>JARFJB010001511.1:1090000-1537500 GCA_036346205.1 Vesta saturnalis
TGTGGGTGTGTGTGTGTGTGTGTGTGTGTGTGTGTGTGTGTGTGTGTGTGTGTGTGTGTGTGTGTGTGTGTGTGTGTGTGTGTGTGTGTGTGTGTGTGTGTGTGTGTGTGTGTTAAGTTCTTTAATTAATCATGAATAGATGCACTCACGCCACCACTATCATCTCCTTAACGATTTTAGCACTGGTCGTCGCATTAGAAACGCTACCTTAAATTCCCGCTTTCGCTCACACCCTTTAATGCTTGTTAAAATTGGCCAATTTGTTTTACTGAATGCCCTCCTAAATGTTTATCAGAGAATATTTTACTTTCACTTGATGGTTAATATTTTAATTGTCCATAAACTTGATTGATTTAATGCTGTTGATAAATGCACATTTGAAAATGAATTAATGAAATGTTTTCAAACTCGAAATTTGAATTAAGCAAAAAAAGACCTTCAAAATGAAGTGTCACATGACCCACTATTCTATTAAAAATTGAAACTATGCCAAACTGTCATTCTGACAAATGAAGTTGTCATTATCAACTTATAAAATTGACAATTGGCTCATATAATACCGTTCCAAATTTCATCGCAGTATACCGAACGGTTTAAAAGTTAGAGGGTGGGGGGGGGGGCGACGGACTATATCCTCACTGTATATATATATATATATATATATATATATATATATATATATATATATATGTATTGATACGATACTTTAATAAGATAATAATAAATATTATCTTGGCGTGGCTGCGAGCTAAGCCAAACGACCACGAATCGTAGAGCATTTTGTTGGCGTGGGTAGTTTTGGACTATTGATAACCCGGTCAATGGTTAGGTTAGTCAGAGAGCAGAAAAAAAATGGTAGTAAGAGTAATAATGAGAGTAAACGAGAATTGGGCGCCACAAGCTTTTAAAGAAAAAGGTAAACTTATTATTTCTTGAGAGAGACCTCTTAAAGCTTGAAGCAGGGAGAAGATACAGGACTAGCAAATAAACAGCGTTTCTCTCAGTAATCGTAATTTATTTCAAACTTCCAATCAATGGACTAGATATGTTTAACTTTATGTTTTCCCCCAAAGGACTAGACAAGTTATATTATTTATTATTATAGTTATTATACTAATAATTTGAATATTTAGCTTTCCCCCAAAGACTAGCCGAGTAAATACATACAGAGCATGAAATTTATCACACATACAGATTCCTAATAGTAAATTAATTTTTGTACAATTATATTATCGTTTCCCCGATTAAACTATAAAATTCCATAAGTAAACAAATATACTAGTAATTATACTGACGAGGGCAAGTCGCGATATTTTACTTTAAAAAAAATAAGATTTAAGAATTGATTAATTATTAAGAATGAAATAATAGACCTCTCTGATTCGTTGAAAGATCTTTCAAAGTGTTAACCTGAAAAGGAAGGTTCATATACAACCAGTGAAATTTTAATTTAGAAATGTCCCAATTCAACTTACCCTTGTTTTACAAAATAATTATCCCTATACTAATCAAAACTGCATTTATATATATATATATATATATATATATATATATATATATATATATATATATATATATATATATATATATATATATATATATATATATATATATATTATTGGAGAACAATTAATATTAGGTCGCATATAACCTGAACACTCTTATCCATCGGTTAAAAAATGTAATTAAAGCTATCCGACAGAATTAAAAAAACTCAGTATCCCGCGCTAAAGTTTGACGTAATAATATAAATTGGACACAGAATACAACCGGTATGACACAATAATATATTTCACGCCACTGCGCAGACCGTAGCATTTTAGGTAATAACTCCCTCAAATCACAAAATGGCTGTTAAACGATAACACAGCGCTATGTATTTTGTGTGAAATTTCGGTTATAAATAACCTAAATTAGGTTATTATAATCACTCACAATAATATCTAACCGTTTTATCATTTATATCAGTGACCCAGTAGTAAAGTATTTATGAAGGATGCTGATAATTATTCCAACAAAGAAACTGTAGAAGACAGCTTCAACAATAAAGGTAAATAGTTTATTATAATATTCAGTGATATTATTAATTTAAACACACACACATTTTGTAGAAACTATGTCGACCACTGCTCAAGGCAGCTTTTGAAATATGACAGTTTATAAAGTAAGCTCAGAGATAACATTTATTAACACATGCGATAATGGAATATTCTGACCTAGTTTTGACGTATAGTTATACTGCTGGTGTGGATCAACTTGGTCCTGGTTAGTGCAGGTGAGAAAGTTTTGAGTCGTCATTAGCGAATATACATCCAGATTCCATCATCGTAACCACCATCAATATAAACAGTTAAATAGCAGAAATATTTATCTTCCGCACAGCCATAAAGTTACTTCCAGACAAACGAAACATCAACAGCAGCAGGATAGGACGCACAAAAGAAATTGAAGTAAAACGATAAGCTATAATCAAGTAGTATAATCGAAGTAAAGTCTAAGGAAAATCGAAGAAGCTAAAAATAAGAAAATGTAAGTAATTGTAATTTGATCAGATAACGTTGTTTTGCCCCTTTAGAGTAAAGGCGAGCTCTACGTGGTTTATTAACAAAATATGGTTAGTTTTCGGTCTTGAGAATAGCGATTTAGTGAATTATAATATTTCGGCACTGAAAGAAATTAAAAAATTACAAAGGAATTAGTGAAAGCAAGGTTTAATATATCCGCCATCCAATAGCGATTAGTAACTCCTGGCCAAATAATTACATTACAAGTTATAGAAATTCTTTATATTCGACAACTCTTTTGTAGAGATGATCATCAATTAAGCCAGAAAAGAGAATTTTCTAAAAATGCTTGACTTTTCACCAAAATGGCTGCTCAACGAAAAATTGTTTCTTATCAGCACACACGGTTACCAAATTTTTAACATTTTATATGTAGAAATAAAGATTTCTGTGATCAAAACTTGTTATTTAGTTATTACATGTACTGCCCTCTAGTGGTAATTCAGCGGACGCTACAAATATCTTTAAGTAAGCGGTTTTGAATCCTACAGGAAAACCATAGAAATCTCCTAGGCAGCACTACTATTTACTTTTAAAGATAATTTTTAATACAGCAACTACAGAAAATTGTGAAATCAGTACTATTGAAACAGGTATCGAGTAAACCATTGAATGTAAATCTTTAATTTTCAATACAAAGGTAATTTTTAATACAGCATCTACAGAAAACTATGAAGTCGTTACAAAGTTTTATAACAATTTTCAACTCACATTAATTACTTGTAAATGTTCTAAATGTGTCATCCTTAAGGTAGGTTTTTGCAGTAAAGCTAGTATGTACTAGGACACTGATTCCTTACTAAATGAGTATTTCTGCCCAGCCACCTACGGAAGTGTGCGGTTGGTGGGCCAATCAGAAACGAGAGCTAGGATCCGCCTGCCGGAAGCAGTAGTGACGTTGGATGCGAGGATGGGCCGACCCTTTTAGGATGAGTCCATCCGTTGTCCATTGAGAGACGTGGGCGGCCATCTTTGGGATGTTAGAATGCGCATTCGGGAAAGGCCTTGTTGGCATTGATTATACGGAAAGTGGCTTCTTCGTCGCTACTGCTGGTGAAGGCCTACCTCCGGTGTTAGCGTTGTTAATGCGGGAGCTGCTTCTTAAATGCGGAAGCTGTCTGGTGGGCGTTGCTGCTGTTGGTGATGACAGTGATAAACCCCGAAAAGATTGTTTGCGCGGTGCGAGATTCGAACTCCGGAGAGTTGGCATAGTAAACTTAATGATAATCTCTGAGCTACCGTAGCTTATTAGATATATGATGTAGAAAGCTGGATGGATATGGAAATGTTTATACTGACGTCACACGACGCGGGTGGAAATTATAATTAGAGAAAGCAATACATGGATAATTCTAAATTTAAAGCAGTAAAGAGAATACATAGTTATGCAGTTTGGTAATAAATAATTGCATTCCAATTTTTACAATTAATTCATAAAATATTATAGTAAATATTACTCGTACGCTTAGAAACAAATTTATCTGTAAAACAACTTGCGGCATGACGTATATTATTATCATACAATGATATATAAAATTAATAAATCTAAACTTGTGATATACCAAAATAACTCGTAAAATGCAACGAATTTGTTAATGAATACATATTTACAATAACACAATTACCTCTAAAGCAGCTTCCGTTTTATTTATATCATTTATATATTAAGAAACATTGTAATACTGTAATTCTAGAATGATCTAAAGAAAATAATTTCTGATTCGATTGAATAATTGCGCAATAATAAATAATATTTCTACATCCGGATGTTCAATAATTCTAAGAGTTCGATTTTTTTAGAACAATGTATATTTATTATCAAAGACGAAAAATTATCTCTAAAGTAACATCTGGCTTGTGAGAAGTAGTTTCTAGACAGTATACCTGCCAAACCGCAACATCCTGCGCGCGACGTATATAAGAGCGCTGTATCCCACGATAGTAGCAGGGTAGTCCGAACGTCGGTATCGAACATAAGCCCCTTCTCGCGTAAGAGCTTTTGTGATTTTTATTACAAATCTCTTAATTCCAAAAAAGAACTTAGCGTTTTTACGCTCATCGTTCCGGCATCGTGATCTTCGCCGCTTCGGTGTTAGATCTGTCACTGCTTGCATACAGATAATACGAAGAAGCGGTCACTAGTAGAGGAGCCACAGCCTAGCAGCAAGCAGTAACCGACGGAATACAGCAGGAGCGAAGAACAAAAATAAAAGAAGAATCCATGACACCGCCACCGCCAACTACAGGACCGACGTTCGGTAAGTCATAGGTACCGGTTAATAAAAATTTTTTTTAATTAATTTTAATTTATTGTTTTATTTTAACACTTGTTTTCGTCCTTTTTCTATTTGGATCTCTCATTTCCAAGTCTTTATCCTTGGGGTGTAAGACTGCACCTCGGCCTCTTTTTAAAAAAATTCTTGTTTCAATTACTCTTTCTCTATCCCACTAACAACAACCGCGATGGTTAAGCACGGCCGCCACCGTGCTACCGTAACGGTCGTATCCCCAACCCCCGACGCCGCCCGTCCACTTACACCTACACTCACAACACATTCGCACACACCCTCGCCTCGCAACCACCATCCTCACGTACACGCTCCCAATCAAACGCCTTGTCCATTTACATCTCATCCACACACTCTTACATCTCAACACGCTGCACCGCCTCTACAAAACCACACAAACCCGCATACACACACAAACTCGCACACGCACACAAACCCGCACAAGTACACAAACCCGCCCTCTTACCCACACCCTCCCAGGTACCTGTACCTGCCGTGATATCTACACCCGCTTCCACCAATCCTAATCCCACCCACTCTTAATCCTCGAGGTATTACATTCTCAATATCCTGAAATCCATAACCACACAGAAATCATTTTACAACGCCATTAAATCCCTTAAGCTTCCCTGGTTAAACTTAACGATTAACCATAACCACACCTCTCTCGTAGAGACCTCATCTCCTCTGCCGGATGGTACACAGCTTAGGCTGCGGCACCATTTCGGTGATCCCATAGTAACCCTGACCCAGTTATCCGGTCCCCGTCCTTACAACACCACTCATAGAGCGCCCTCCTTTTCCTGCGTGATTCGTCACGTAGATAAGGACATCCTAGAACCCGAGCTCCTCGGTGCGATCGATCTTCCAGACGTGAGGAAGGCCGTTCCTATCAGCGCTAAGGCGACCAACACCCCCACATCCCTTATCCGTATCATAACCTCGTCACAAACCACCCTTGAGTACCTCCTCGCACGCGGTGTCCTCATGTTCGCGCGACACTACAGTTACGAACCATCCCTTATCCCTCAACCTCTCCCCAAGTGTTGTTCCTCCTGCACTCAGGTGGGGAATACTGCTGAGGAGTGTCCTACCCGTGCAATCCGTTGTCCCAACTGCGGGGAAGCTCACCCTTCCTACTACTTCATGTGCCGAAAGCGGCGGAAACCTCCCAGTTCTCCGTCGAAGATGGCTTCCCTCGAACCTATCCTGTCTTCCGAAGAGTCCGACTCGGAAGACACAACCCACCTTAAACGTTCTCCCGACAACGAATCCCTGTCCATCAAAGACTTCCTTCAAATCCTCACCCACTCCCTCTTCCAGATGTTCCCCGACCGGCGAGATAGGGTTGTTCGCACCCTAAATTTGCTATCCCGAAACTTCTTCCAACGGAGAATCAACATCTGCGTATCCTGTACGCGGACGAAGGTCAATGTAATCCGCCAACCCAATCCTTAACTCCTTCCACAATGTATATCCCAGCAGGGACGGTTAATGCCAGAGCTCTCGTCGGAAACGCCCCTTACTTAAACACGTTTTACACACATACACAATATACACATCCATCACTGAAACAAAACTCACATCCAGATACACACTTAATTTCAACACATTTCACACCTATGTAAACAGTAGTCAACACGGAACCGCCCTCTTAATTAAAAATCGCTTTCCATCCACTCCTTTTCAACTTCCTGCGCACTTACAGCATCTCAAATGCGTTGCTGCGATGGTGCACTTTGCCACTCCTATAGTATTTATTTCATACTATTACCCGCCCAGCCACAACACTCTATCCGATGACCTTTTAATCTACGCCTCCAGCCTCCCTAATGCAGTTATCCTAGGTGATTTCAATGCCCGCCACACTCAATTCGGTGACACCGCAAGTAATGGCAATGGTAACACGCTATCATCCGCTCTGTTGCAGTTACCGCTCTTGCGAATCGCCAACACACAGCCAACATACTTCAAACATTAAGTGCTTCAGTAGTAAATCATATCATAGTTTCTGAACCCATAACTCACTATTTCGATGGTAAGTACTTTCTAGGAACGATCACATCGGATCCACATACCACTACTGATAAAAATTTCATTTTGTCCAGCTCCACAATACACAGTCATTAAAGGTTTTTCTAAAGCAGACTGGAATGTGTTCTCCGAACACATCTGCAACAACCTTCTTACACCCAATCTTTAAACGACCCAAGATCTCGAGAGAGCCATTAGAGACCTAACTTCCGTAATTACGGAAGCGGTGGATATCTCTGTACCACTAAAGAACCTCGACATTTCCCGCAAACCGCTCCAACAACACATTGTGAACTGGATCAAAGAGAAAAGACGAATCTATCGTCAATTCTTGCGATCCAGTGACCCGGCTCTCAAGACCGAATACAATCGCCTTAATCAGACGAGAAGCCAAGAAACACGCCGAAGACCGCTGCACCAAAGCCACCTCCCAGATAGATTATAGAAATGGTAAACTGTTCTGGCAACAGTTCGATAGACTGATTTGAAGGAAAGTCAACCCTAAATCCCACCTAACCGACCTACAGGGGAATTTAATCTCCTCCGACCAAGGAATGGCTTTTTTGGTCATCACCTCCAATCCTTTTTTCAACCTCCTGATGATCCCCAATGCGATAACTGGTTCAAGGCACTCCTCGAGGGTCGCTTTGAAGAATTCCGCAACCTTAACCTTCCTGAAATCCAACTCGATAACGAGATTCCCTTTTATGCCTGCATCACGTCCGACCAGGTCTACACATATTTCAAAAAAGTGAAAAACTCTGCCCCAGGTTATGACGACCTGAATCGAAAAATCCTCCGTCATTTACCCACCCAGCCCTCCGATTACTCTCCAATATCTACAACCAATGCTTAATCCTATCCCCGACGGACTAGAAATTGGCCTCCACCGTCATGATACCCAAACCCCATGCCGATCTAACCTCACCCTCCTCCTATAGACCAATCTCCCTCCTGAGTTGCCTCGGAAATTGCCTTGAGCAGATTCTAGCCAGGCTACTCAGGGACCACCTCGAATTTAACGACCTCCTTCCCAATAGTCAATTCGGCTTCCGTACCAACCCAATGTGTCACGATCCCTTGTTGAAGCTGCTTACAGAGACCACCAGACCATTCAATCACAATCAATGCAATCTGGCTGTGTTTCTGGACATTAAGCAAGCAGGTCTCCTGCACAAGATCCCTAACCTCAACATTCCCGACCCCTTCTCCAAACTGCTACTCTCGTACCTGACCAACCGGTCAGTTCGGGTCAAAGTACGGAAAACCTTCTCAGATCCTTTCCAACCTACATCAGGCGTACCACAAAGTTCTGCCTTAGCCCCGATCCTCTACATCATCTTCGTATCCGACATTCCCGAAGTCACACAACCCGGAGTAGTCATTGCGCAGTTTGCGGATGACACCGCCTTCTGGGCGGTTAATCGGAACAGCGAAACGACCTCCCACCTCATATCCAAATCCCTTCGGAACTTCTCCAACTGGGCGAACCGGTGGAGAGTCTCCTTCAATCCCACCAAACTGCAAACAATCCTCTTCCGACATCCTAATTACACCGAAGATAAGTTTCCTAAGCTTGTTTCCAGAAACGTTTCCCTCACCTTAAACAAAGAAAGACTCCCACTTCAACAAGAAGTCACCTACCTAGGAATCCTCTTTACTAGAACCCTCAATTGGCTCTCCAATGTACAAACAACACTTAACAGGATAAGAAACCGCGCAAACCTACTAGGCGCCTCCGAGGTAGAATCAGAGGTTGCCGCCCCAAAATACTACAACATAATTACAAAACATATTCACCCTGTTATGGATTTCCGAGTACCCATATACACTAACATAAACCCCAATTGCCTTTCCTTTATTGCTTCCTGTGAACGCCGAATACTCAGACGCATACACAGGTTACCTCTCAGGTACCCTAGCGACCTCACAACACAAAGAATCTTAAGCGACACTATCCCTACCAAAGAGATCCTTACCACTCTCTACAACTACCGTTTTCCCCAATTTCCACGAAGAAAACCTAAATTAAAATTCAAGCAACCCCCCCTCCCCGCGATCCTTACACAACTCTTTGACGACCTCCCCGAGGAGATAGAAGGATCCATAGATAACATCCCATATGCCCTCCGCATCCCCCCGTTTATTCGATGACAACCTAGCAAGAAACCGGACAACGAATCGGATTAAACACTAATCACGCTATACCCTACTAAACAACACACTCACTTAAACCAATCAACACACTATTAAATACTCAAATCTCTCAAATCTCATGATTGTAAACTATGCAACACAAACATCGCAACACCAACTGAAGAGGAGGACCCCTGAACAGTCTACGGCTAAGATATATACATATATATATATATATATATATATATATATATATATATATATAAATAAAAGCTATAAATAAGTGATTACTAACCATAAGCATGAGCATACTAAAAAAACACGATAGTAAATTAATCGTTATCGTACTTTTCATCAGGTAAGTTTCCTATATGTGTACAAAAATAATAGCTAAATAATTATATTGATGAATTTTAGGATTTCCTGCTACTATTGTTATATAGAAATTACTTGCTGCTATTTGAATTAACGGCCGTGTGTTGAGTAAGGTTATTCTTTATTCTTAAAGCATTAATTATATAGATATTTTTTTTAGATTTGCCTGATTATGTTATAAAAAGTGCTCGTCAGCGTACTTAGTCTGTTACTATTCCAATTACTTGTAGTGCTTCAGGTTTCAGGTAAGAAATATATTATGTTTGAAGCATTAATTATATCGATAAATTTTAGGTCTTAGAATCTATATATATATATATATATATATATATATATATATATATATATATATATATATATACACACATAACTTGCTCCTGCAGTTCGTTCACCTGGTATTTAGGTATAATGCATATCATTTATAGTATATCCATTCTTAATGATTTATGTTTTAGAAATGGCTTTAATCTAAAATGTTGTTTCATCTTTAAAAATGACTCAAAATTTCTACAAGCACTGCAATACTAAGGATGCAAAATGACTAACATCATTGATGTCAGCTTAAGGCTGATGCTGTTGGTGATGCATCATTGACCATTGGTGATAAGCGTCATTTCGCGAGTGTAAGAAAATTGGAGCGATATAGGATATTACTTAAGCAGTTAAAAAACCAACTGAAGGAGGATCCATTGGAAGAAAGGCGAGTGCGGGATTTGATAACGGCTTTCAAATACAGGGTGAGCTAAGGTATTATAATTAATTTAGGACATAATACATTAGGAGCATTTTTTCACGATAGTACTGTTTTCAATTAAGATGGAGGATATTTTTCACATTCACCGTCAGATTTTAAAAGTAAATTTTAAATTTTGTGTCGAATTTGTAAAAATATCCATAAATAATGATGAAAATATCCCGGCGTCAATAGCAGCGGATATTCTTGGAATATTTTCTTACTGAATCCCTCGTCTTCGACTCGGGATAATCTTCAAAACATTCCTGACTCGAAAAAATTTCTGGAAATAATCCAAGCACTAGGGAGATTACAAGTGATAATAATTTAATGCATAGGAAATTTAGTTTTACAAAGAAAAATTTTAATATTTTAAGATGTAACTTAGTGGAGGATAATTTAAAAATCTACATAATACTAATGTAGTGGGTATTAATGGAGCGACTGCTTCAATTTGAAGATCAGAATAGTGGTTGGACTCTATCGAAAATTATTTCGTTAAATGTGAACGCGAACAGTACAAGACTAATGCGAGCATCATCCTATATAGATTTACCCTCTCAAATAAAGATAAAAAACGTATTATTAATGTAAAAAAGCCTGTTTCGGATAGGATTTAGCATCAGTTCTCTTCCATACTCCTCGCAACTCTGATCACGTATCGTCCTATCCTTACTATGCCCAAATTTTAAACTTCGAAGATATACATTTTCCAATGACAAAACCAAATCCCTAAATTTGTAACATAAAATCCGAATTTATTCTTAAACGTTAATGCTCTTATTGGAAAGGATGTAACTACATATATCAGAGTACCTATATACTTATGCGATGATAAGAAGCAGCAGCCTGTTAATTTATTGATGATCTAGCAGAATTATAAAATTAAGGGTGAAGTAGGAGATAGGTCTTATAGCTGTAAAGTAGCCAATGAAGATGATAAGGAAATAGCGAAATTCCATTTCCACTGAATCAAAAATGTTTCATGATTAGTGAATTCACAGTTAACGAATAAGGATAATAAATTATATATATATATATATATATATATATATATATATATATATATATATGTATACGATAGGTGTCTACACTAGTTTAGTTCAGAAATTAAGCTTATCATCCATGAATTAGAATTGTAAGTTAATTAATAAGTGTAGGATAGAGATGGCTAAGCGAGTTTGAGCAGACTGCGCCATTTATGTTATACTGTGACTTGGAATGTTTAGTGTAGGATTTTAAAGATGATGAAATACGAAATACCGTTAAGTATAAGAAGTATAACGTATAAAGCATCGCATATTATCTCCCCTGCACGTTTAACGATTGAACACGGGTGAGGGGTGCATTAATTGGTTTACCAATGAACTGTTTGATATTTCAAGTAATCTGCAGAAGTACTTTGGCAATCCAATATCCATGGAACCGTTAATCGATATTCAAATGTTGGAATTTAATGCATCCACTCATGGTCATATTTGCGAGTATCCCTTTTTTAGAACGTGATGTTCAAGTGAGAAACCAGTGTCATTTCAGCGGTCGGTGTAGAGGTAGTGCTCATCAAGGATGCAACGTTCAGTAAAAGGCCCCGTGAATAATCCCTGTTTTTTCCAATCTCATTTCATAATTAAGATATATTGCTCAAGCCATCCCCTGTAAAACCATGTTACTACCTAAGACGAAGGAGCGCTACATATATATATATATATATATATATATATATATATATATATATATATGTATTAAAGAGAGCTTATAAACTAAACGCATTTAAGTGTTAAAGTCATAATAATATGTAAATTGTGAATGATTAAAACTACCAACGTACACACAGTAAAAGATTTCCTCGAGTGGGACTCGAACCCACAACCACTACTTTTCTAGAATAGGGTTCTTAACCATTTGAGCTATCAAAGGACCTAATTCCACTCGATTCAATCCTGAACTATATGTACCTTATTAGTTTTGATATATAATTTATATATATATATATATATATATATATATATATTTATGTAACCAGTCACTTTTGTGACAAGGTGGTATTAATTGAGTATGAATTATTTACTATCCTCCGTTTAACGAACAGATTAAGTAAATGCTCCTCCTACAAGTTTGTAGGTGCGTGCTACTAACTGCGCATAGGCATTGTGTACAACCATCAAAACATTACTTTCTGGGTAATACAGTGGTTGAATTAAATTCAACGGTTCCTTAATGTATGCATATGAACTATTGTAGTCCCTAAAATGTATAATTATGTAGTTTTAACAGTAATCAAATAATAAACATATTTAGAAATATAAATATTTTAAAATCACACATTTTTACGAATCAAAATTCTCTGCCACCATTGAATCGGTTTTAATACGGTTTGAAAACAAGCATCTTTAGCCTATGGGAATGATGACATGCTGTACATAACTCGTTAATGTTTACCAATCTGTCAAATCTCATATGAAGTCTAATCAAATTGTTTGGGCACGTATTTTGGAAATCGAAAAATAACATTAATTCATTTGTTTGTAAAAGGCCATTAGTCCGGTAGGTAAATAGTAAATGAATAGAACTTTAAGCTTACATTTTATTTTTATAGAATTTTACAAGTCAACTCCTTGTTTATCTAAACAAACTACAAAATGCAATTATGTTACAGGTGAGAAAAAACCCTTTATTCTTTAATAATTGAGTAGTATAGCTATGCCGATTCTAGACCACTTTACAGAATTGCAACGTCCCAAAAAGTGAAGTTAAATTACCCCACTTTAAGGTCATGTGTATATCAACGTATATATATATATATATATATATATATATATATATATATATATATAACAGGTGTTAATACTAAGTGGTTACACCGAAAATGGCAGTTAGATCTCATTAAAATAAACAACTTTTTGGTTCCAATTTTTGATTTTGTACCCCGGTTCGAAGTTATAGCTCTTCGTTTGTTTTCGAAAAATAGTCACAACTTCTTTATTTTAAGGACTATTAATAAAAAATAAAAAGTTTCTGAATTAGCTTTCGATTCTCTAGAACATTTGTATTTACAACTATTTTCTATTTTTTCAAATAACAAAATGGCGACCGATCAAAAATTTCAAACCAAGATATTTTGATAACCACTCGATCGATTTGTGAAAGTAAAACATTTATAAAATCGTTAAATTATCTACTACAGTATTTGCCTAGATAAAATTTATTAATTAATTACAAAAAAAAAATTAATTCAGTTAAGTACTAGTATTACGCTCACAACTATTAAACTAAAAAACATTTAAAACGAAGTAACTTTCTGACATTAAATACTATAGAAACAAAAGAAGTTCGGATGTGAAAAATACACTATAATAAATTTTCAAAGTGGCCGCCATTCGCAGCAATGCACGCTCGGCAGCGTTTTTTAACGTTGGTAGCAACTTTCGCAAGGACTTCTGGCCTTTCTTTGATATCTTCTGCTGCAGCCACGATTCTAGCCACTAGTTCTAGCTCTGTATTCACTGGTGTCTCATACACCAAGGTCTTCATCTTACCCCAGAAGAAATAGTCTAATGGTGTTAAGTCGGGGCTTCGGGCTGGCCATGCAATAGGAGCTCTCCTTCCAATCCACTTATTTGTATATTCGCGGTTTAGAAATGCGGTGATTTCTCGCGTTGTATGAGCCGGAGCCCCATCATGCTGAAACCAAAGTTTCCGTCTAATGTTTAATGGCAAGTCATCAATAAGTTCCGGTAGCACACTATCCAAGAAAGTCAAATCATTTTCTCTATTCAAGCGGTTTGGGAGAATGTAGGGTCCAATTACATGCTCCCCTACGATTCCGGCCCATACATTGACTGCAAAACGTTGTTGATATGCACGAGTAAATGTTGCTTGGGGATTTTCGTCAGCCCACAAGTGATTATTTTTAGAGTTAAATACACCGTTCCTTGTGAAGCAAGCTTCATCAGTGAACAGAATAAATTTTTCAAACTCCCTTTGAAGATTACAATGCTGAAGAAGCCAACGACAGAACATCAGTCTTGGCTGAAAGTCGTCAGGTCCCAAAGCTTGCACTTTCTGTCTAGAGTATGGATGAAGACCTTGTTCTTTCAGAACTTGCCAAACAGACACATGGTTTACATTTAATCTATTCGCTATTACCCTTGTGCTTGTCGATGGATCATCCTCAACAATATTAAGTACAGCCTCTTCAAATGCAGGTGTTCGACGTAATCTATTGGAATTTCCACCAATTGTTGGGTAAAACCTACCGGTCTCAGATAATCGTCTACAAATTTTTCTAAAAAGTTGACTACTTGGTTGTCGACGATTCGGGTATCTCATCAGATATATTCGTCGAGCTTCGTTTGCATTACGCCTTGCTTCCCCAAAAACCAAAAGCATGTCAAGCAGTTCATCGTTTCGATAATAATTCATTATCACATAAAATACTTAGAATATGTAATTTTATAACTCACAAACAATATCACATACTTCAGTTTGAAGTGCGAATATCTTGGTTCACTTGTTCTAACCTTGTTTATTGTATAAGGCTCCTTTGATGCAGATGTTTTTTAGTTTGTTAATATGTAGTGTGCATGAGTAACGACACTAACTAAATAATATATTTTTTTAAACAATTGAATGAACTTTTCCAGGCAAATACTGTAGTAGATAATTTAACGATTTTATAAATGTTTTACTTTCAAAAATCGATCGAGTGGTTATCAAAATATCTTGGTTTGAAATATTTGATCGGTCGCCATTTTGTTATTTGAAAAATAGAAAATAGTTGTAAATACAAATGTTCTAGAGAATCGAAAGCTAATTCAGAAACTTTTTATTTTTTATTAATAGTCCTTAAAATAAAGAAGCTGTGACTATTTTTCGAAAAACAAACGAAGAGCTATAACTTCGAACCGGGGTACAAAATCAAAATTGGAACTAAAAAAGTTGTTTATTTTAATGAGATCTAACTGCTATTTTCGGTGTAACTACTTAGTATTAACTGATATATATATATATATATATATATATATATATATATATATATATATATATATACACATACATACATGTTAGCCTTCTGACCTCCGTTCGTGCCACGAGCGTTATAGTGGTCGTGCGACGTTGCCACGTCTCAAGGTCACCATTGTAGTTCATTGACCTTTTCCAAGGTCAGGCGGGTTCAAGGTCACTCAACGGATATTGGTCTCTGTCTCAAGGTCATGCGGCGTTGCCAGCTCATTGACCTTTTGTATGCTCGCACATTCTGCAAGGTCACGAGCGTGTTAACAGAGATAATAGAAGGATGCTCTTCAAGGTCACGTATACTATAGGGATCCATTTTCTAGTTTTTAAGGTCAAGGTCGCTCACATTGCCTACATATTCTTCAAGGTCATTCCTGAACGTACGCGTCCCCCGCTTCAACGTTTATTCAAGATCACCAAGCAATTTTTGGAATTTGGCTGAGTCAAGGCCGCGTGTCAATTCCTAGAAATCAATAGTCACCTGCAGAGGTATCCCAACCATATCCGATCTTATCTGATCCTACTCTTCAATGTCAAATTCTTAGAAATAAGCATGCGCTGGTATCAGCGTGGGGGGGCAGTTCTAAGAAATCTAAACAGTTCGTGTAAACATGAAGAATGAATGCTGTTACCTTATTCCATCTTATCCGATCTTATCCGTTTATATCCGATCATATCCGATCATATCCGATCTTACCCGATCTTATCCGATCCTACCCGATCATAGCCGATCATATCCAATCCGACCCGATCCTACCCCATCTTATCCGATCTCATCCGATCTTATCCGATCTTACCGATCATACCCGATCATATCCGATCATACCCGATCTTATCCGACCTTATCCAAACTTATCTGATCTTATCCGATTCTACCCGAACTTATGATAGTTATGCTTTGATTCATTAAAATTTGTAACACTATAGGAAATATATGGAAATAGGAAAATTGGTTGAAGCCCCTATAATTAATATTGAATTATTTATAGCTATTAAGCCCCTTGGGAGTCAAAGACTCTACACTAGCTCCCAAGGTTAATAGTATAGAGCACGAGTAAGTCTACCGCCAAGTGACGGCTTTCCAGAGGAAATTCCCCAGGCTATGTATTAGCTAAGCCCCCAGTACTGGTAAGCTCCCTAGGGAGGATTTAGGCATCGAATATTTCTATGAACTGAGCACCACAGGCGGAGCGCAAACGGCTGCTCTGTACATTTGGGTTAGCCCTAGAACAGACCTACCTCTTCAACCGATGTAATGTTGTTGTTTTATTAAATTTTAATGAACAAAAGAATAATTGATCTACCAGTACAAGTAAACTCAAGAAAAAATTAAAACATACCTTTCAGTTAAATAATAATAATCCTCAAGTTAATCCCAAAGGCAAGCCACTCACTCGCGTCACCATTGAACATAACCGAAGAGACAACCGAAAAACTTCACTCACTCACGCACGCACATTACTGTTTCTTTCCCGAACCCGACTAAATGCCTTAATAAAAATTGTTTAAGCTTATATGCAACTAAATTTGTTAATCTTAACAAAAGATTGTGAGCAATTTGAAGGGAAGAGTGAAACACCTGCATAAAGTAATGTAGCATAATCTATAAAGAAAGTCTAGAATTGCAAGCTATGCGTCTTGATTTGCATACATTTTAAAAGAATTCATAAAGAAACCACATCGTGTTTTCTCTCTCAGCAACACGAGCAGACGTTATCACAAGAGTTTCTTTGGTACTGGATGCGGCTCAAAAACTTTTTGTTTTCAATTTAATGTAAAATTTACTGTATAAAACTACAAATTGTATGCATACACACACATATATATTTATCTAAAAAAAGTTTTGAAATGTTTACATAAAATTCGTGAATCGCTATTAGAAGCGCTCTTAGTTCATCTATCGGTATGCGAAAAATCAGAATTTTTGGAAAAAAAAGTTAAGTTGCTAGAACGGAAAATCAGTTGGTTTATTATTGTGTATGTATTGCAACATGCAGAAAATCGTATTATTCTCATGGTTATATTGAATGTCACTGTTTATATGAAATTTGACTTTAAAATTAATGATAATTGCAGCTGTATTTCGGTGACTTCACATGTTATTTTATGATAATAATAAAAGTTGAATATTTATTTAAAACTATTTTAAACAAATACTTAATTAAAGAATAAAAAATCTCTGTATTATTCCTATAATGTAATTTTCAAGTTTTTCTTTTTGGTATTAATCTATTATTTACACGCATTATTTTGAAGATTCGGTTTCACATTTTTGAGACATGCTTTTAAATAACAAGAGTAAAGTGGTTTTGTGATCTGCTTTATAGGCAGGAAGCGAAAGAGTGCAGGTGGTAGTTTAGTCGATACTCTAATCAATAAACTTTCGGTTGAATTACATTTACCTGGTTACCAGTATTGCGGTCCTGGTACAAAATTAGGGAAACGACTCGCACGCGGTGACCTCGGTGTTAATCAATTGGATGCTCAGTGCAAACTGCATATCAGTTATAGACTACCGAGATTTAGAAAGTAGACATAAAGCAGATAAAATTTTAGGAGAAAAAGCTTGGGAACGCTTTAAATCGATAGACGCAACATTAGGTGAACGAGCTGTAGCTTTAGCAGTCGGTACCGCCATGAAAGCAAAGTGAAAATTTGGAAAGGCGTGCAAACGTCGATCCAAGAAGAAGAAGAATGGTGGAAATTTATTGCATTTACGCAAAACCATAGCTAAAAAGATTAAACCTAACGGAAATTTCACAGACACAATAGTCAGCGCTTTCATCTGCAAAATATGTAATAAAAAGTTTGGGGGGCAAGAAAAACATTAAGGTTCCTAGAGTAATTCCCTTACCTAAACAAGGAGGGTTTTTACCATTTCTTATTCCGTTATTCGCAGGCTTATCGGCAATCGGTGCTTTAGCTGGCGGCGAATTGGGAATTGCTAAAGCAGTCAATGATGCAAAAAATGCCAAAAAATTGCAAGAAGAGACATCGCACCATAATCGTATGATGAAATCTATCGCTAGCTGCGCACTTTATCTAGAACCATACAAATCTGGTGGTGGTGCGTTAAAACCGTTTCCAAAAAACTGAATAGATTACCCGAAAGACCGTTAACAGATATTGATTTAAAGAAATATACCAAAAATATACCCTACTTTAGGGATATTTTTATGAGAGTCGCCATACCTAAACTAGCATGGAAAAATGAATCTGGAATTATTAACTTAGATAGCCAAAGCGGGCAATGGGTTTGCTACAAAAAAAAGCGAGATAAAAGGGTATGGTAATACTATAGTTTCGGTAATCTTCGACCACCACTCGAAGTGATTAACTACTTTCGGGGATGTAAAATTTATTATAATTACAACCAAGTTCAAGAATTCAATAATATTATTTGCGGACACCTATGCCTACAATTTTTACATAAATAATCGATACGACAAATTTTCTCCGCACGGTTCATATGAGTTAGATGAGATTAGCGATTATCTAAAATCTAAAATACCCGCAGAAAAGTTTAGCATTAGAGCAAACAACAATACACTGTGATATTCTTGGACACCGGGTTTACAGGTGATAACCACTTTAAGTTGACGTGAATAGTTACAGATTCGAATTGGGATACATATTTATTGTTAGTACATGATACGAGCATTCTTACATATTCTAACCCTACACTTCACTCGTACTCTAACACTACGAGTATTATAATAACTATTGATTGGTGAACTGATGAACTTATTTATTACTTAAAGATTATTATTAATTTTATTAAATACATAAATAAAAAGTTTACCTCGAGCAGGATTTGAACCTACGACCTGTACTTTGCTAGAGTACCGCGCTAACCAACTGCGCCATCAAGGTTCAAGCCCTAATCGATGTAAACTTTGTCTTTATGTATGTAGAACTGATGTAAATTCTAAATATAATGAGATTACAATCAAATTACTTATTTTAATGAAATGTGAGCCTGCAATATCGCAAGGATTCACACACCCCAAAGCAACTTGACTAATATTAAATTATTATAAGTTTTTGTTATGAACGAATAAGTTCAAAGGTAAATATGTGATTAAAGATTATTATTAATTTTATTAAATACATAAATAAAAAGTTTACCTCGAGCAGGATTTGAACCTACGACCTGTACTTTGCTAGAGTACCGCGCTAACCAACTGCGCCATCAAGGTTCAAGCCCTAATCGATGTAAACTTTGTCTTTATGTATGTAGAATTGATGTAAATTCTAAATATAATGAGATTACAATCAAATTACTTATTTTAATGAAATGTGAGCCTGCAATATCGCAAGGATTCACACACCCCAAAGCAACTTGACTAATATTGAATTATTATAAGTTTTTGTTATGAAAACTTATAATTATTTATTACTGTATGGAGCTATATTTATAACCTATTATCTACCGGGTGTCCCAATAAAATGTATACACTCTTTAACAGTTCATAACAACCACACTTTTTTTTTCAGTTGTGACTGCTTAAAATAATAGCTGGAGTCAGACTAAACTTTGAGGAAAGAAAATTCATTCTAAAGTGCTACTGGAAGACTGAGAACGTAAGTGTAGTGCAAAGACGGTTTAGGATGGAGTTTCAACGAGATGCACCAACGAGACTCACAATTACTCGTTTGCGAGATAAGTTTCAGGAAGAAGGAACTGTTAAGGATGTCCATAAGAACCATTCCGGAAGACCACGATCATCCACCAGCCCCACAAGAGAAGGAGAAGTCATTCAGAGATTTCAGCAATCACCTAGAAAATCTGTCCGGCAAGCAGCTCGTGAGACAGGAGTTTCAAAATCGAGCGTCCATCGCATTTTGAAACGTGCCAAATGGAGAAGTTTTATTCCTAGATTAATGCACGCTCTCAATGAAGATGATTATGACCGCAGAATCCAATTTTGTGAGTGGTACCAATGAAAAAAAGAGGAAGTACCGAGTACCCTCCACGCTCACCGGATTTGACCCCCATGGATTTTTTCTATGGGGGCATGTTAAACACAATGTTTACACCACAAAACCAGCTACAATCGATGAGTTGAGAGCAGCTATTGAAAGAGAATGTGCCGAAATACCAATTGAAATGATTAGGAACGTTTTGGATTCAACCAATCAGCGTTATCAGCTGTGCATGGACCACAATGGCCAACAATTTGAACATTTTCGATAATTGACTAGTTTCTACATTTGTTAACATTATTTTCATTTTTGGAAGTTTTCTGTATTATAATAATTGTTAGTGTTATAGTCATTTAAAGAGTGTATTTTATTGGGACGCTCGGTATGTCATGTTACAATTGAAAAAGAGCTGACTTTTCTTGCAATAATAACTTATTCTATTCAGCACGATTGTTGTGACATAAATATGCTTTAGAAATAACACATAATTAATTATTGGAACAATAGATAAATGTTTCTTAATACTAGATATACACTACAACACTTAAATGTGGGATAAACAGTTTATTTGAGATTGATTTTACTAAAGAAGATAGCATTGGTCGCATGCTATGATTTGAGTCTAAAATAATAGAACCAAATATTTTACATACATCCGTAGATAGAAGATAAGCTTGAGCTGAACAAATATGAAAGAAAAGCATGCAACTTAAGCAATAATTTCCCCAACTTTCTTTTCGAAGAAATTCGTTAGGAGTTAGGCGGTCAAAGAGTGGACGTTTGCCGAAATCCGGGCATAACATCAACACTGAAGGGGTATATTTCTTATACGGGAAGCAAGAGAAAAGCATTAAGCCATTTGGGGTGGCCACCAAAGAATGACGAACCATTACAAGTAGAATTCGATGAGCAAAATGGAGAAAAATCATTTTCAGTGTATTCCATTGAACCACATATTTGGAATAATGGAGGATTATTGTCAAGTGATCGTGAATATGCGTCAAGAGTTGATTTTAATTCGATCCAGAAGCGATACAAACTTCTACTATGGTGACGTTGATGCGAAAATAACCTTAAATAAAATTCACTGGAAAGTACCACACTTAACACTTGCTGCGAAACTTAACTTGTTTGAGGGATTCCTTAAAAAACTCAACGGTAGACATCAAGTTGGAAATGGAATCTCTAACACCTTTCGATAATGGCATCGTTGTCTATGGTCTGATTCTCCATGACGCTATTGTGCAGTACAACCCACTCAGTGTAGAAGTGAAAAATTATAATATACACTCTATATGTCAACAATTATAATATACACTCTGTATGTCTAGTATATAAATAAAAATGTAATTATTCATGTAGTTTTATTTCACCAACCAAAGATGAAGGTAGTTGCTCAGAAACAAAAACTTCCAATTCAAAATCATGGCATTGATGAGGAAAAGACTAGTACTCCAAAACATGGTGATTTACTTCCTAATAGCATACGTGGTATTATATGCGGTCCCTCTAATTGCAGTAAAACAAACACAATGATCAGTCTGATTACCGAGAAAAATGGCTTGAAATTTAAACATGTATACGTATACTCTAAATCATTGAATCAGAACAAGTACAAACTTTTACAGGAAATCTTACTTCCGATGAAGGATATAGGTTAGTTTACGTTCAATCATAATCACGATGTGATTGAGCCTAATTGTGCAAAATCAAACTCTATTTTTATCTTTGATGATATGGCCTGTGAAAAGCAAAATAACATAAGGGCATATTTTTCTATGGGTAGGCATAATAATATTGACTGTTTCTATTTGGGCCAAACTTACAGTAAAATTCCAAAGCGATTAATTCGTGATAATGCAAATCTAATTATATTATTTGAGCAGGATGAATTAAACCTAAAACACGTGAATGAGGATCATATAAGTCCCACCATAAACATGAAATTGTTTCGGGATATGTGTTCAAAATGTTGGGTAAATCCGTTCGGTTTCATGGTCATAAACAAGGATGCCGAAATTAATAATGGTCGCTATAGGAAAAGGTTTGATGAATATATAATACCTTAACTGACGCCGTTTAGGAATTAACAGTTACCTGTTTAGTGTAAACAGATATCAGTTCAGGGTAAACCAGTACCTGTTTAGTGTAATTAGGTATGTGTTCAGGGTAAACTGGTACCTGTTCAATAAACCCGTTTTGCTACGCACTATATACTACTTTAAACTGCTTTCAGTAGTTACTGATCTGTTTAGATACTAACAACTACCTGTTTAGTGAAAACAACTATCTGTTCAGGGTAAACCGGTACCTGTTCGGTAAACCCGTTTTGCTACACACCATACAATACCTTAAACTGCTTTCAGTGGTTTAGTAGTTACTCATCCGTTTAGGTATTAACAACTATCTGTTCAGATTAAACCCCCCATTTGCTACAATGGGTAATAAGGATATTAAAGCGAAAGATTATTCAGGACGATTGTGTATTAGTAACGAACGATTTTGAGAACCCTTTCGATGGTTTCGGCAGATTCACCTTGTGTTTGGATTCCAAGGCCTCTAATAAATTTGCAGTATTTTTAAGGAATTCTTAGAATTCACCAAGTGACGGTAACTCAGAACCTCGAGAATTTCTCAAAACCTCCCATTCACATGAAGTATTGACATCTAATTTCTTAGAAACCATGAATATAATAATAAATTCAAGTAATTGTGACTCGGAAGCTAATGATTTCAATGCGGTAAAATGCTTAAACAAAACATCATTTATCTTACGCAGCTTAGCCGCGCTTTCCCTTTGAACAGGCTCAAGGCCATCGATGGCCTTAAAATGATTAAGAATTAACATCCTGGGATCATTATATCGGTCGAATAGAGCACCCCAAGCTACAGAATAATTGCTAGCAGTAAATTCTAGCGAACTAATGACATGCGCTGCTTCACCTTGCAGGCTGGCTTTCAGATAATGCAATTTTTGGATATCAGTCAATGAAGCATTACTAGCTACTAAACTAGTGAATATTGCATAATACTCCATCCAGTCATCGGTAGACGACCCGGAGAACTTAGGAACGGAAATTACTGTCAAGCGAAAGGCAGAGTTCGAATGCAGAGGACTACACCCCACACTAGAACTGGGAGAAGCAGGCCTAGGTGGTGTTTCTACAGAAGCATGCTTCTTCAATAAATCTTCAGCTTGACTGCATAGTAGCAGCTCTAGAACTCCATTTCGAGATCACAATTTTCGGCATCTAGCTGCTGAATTTGAATATCAACTTCATAATATTCAGACAATAATGGAAGAATATCATTTAACCTTTTTTGTAACTCTACGAGCTTTATAGAACTTAAAGGCGCATCAACACTAGTATTTAAAGATTCTAAGCCGTTCACGTAGATAGTAAACCGCGTTAGCCTTGCTTTAATATAACCCCTGCTTTTAATTAAAGACTCCATTTTTAATTGTATGGACCCTATATCTTTTTGTGTGTAACGCCACTGATGCGCAATTTAGCAAAATTAAATTTAAAATTATGAAATTCAAGCTGTTAACAATGCAACTAAACCACAATTACCTAGAATAAATTGGCACAATAACCACTTAAACTAAATAAACCACGCTTCTTTATTTAAATAATACATATAATGCAAAACAACAAGAGGAAACGTTATCTTTTGTAAACATCTGTTTGCAATAAGGAAAGGCTAAAGGACTTACCACTCGCCCTTGAAATAGCTGTTGCTGGAAATATTTCTTTTATTTTGTATACAAGCACCGTTTCTAGGAATTTGGCTCCGGTGAACACTCGCCAGGTACATAAACAGGAACAGATGGCTATTCAAACGTGCTTTGTAATCTCACGAAACTTGCAGTTCTTTCTTCTTAATTACACAGTTAAGCAGTATAATGGACTAATTTCCATTGATTAATTACCATCCGGTTCGTAGGACCATGTTTGT
Source organism: Vesta saturnalis (assembly GCA_036346205.1). Taxonomy (NCBI): domain Eukaryota; kingdom Metazoa; phylum Arthropoda; class Insecta; order Coleoptera; family Lampyridae; genus Vesta; species Vesta saturnalis. The sequence goes on from JARFJB010001511.1 coordinate 1,114,033, forward strand.
TATATTAATGTGGCCACATGCAAGTCGGCCTACACTTCATATGCGGGAATACTGGAGGTAAAAATATTGATTTACGAAGAAGTCTACGAAGTTTCTATTTACAACTTTACACAAAATATTACATTAAGCACAATTACAAAATTTTTTAATTCTAAGCAGCGATACGTCGCCAGAGCACTGTTGCTGCTGACGGCTTGAAATGAACTGTAACGAATGGCGTACTACTCCTTGCAATATGATGCGCCTGCCACTGCACTCCTACAAAAGGCGGCAATACCTTAAATTACAAACACAAATTGCTTTCTGCGAAGCTCAACACAGGGAACGTGTGATCTTGAAGTGGGGAACGCGTACATTCACGAATGACCTTGAAAAATATGTTGGCAATGTGAGCGAACTTGAACTTGAAAACGGGAAAATGGATCCCTATAGTATACGTGACCTTGAAGAGCATCCTCCTACTATCCCTGTGAACACAAACAACGCTCGTGACTTTGTCGAATATGCGAGCATACAAAAGGGCAATGAACCGGGAACGCCGTTTGACCTTGAGCCAGAAGCCAATATCCTTTGAGTGACCTTGAACCCTCCTGGCCTTGAAACAGGTCAATGAACTGCAACGGTGACCTTGAGCCATGGCAACGTCGCATGTCAAGTATAACGTTCGTGACATGGACCTAGTTCCAAGAACGGAGGTCAGAAGGCTTATTTATATATATATATATATATATATATATATATATATATATATATATATATATATATACACATTTATATACACATGACCTTGAAGTGGGGTAATTTAACCTCACTTTTTGAGACGTTGCAATACTGTAAAGTGGTCTAGAATCGGCATAGCTGTGCTACTTAATTGCTACAAAAACTTTATCATAAGTAATGCCTCAATTCACAATTCTTCCTGTAGCTGCATCTGTATTTTTTACTAAGTCTGTAAATAAAGCACAACAAGTCAGTCTTGTTCGGAGTCTGATGAAGAAGGGTCATCGCCTAACTGAATGATCAACAACTCCACTTGAACTTCTATAGTGATATCGAATTGTCACATATTTTCTTCCACACTTTGCACGTGTCTAATGGCATTCTTCCAATTATCTGGCATTACGTTTGCAACAGCCTACAAAATAATTTATTACTCTTAGTTTCGTCGTCAATATTGTCCAAAATTGCTCGTTGTCGATGGTACACAGTCGGAGGATGTAAAACTTGTGTTTGCTTGTACTCACGTAGAATGTTGTACACACTTTTATCTGTAATACCTAAAATGATAAAGTAATGAATAAAATATGTTTTTATAAAGTTGCTATGTTACCTGCTGCTTTTGCTGTAAATGCAACATTTTCAGTCGTGTGGTTCTTCAACACAAACTTTACAAATGTTTAAGATTCGCTCCTTTTCGTCAACGGAAAAATGCCTGCCCGGGCGTTTTTTCCGGGGCGATAGATTTCGTTGATCCATATTAAACGTTGCTGATAGGCTACAAAATTGTAGCTAGTATTCAAAAATACTGTTTTTGAAAATGAAAAGTACTAGATTAAAAGCGTTAACCAAAATAAAGAATGAACACACAAATGCTAAATGACAAGTGATTTTGACATTTATAGGTTAATATAATACAAAATTTTTCGTGGTTATGTGAACCCGGCTAACCAATAGAAATGTGCCATTTAAATATGGCGCTAACTCGAGGGAGGAGCACTTACTGAATCTGTTCGTTAAACGGAGAATAGTATTGTACGTAAAATGTAATACGTTACTTTATCAATAATCGTTATATTTGAATAAATTTGTTTCTTTCGCCTATTTATAGCTGTATGAACATGAATTTCCATTAGTTGCAATGACGGCTATTGTAGTGTTTGCAGTACTGTGTCATATGGTTACATAAATGAAGATGTGGGCGAATCGATAGATAATCATAGTTTGATCATTAGGAGTGCATTAAAATCCTTTCAAGATACGTTATTAATAAAATACTGTTTTACATAATATATATTTTATTTTTTACATCTTTTGCAAATTTTTTTCGCGAAAATATGTACAATTTCACTTATAAATGAATAATCTTTTATATTATAACAATGACCTATTAATGCTATAGGTAATCTAAGACTTTGACAGAAAAATGTGCTTCTATTCAATTGTTATACCATAACCTATAAAGACAGCTTTCCCAGATTCGGCCGCTTTTAGAGTTTGACGTGTTAGATGCTCAGTTTTAACGTTAGATATTTCGCTGCATTCCTCTATATCAAAAACCAAGCAGCATATGTCCAAAATAATTGTACTACAGTTTGAAGTCATTATTCTTTAATAAACTTCTGACTTCAAGTACAGTGTCTAAGCGCCAACGTTAATAAACATTCTACAACAAAGGTTTTAATAAGACGTCTATGCCGCAATACTAATCAACTTTAGACGCTTTAGGTATATCAGTCCATGAATAATTTGCTTTATCACCGACATCCCATGTATCTCCTATATCAGGTATACGTTATTATTATTGTATCCGTTAAACACCCACCATTTCGCCCGATTGATTTTAATTACCTAATTATTAAACTATGTCGTCACCCTATGTATGAGTTAAATCAAAGTATGAGGTCATAATAATGAGTATGAGGCTTAGTTGCATCCTGAAACCAGCATACATTCGTTTATTACCTGTGATGGTGATAATAAATACCTATAGTAGCGAAAATTATAGCGTAAGTACGTACATCTTAATCATTTACTCATTATTACTATTTTTTAGATGGATCGTATAATCTTAGAGTTTGAAGCGATGGTTGAGAATAGTCGACGCATAATAAGTTATGAATTGTTGCAATACAGCGTAGAAAATTTGTTTGCAATGTGGAATAAGTTACCTCATCATTACCAGGACGGATAATTACGCGCTAAAATACGATGTATGAAATATTGGAATAATTTATCTGATGTTGATCATATAAACGGGTCAGCTCCTTTGATATTAGATTGTTTTTAATGCAATAAATAACTTTTTAATTATAACATTGTTTTATTTTACTTGCGCGCAGTTTCATACAAACTCCTATAAGCTATATTTATTTGGAAGAGGTAAATAACTTCAGACATTGCAAATATTCTTTTATTAAAATTTTTATGTACAATATATGAATAGAAATTCAATTTATGTACAATAATAAGAGTATAATGCAACGATGATGGATCAGGCTATCCTATAAATTTTATTTATTAATTTTTAAATGTAGAATGATAATAATAACTTGCCCATATAATTAACAAAAGATAGTTTAGCCATGATTTTGGTTTTACCATTATCCATGAACAAGTGCAATTTGTTCAATGCATTTTGAAGATTGCACACCTTTTTATTCGTTAGTTCTTTTGTTAATCTCTCCGGGAAAAATATACTATTTGCATCAGTATCCACCACTATTTTTCTTTCGTATTGAGTATTAATAATCTTAATATTTGTTTAGGGTGTTTGTAATTAATAACCATATTACAGACTTTTAGTACAGGTTTCACTTCTTCGCGAAGTAAATTTAATTCCTTTAGAAGATCCATCTTTCAGGATGGATAAATAAGTAAATTTATATACCTGTTTATTCGATATTTATAACAAATTCTTATCAATGTTGAGAATGTGGTTTTCTGGTCTCATTGTTCTAGAAAAATCGAATTAGTGTGCAATTATTCAATTGAATTCAGAAATTATTTCTCTTTAGAACATTCTAGACACTACGTCACACAGAATGTTTAATTTCAGCACTGCTATGTTTCTGGATATAAAATATAAAGAAACTTACTTTAGAGGTAATTTTATTATTGCAAATAGGTATTTATTAACAAACTCGTTGCATTTTACGAGTTACTTTGGTATAACAAGTTTAGATTTAATAATTTTGCATATCATTCTATGATAATAATATACGTCTTGCAGGATGTTGTTTTACAGATAAATTTGCTTCTATGCGTACGAGTTCATTTATATTTACTATAATTTTTTATAAAGTAATTGTATAGCAGAAATGTAATTATTTATGATCAAAGTGTATAACTATGAATTCTCTTTACTGTTTTAATTTTACAATTATTCCAGTATTGATTTTTGTAATTTTAATTTCTTACATGCAGTCTACGTCACACCTATGAATTCACTTTACTGTTTTAATTTTACAATTGAAATGTAATTATTTACTATTAAATTCATTATTTTTTTACTGCTAAATGCATTTGTTCAATATCGATTTTCTAATTATAGTTTCCAACCGCGTCGTGTGACGTCAACATAGACATTTCTATAGATATCCACTATAGATGATGAATGGTGAATGATAGAACATACATGATATTTCGCAATTATTGAATCGAATGAGTAATTATTTTCTTTAGATCATTCTAGAAACTACGTCACACAGGATGTTTGATTTCGGCATTACTGTTTCGTAATATAAGACATAAATACTAATTTTTGTATATCTTTCTATGTCACATCATGCCGGATGTTGTGTTACAAATAAATTTGTTTCTATGCGTGGGAGTTCATATATGTAATATTTACTATAATTTTTTATGAGCTAATTGTAAACATTAAAATACCATTATCTATTACCAAAATGCATAACTATGAATTCTCTTTACTGCTTTAACTTTACGATTATCCGTGTATTGATTTTTCTAATTTTAATTTCATACATCCGGCTGTCGTAATACCTCTATGAATTCTCTTTTCTGCTTTAATTTTACAATTGAAATGTAATTACTTATTTATTATTCATTATTTTTAACTAGCAAATGCGTTTTTTCGATATTGATTTTCTATATCGATTTTCTAATTATAATGTCCAACCGCGTCCTGTGACGTCAGCATAAACATTTCTATAGATATCCAGCTTTCTACATCATATATCTAATAAGTTGCGGTAGCTCAGAGATTACGATTAGTTTACCATGGCAACTATCCGGAGTTCGAATCTCGCACCGCGTAAACAATTGTTTCAAGGTATAGTTCCACTGGAACTAGGCGCATCACCGTCTTCACCAACAGCAACAATGCCCACCAGATAGCTTCGGAATTAAGCAGTAGCTCCAACATCAACAACGCCAGCATCGGAAGTAGGTCTTCAACAACAGGAACACCGACGAAGAAGCCACGTTCCGCATCATCAATACCAACAAGCCCCTTTCCGCATTCCAACATCCCAAAGGGGCGGGGGCCCATCTTCGCATCCCATTGGCCCAATATCTCTACTTCCGGCAGGCGGAGCAGCCCTCATCTCTCATTGGTTTACCGTAAGCTTCCGGAGGCTTCGGAGCTTAAGTGCTCGTTCTCATTGCAGATTGGTGTGACGTCACTTCCTGCGCTATTGAGCCAAAATCTTAAACGGTTCCAACGCAATAACCGAGAGCATTCATCCACTCCATCTTAAAATTATTACACAAATCGTAATAACTCTTTGAAATAGTCAAATTTGAAACTCCCAACCCCCAACATTCAGAACTAGATACAAGTTCTTATAAAAGTCTCTCACGTGCGCGACGTTTTCTTTCGTAAAATTCACTAAATTTCAACACCATTTGGTCTTGATCATACATAAAATTTTCCATTGTGAAATACTAACTCATTTATGCAAGTAAAAATATACATACATTTAATTTTTTTATACCTTAATACAATATTAACATATAAATTCACACGCTAACAATTTGCAGCAATTTTTAACTCTGTATTCCTTAAGATTCATTATGGTCTATATAGGGGTTTTAATAAGGCATTATTTCTCATTCGATTTTAGTACTTTCAACTCATACATTTCAATAACTTACATTATCTACATACACACACACACACACACACACAAAATTTCTTGTGCAAGCTAACTCACGTTCATACCTTATAAAAAAACGTCAAACCTAGTGCGTCAAAATAACCTCACACCTCCCCCACAAGGAGGAAATGCTCAAAAGCAATGGTCTCAGAAGACCAACACTAAGTCCAAAATCATATTACTTGACCGTGGATAGCTCATGAAGCTACAACAAATATAAGGGTGTTTCGAGGTTGCAAGTGAAGCTTGTAATCAACTTGCACCAATACAAAAATTTAGACTCGTTTGGAAGTAAAATTGCTTTTTTGATTTAAATATAACACATTTATTTTATTTACGGTGTCAACTCCTGAGCGGAATGCGGATGACGGTTTCTTCGCTACCCAAAGCTTTGCTACAGTTCAGGTTCTCTTTGGGCTAACTCTGAACCTCGGCACGACTTCCGAACGAACTGGTCGGGTCTTCCAATGGAGGACAAGTTTAGGGTCTTCTACGGCCATTGAAGATGTGCTAAAACAAAATTCGAGCGCAAGGGCGATTCAGGATTAGACAAAGGTCACAGCTTCCCTATTTACAGATACGGACCCGTCACCAATTATTTGTGATGAACGAAATGATTGTTAATAAACACTAGTCCTTTTAATCTTAATTAAGCTTTTGCGGTAAAATCTGGCTTTTCAGTGGTAATCAATCCCTACTGCAAATATTAATTTAAACTACTTCCAAATTTAATCTCGAAGCAAGTATTTATTAAATTAAATTCAATTAAGTAATTTAAAACGACTATTTTATCTTATAATATCAAATAGGATTCTGAACGTTTTTCATGTGCATCCTGTATGCAATAAAAGTTAAGAAAATGGAAAATTGCTGGGACTCACTTATATAACCTACAAAATGTTAGCAGTGGGGTAACTGGAACTCCCTACTCTCCCTATGATCAGACACGACCGTCAGAAGTTATTTTAATTAAAATTAAATTATTAATTTTTTAATGATCTCAGTATGCTAAAATTATTGCTTATCCACTTCCTACATAAAAAATTACTCGACGACCTCCCCGAGGAGATAGAAGAATCCCTTGAAAACACCCCTTATGCCCTCCGCATCCCCACGTTTATTGGATGACGACCCTAGGAAGATACCGGCCAACGCAGATAAAGCACACCAACCACGCCACACACACCACATATAACACGCACACTTAACCCAGTAACACTCATTACCCAATTAAAACCAAATCTTTTTTTTTCTTTTTTTTAACCAAAAAATAACCACACCTCATGATTGTACACTATACAATAACACCAAACAACGCAACACAAAAACAAGGAATGACCAGGGCTGAAGAGGAGAAGGACTCCTGAACAGTCCACAACAAGATATATATATATATATATATATATATATATATATATATATATATATATATAAGCAAATAATAAGTAATTACTAACACAGAAGCATGAGCATACTAACAAAAAAAAAAAATAGTAAACGTGAAGAATGGTGTGCCTTCACAGCAGTTTTCACTAGATAATGTTAATACGCAAAACTGCGTTAATTAATTCCCTAATGGAGTGCACTTAACGAAAAACACAATCCCTTTTGTGAAACGTACGTAAACGACATCAAGTATCCGAAAATTCTATACACTCCCTGGAGAGGTGAACCACTGTATATATCCACGCATTCGGTTCTCCAGTACTTCGATATCGCACACAACACGTAGCAGTCCACACCTTTAACACACGACGATCAGTTTTAGAGTAGCCGCTCCAATTAACCACGCAAAAAACAGCCTCTTATTCCTTTTAAAAAAATTGCACCCTATTTTCTTTCATCACGCTTTCACACGAAAACTGTCAACACCGCACCATGTATCCAACCCCAACTATCACCCTTAAAGGACATGTGCTCCTTAACGTTTACTAAGTACATACGGTAGTCCATAAAAATATTGCATCAATGGTAACGATAATTTATTAACTCCAAACGGACTGAAATATTCTATCTTGACAGAAATACGGCATAAATCTATAAGGCGCGCTTTTCAAATGACATCAGCAGAAACATGATCCAAACTCACAAGATGATCTCATAACTCTCCAATTTAGATTTGAACTTTTCTTATCAACACTTTCAAAGCCCTATTATAACATTTTACAGGAAAGCAATTTATACTCAACTTTATAACAACAACAATTTATAACAACTTATGGAATGCCACTTTAAGAAATCTATTTTAAATTCAATACGAAATTTTTAATTCAAAACAACTATAAAGCTTAGGGAAATCAATCAATACAATAGGTCAATTTTAATTCTAACTTTATGACCACATAAAACCAACAAATTTCGATAGCGTGAAACATACATAAATTGACTCTTTCCGGTGGGTTCGTAGTGAGCGTGAGAACTTGTATACAGTATTACAAATTAGTAAACTAAAACGGGTTTTTATTTATCTTAATAAATTACAAAATAAAAATAATTGTTAAGGATGTATACAAACAAAAAAATTAAATAAATACTGGGACCGCTAGTAGATAGCCAATCCTGCGGACACCGGTGTAATATCTTGGTCGCAGTAGCGTCTACCCTTTCTGGGTTTGATTCTGGATTTGCAAGCAAATAATCAATTTTCCCGAATAACCTATCCAACAAATTTTGTCCCTTATAGAAATTATTCTTTTAAATTATTAATTGTGGTTGATACATGTTGTTATTCGAATCTGGCGGATTTTACTCACATTTAAGATGGTCCGGTAAAACAAAACTGCGACCTTTGTTTATACCGGTATAACCAAACCTTTCTGGTTGAAACTTTTGTGAAGATAAGGGTGTTAACAATATATAACTACATTTGTGTGTGATTTTATTTAAGTTGCAAAGTAAAAAATAGTTATTTGCGTAACTTAAAGTGTTTGATAATCTGGTCACTAATTACAATATTAATTGATTTCTCAATAAATCAAAAGGAGAAAGTATCGATTTTAGATGGATTCTATTCAACAGGTAAGTTTTCTTTACGAATTAATATTTAGTTAAATAAGTTTGGCCTGGATTTGATCAGTTGCAAAGGAGTACGTATTAAAATTGATGTTCTCACATTTTCAAAAGAAAACAAATTTAACTATCTAATTTAAATTCGTTTGCAAGATTACAATAATATGAAAAACTTTTATATTTAATAAAAGGATTCGCGTTTTGTTAACGTTCACTGATTGATTAGATATTTTAATCTAATGAAACTGAACAGGTTTTAAAACAAAATATTTTTTTTTATTATTCAGTGATTTTCAAAGAAACTAAATTGCGGGAATTCTATTACGTTAGATGTAAATTGTATATTCAAAAGAATTATATTTTATGGTTTTCGGGATAACAGTTCTATAATGAAGGGAAACATAAATAATTTTCTAGGTATAATTGGAAACTAAAATTGATTTTTATAAATAAAAAACAGGAAAAAAATAAACAGGAAATAAAATACGTTTATGTATACAGAATGAGTCTCAAAATGAATGTTTTTGGAGTTTTGGTATAAATGCGGGTAATGGTTCGAATAATCAGGAAATGTATGAGGAATAACTTTGACATTTTGCCTAAGTTAACAAGAAGTAGGAGCCGCATGCTTTTACACCTAAATCTCTGAAAAGGAGAATGTTTTGAGCTGTGCGGTTTCTCACCTATAACTCTGGAAAGGAAAGTTTGATCTACGTTGGTTGATTAAGGCTTTCGGGAAAGGAACAATAACACGCGGTTCGAGAATGTTCGACTCTGTTTTTAGGTAGGTTTCCTTTGGAAGCGGCATGCACTTCGTATGTATGTATCGTCTACATGGTTTTGACACCTGGAGACGAGCGAATGTGTACTAGTGGTATAATTGAATTGCGGACTCTGGTGTTTTTGGTATATAAGGTTAGCGATCAGGTATCGGAATGGAGTTTGGTCTCTGAGTCGGAAGGGAGCTCAGGTCCGATGAATCGGAAGAGAGGATTCGGTATGCTCTGAATCGGGAGATTTATACAGGACGTGTCGTGAGAGAACGTTTTGCAAATTGGATTAGTAGAAATTGGAAATGTAGAGATTGGTGCGCAACTGACGGAATCTGGACACGTGGGAATACAATCTCGGGGATTCATAAGACATAATTAAGGAAAGTTAATAAGGATTTTTGGGATAAGAATCTGCGCCATTATAATATGTAGTGGTTTTCTCATTTTTCAATATGTAAATTTTTACAGAAAAAGAATTCGTTCAATCCTACTTGTTACAATGTATTTATTATTTGCATCTATTTGTATTATTTTCCTTACTATTTCTACCTATAAAATTTGCTGATTTAAACAATTCATGTTTATTTAGGTTTACTTTAATATATAAACCTGCATCTATTTTCTACTCTACTACTATACAGTTCCCTTTCTAAGCCAAATGTTCTTTGTTTATCTAATAGGTTATAACTTGTTAGTTCTCTAGACATACAGCTACTGTCATACATTTTGAGAGAATTATTAGTAAACCTCATTTGGTTCTATTTTTAGATATCTTTGAAGAGAACTGCGGTTTGCTTTTTGGGTAGGACAATGATTATGTTTCTTGACTAAGCCCTTCGAGAGATTGATGAGTCATGCATCTGGGGTTGGTTTCTTAGCAAACACAATGGCTTTGAAGAGATTGATGAGCCATACGGGTTTCACTAGTCTTGCCACCTTAGCTAAGAAATGAACCAAACCTTTTAGCGAAGTAACACTTGTCCCAAATAATAACTCTTACCATTGACTAATTAGTCAATGCCCTTACTTTAGCAGGGAAACAAACCAGAAACAGATCCTAACCAAGATTTAAACCAACTTTACTCTTCGGTAAATTTCTTATGATTCTGCCCGCCCTTTCCCATATAAATTCCCTAGGTCGATTAGAAGTGGGGAAACTATACTACTGACAATATGGACGTCATTCGAAAATATGTGTTTCATGGTTTTACTCACATCGAATCGTCACAAATAAGGTCCAAGTAACAGACTCCAAACTCGACATATAGCAAACAATGTGACAATTTCGCATAACCCATTGTATCATAGAAAGGATTTATTTGAAAGTGTAATAGTTTGTGAGGATGTAACTTGAATACTAGTGATTATTATAATTAGTATACTATTATTATTAAATTATTGCTTTATTATAATCATTAAAACGCATTTTTTTAGAATTCACATCGTGGACAAATCGGATTACCTACTTTCTGTAATCAAGGAATTCAAGGAATAACATCAAAATTCATAAATAATTCTTTAGATGGCCCTGTAGTTGTAGTTGATATTGCAAAGCACCGTATATGGATAAGTGAATTTTTAGACCAATATCAGCATTATGAACGGAGTTTTAGTGGGACATGTAGCTTTTTAGTGAACACAATTCAAGACATTATTACCGTTTTTGCGTTTTCTGCAATTTTAAAGCTTTTATAGTTTTACCTTTACACATATTAATATATTGATTCTTATTTTAACTGTAAATATATTGTAACTTTTAAGTTTTTTTCAGATAAATACTCAAGAATAAATAACATTTTTACACTTTGTGTTATAATTGTACAGGCGCAAACGACAATAGTACACCTCACAAGAAAATAACCACAAGGGCCGGCTAACACGTCGTTAAGGTCGTAAATTTTACTAAAAGTTGTAGTTACGTTAAGCGGAAAGTCTAAACATTTGGACAACACTATGTCTTGATCCGGATAAAAAAAGTACGCAAACAAAAGGGGGCGCACTAGCATAAAACAGGGAAACATACGTGAACCTACCGTTTGCCACCACCTACGGGTCACACTCGCACTGCTCGCTAATTCCCTAGGTCGAATCTGAAACGTAATGCTCCAAAATACCACAGTATTGTATTCACTTTTTGGCACTTCCAACCTTAAATAACTTCTAAATTCACCCTAAACAAACATAACTAAAACTGCAAAATTTTGAAATCAGTTTTAAATTAATCTTTACTTCAAATAGAACTCCTACCGGCCCTATCTTAATTAACATAAAACACTCAAATTAGAATGTGATAATCAGCAAGGCTAAATTGTTAAGCATGAAAAAAAAAGGTTAACGACCTTCAAGCATCTTTAAACCGTTTCTTTACAGTAAAAGCCACATACAATAAATACAGTAAATCAAATTAAAATAGTCCATGTACACAAGCAATTTCTGCTCAACAATCCATTTTTTTTCTACAAATACAGTTTTCACATCAAACCACTTCTTAAAATTTAAATACACAAACTTTAACATTCCTTTCTTTTACTTCCACAAAAGCGCTTTCGAGAGAGACAGATAAATCGGCGCACGCCTTTCTTAATTAAACAACACATTAAAAAACATAATAAAACGAAATGATCACGACGGCGCCAGCAACCAGCATAGAAAGAAAAACAAATGTAATACACTTTATATCAACCAACTGTTCAATAATTTTTAAACAACGTTTAGGTATATTTATTACAAACCAAAATAATAATACGCACTTAAATAGTTTTAACTTACACATTCGGAATGCATGAATAGAATCAGTCGTACTTCTTGCGTTATTCAAATTCTACTACAGAAACTGATGACTGGATAATATTTCCGTTTTAATAGTTGTACGTAGTTTCTTCAAGCAATAAAGCTAGTTTCAGTAATCACTACATCTTGCTCAACTAATACTCTTTAACAATCACAAGTTTATTAAACCAACCTTCTTAATTGCACATGCGTTTAACAAAGCCGTTAACGATTATCTTTACCTTGAGTACTACTAGTGAACAAGGAAAACAAAACTACAAAAAATGAGGTGTGATCTGCAAACGACATCAACCTCTTAAAACTTCTTTACACAACACGTTAGTCTGATTCACATACAACTTAGGAGAGGTTAACTCAACCACCTTTCCGCGCACATCTTATTTAACTTATATTTGGATGCAGAATCCTCATTTCGCGCCTCCTCCACAATTCGCCATTTTGAATAAATTAAAAGAAAATTTTCGTGTCCACGAAGTATAAAAATATCTTGTCACCACAAGCTCCAACCTCAAGCTATAACGCAATTAATTGAAATCCAATCGCCTTCCGCCGTCCGCACTGTCTTGAAAAATCAAACCTAACTTAACGCGCTATATCTATATTCGCCTCACTTCTAATCCTTGTCTAAACTAAAATCGCGTCATTACATTTCCCTAAATTACCAGTTCTACACAACTTCATGAAGTAATCTCAGCTACAAAGAAATGATTTTTAATGACGCGATTTCCACTTAAAAACGAAACTAAGAAATCGACAATTACTTAATAATGGGATTATTTGATTTATCCTAAAATTTATTATAATTTATTAATTATTAATAAATTAATATTAGTTTATTATAATTACAATTTATATATTTCAGTTAATATTTTTTAGTTTCTTATGTATCCACAGCTTGCTTTGACCGACTAATGTTACTCTTCATCAGTGTTATCAACGAAAAAAATTGAACAAACTTAAATATCTCCGAAACTATTAGAGATCGGTATAGAACATATTTAATAAAAATTAAAGTCGACTAATAGACGAAGACAAGGCGTTAAAAAATATAGGGTGTGCTAATTAAAGCAAGGAAGATATAGCATTTTCAAATTTACGTTGTTGAATTAATTTTTGTGATCACCCGTTTATTCAAAGACTTCATGTTTGCCAGCAACAAAATGGTGGTCATATTGATCATTTATCAAAATTTTAAGTGTTTGTATTTCAGTTAATATGTTTTTTAATTTCTTGTGTATTCATAGCTTGCTTTGACCGACTAATTTTACTCTTCTTCAGTGTTATCAACGAAAAAAATTGAACAAACTTAAATATCTCCGAAACTATTAGAGATAGGTATAGAACATACTTAATAGAAATGAAAGCCGATTAATAGACGAAGACAAGGCATTAAAAAAATATAGGGTGTGCCATTTAAAAAAATGAAGATATAGCATTTTCAAATGTATGGTATTGAATTAATTTTTGTGATCAGCGTGTATATTGAAATCAAATTTTGACAATAGATTAAAGTAAACTCATGTATGAATAAATTCTATACCAAAGATTATTTTTTTATCTTTAAAAATAACTGAGATACGCCTACTTGAATTATTACATAAAAATGTCAGTTTTTAGTTAACTTTGCAAATATCTCAAAAACTGTAAGATTTAGCTTGTAAGTAATTCTTATAAAAAAGATGTACAATTATAAGGAGAATTAAAAAATAAAATAATATATAGGGTGTTCTATTTAAAAATCAAAAGTTCTATGTTGTACCGCTTTTATATTACACCCTGTAGAAACCAAACTATTTTTAGATTATGCAGCTTATAAGTATAGACAACTTTCGTATTTAAAGTTATCTTCTAAGTTTAACGGCTAAGGAGCTATCGACCGAATACGCACTATTGGGACAACCTGTATATATATATATATATATATATATATATATATATATATATATATATATATATATAGTCTAGTGTAAGTGATAGTTTAACGAGTTCTAAGTAGCCTAAAGATCCTTGATTTGTTTGTTTTTGAAGAACATTAAACTTTCATAGCAATCACGTTCGGAGTTATTATTAAAACGTTCGATTAAAGATACCTTGAAAGATAACATGATTGTTATCAAATATCTGTACTACGACACACTTGTCCCAGTGTACGTATATTAGTTGAGCTAAATGTTCTTTAAAGCGAATTTTGATAGGTCGTTCACTTTGCCCTACATATGTTTGTTCACAATGTTTACCATACATTTTATTTCAGACATCCTTCTTAACCACTTAATCCCCTAGATTGCCTAAAGGGATTTGCGGACTATTATTTGAAGTAGTGACCGATTTTTTAGATTAACTTTGGAAAATATTTTGGGTAAATCTTTTGTATAAAATGGGCAGTTCGGTAATTTTACATACTTTGTTTCTATCTGCTCTCTAACGCTATCTAATGCAGTTAAATTCTTAAAAAAACTCATTGTATGCAGCAATTTCTTTAATAGTGCGTTTATTAGTTCGACTCATGATGATAGCATCTCGTTCGGTGTTTTTAATTTTGTGTGGCACGTGGATACATTTTCTATGTTACAGATCCCGCCACAACTCCATTGTTACAGATTTTCAAAATCAATCTTCTTTTAGTTTCTGAGAATATTTTGTACAATGTAGTATATAGAAAGTAGCGTTTTAAACTCGTAAATGAATTTTCTTATGACGAAGATATAAGTAAAATATTATTTTCGTAAAAAAAAATTGATGTCGAGAGTTCAACGTATTACACGTTTTCAGCATTTTTAAAACCATTTGACCATTTTCAGTTTGATGTCGCATGTGTGTGTGTATGTGCGTGCATGTGTTCTATTAAGTTTTGGTTAAAATGAGTTTACAAATAAATATGCTTTACATAAGGGGTTAAAAGAATTTAGAGTATGTTTCGAAAACTATTCAATTTAGAGAAAAATGTGTAAGTCCTTTTTTAAAGAGAATAAAATTTATAAGAAGTTTTTTTAAGGGTATAAGTAAGGTTTAAAAACAAGAATACCCTAAAGTGGTTTTTGTGAATATATAAAGAACCACAAACTTTATAGCAAAATATGAAGGCATCTTTTCAAAAAAATAAACAAAATATAACTCGATTGGAGCTATGTTTAATGGTAAAGTGGTATTGAGATTTGCTTTGAGAGAGTCTAAGCTTCTGCTTTAAAGATTCATTGGCGATGCATGACTCAATACTTGCGGTAACCGATCGATCTACACAGTTTAATATATTGTTACTAGTTCACTTGCATGGATACTACACAATGCAAGGTTACTGGGCACATTATCCCTTCGTTTTATAACTATACTAGTGGTGCCTTGACAGTGAATAATTACTACATTCGAATTTTATGAACGCTGATCTAATACAGTTTACAATGTCCTTAACTGACAACCACAAGTTTTGTATTTACTAGTTGGTTTAAGATGCAGACCATCTTCTGTATAATCATTGTGCTTAAGAACTGACTTTACATTTAAATAAAAATAAATAAATAAAAAACATTTTTAAAAAAGGGTTTTATTTCCAAATATACCAAAAAGAATAAAATAATTTTTTTTATCAATCCAGTAACATCAAAAATTTTTGTGACTAAAAATAAAAGTGTGGGGCGCTCTTTGTAGTGCCTTGCACTTCATTGTTTGAATGTAGGTGTTGATAGGCTTTGTTATAAGTATAAGAGATATCACTTTTATTTTTAGTCACAAAAATTTTTGATGTTACTGGGTTGATAAACAAATTATTTTATTCTTTTTAGCACATTTGGAAATAAAAGCGTTTTTCAAAAATGTTTTTTTTTACTTATTTTTATTTTCTACTTTTTAGTTGCTTGGGTGTAAGTTCCAAAGTTTTATAAACAAAAATTTCGAACTTACTAGGCCAATATACACATGTAAGACGAAATTCAGCTCAACCGGGGATTGGAAAATAGTAGATTTTTTTTGACCGAATACAATACTTTAAGCCCCCTGATCTTGAACTCAACTTGTCTACATTTTTGCTCATGGTATTATGTGAAAAGCTTAAGTCAAGGTCCTAGCTTTATAAACAAAAATTTCGACCATATTTGGCCGTAAAAGTCAAAGCAAAAAACACACATTCGTGTATTGTCATCAAGGACACGCATATATGCCAAATTTCAGCTCAAAAGAGTTAAAAAATATATGCTTTTGTATTTTTCTCTATACCTACAATTTTACTACATTAAACATGATTTAGATGCATTTTATCAAATCTGTAAAGTATACCTTATCATACATAAGCACAGGTTTGTGAATTTGGCAATAACAGAGATCTTATGTAACTATTCAAATTTAATTGTATCATTAGGAGCATTAATATTATTTGTACCAGCCAAACACAAAACATAATCATTACTACTAAATGAGAACGTTTTGGTAAATATATTTTCAATTACGTGATCAAACAAAACAAAAGATTCAATTTTGAATGTATCATAGTTAAAGTAGTTCCTTAATAAATATGCAAAATCTCCATCATAACTATCAGCTAAAATTAAGATCTTTCATTTAAGAACCACATCATTATTAAACGCAGCTTTATTGTGTTGCCTTTGGGAACTGCTAATCATCACTTAAGCTATCTTGAATGATCAGCTGCTCAATGCTTGAGGGCTACTGACTGAAAAAATATTTTCTGTAGCTTGTGAGTTCGGCAAGATAATTTGTCCTTGGTATTACAGATTTCTTGTTGATCTAATCCATTTTTAATAGCAATTTAACAGTCTTAAGCAATTTTATTCTTTTGGTAGGCCTACCGGCCAGAAGCTTTAATTGCTGCACTCGTTTTACGAGAAAGTGTAGGTGGAAGATTGAATACTTCTTATTTAGTTTCTTTTTTACTACTTTGATTATTCACATATTATTTGACATCACAGTTATATTGGTATCACATTGAATTATTTCGTTGCTGTTGAAAGCTATTCTGTAGGGCAGTCTAAAACCATTTTAAGACGACCGAAGAGAACTTTTTTAACTCCTGTGTAAGTAATCTTCCTCTTCGTTTTTTAATTCAATGTAATTTAAATTATAAATATCTAAATTCATTGTTGCACTTTAAAAAGAGTTTGGCATTGGCAATGGCCTTGTTAATTAGAACTATTCTAAATTTTGCAACCAGAAGCATATTTGTTATTGAACGGTTATCTCACTACTGGTGTAGATACTGTTCTATCAAATCACTCTACGATAACACAATACAAAGTAAAAATAATTATTATAAGGTTGTTTAAACATTAATTAAACAAACGTATTAAAATCTTAGAGACACAAAATACAAAGTTTCTTATGTTACATATATGATAAAATCACTGAATAGTTTATAAATGTTTATTATATTAAATTACCTATGCGCTACGAAAAAAAGCAAAAAATTAATACAATCATTTTTTTATATAATTTCCTTAGAGTAACAAATGTTTACTTAATTCATAAAAGTTCAGGTAAAGGTATATTTAACAAATCGTACGCCATTGATACAGAATCATTTGTTGAGTTCTTTTCATCATTATTTTCATTTACTGGGGGTATGTTTTCATCATTTTCTATATGTAATACTTCCTCTGCTTCACTGTCACTATAATCAGCTCTTTGTAATGTATTAATCAAATTAGAGGTCTCATTTAAAACAGCCTTGCATTCGTTAATCAGCTTACGTTTATCTTCAGTATCTTTACTTAATTTTTCTAACATATCCTTAATTGAATTTTCCAATTGTTTGGTTGCATCATTAAATTGACATATGGAATTTGGGCATTTAACACTTTCAAGCGTATCTTCAAGTTTATTGTTTATTTCTTGAATCCCTTTATCAATATAGACACTTTTCTCTCTTAATTCTTGCAGAATTTGAAATTCCATTTTTGTTATTTTTAAATTACAAACATAATTACATAACCTAAAAAGCTTTTCTAATGATTCGTTAAAGGTCGGGCGGTAACGTGAATATTGCTTACACATGATGTTATGCTGTCTTTATTCTACAGTGATTGTTCAATGTTGACGTGTACGCAAATAATGAACGGATACAAATCAATGTTGCTGATCCGTAATCCCGTTATGAAGTCTTTCTTTCGTTAATTAAAATTTAATAATTATTCAGTGCTAAATTTAAAAAAACGTTTATTTTGTATAATGCTCCAATAATAACATTAATTTCAACAGTTAATTGAAAAAATGCGAGGCCGTCCTGGAAAAAGGTAAGCGGGTGTCATTTGCAGACATTTCTTGTGTGTTACATTACATGCATAATTTCAGATCTAGAAGCCGCGATCGAAGACGTTCAAGAAGTCGTGATCGTGGTTATGGAGGAGGTGGAGGTGGTGGTAATTCACGTCGTAACACTGCTGGTTCAAATTTACGAAAACCTCGTTGGGATTTAAATCGTTTAGAACCTTTTAAAAAAGAATTTTACATTCCGAGCCTAATTGTTGCAAATCGATCAGTGTATGATGTTGAAGAGTGGCGTAGGAACAAAGAAATATCACTCAAAGGCAAAACTATACCTAATCCAGTATTAACATTCGAAGAAGCCAATTTTCCAGATTATGTAAACACAGAAATTCGTAAAATGGGCTTCAAAGCACCTACTCCGATTCAATCTCAAGGTTGGCCAATTGCTCTCTCTGGACGTGATATGGTAGGAATTGCTTCGACCGGATCTGGAAAAACTTTATCGTATATTTTACCTGCAATCGTTCATATCAACCATCAAACTAGACTATTAAAAGGTGATGGACCGATTGCTTTAGTTTTAGCACCGACACGTGAATTAGCACAACAAATACAGCAAGTCGCCACAGATTTCGGACATTCGTCCCGTATCCGAAACACTTGCATTTTCGGTGGTGCTCCTAAAGGTCCACAAGCAAACGATTTAATGGATGGTGTTGAAATAGTTATTGCAACACCAGGACGTTTAATAGATTTCCTAGAAAGTAATCGTACTAATTTACGGAGATGCACATATTTGGTATTAGACGAAGCCGATCGTATGTTAGATATGGGATTCGAACCACAAATTCGTAAAATAATCGAACAAATTCGTCCAGATCGACAAACATTAATGTGGTCAGCGACGTGGCCAAGAGAAGTACAGTCTCTTGCTGCTGAATTTCTTAAAGATTACATACAAATTAACGTGGGCTCACTTCAATTATCGGCAAATCATAATATTTTGCAAATTATTGATGTATGCCAAGAATACGAGAAGGAAGCTAAGTTGAGTACACTGTTAAAAGAAATTATGGCTGAAACAGAGAATAAGACAATTATTTTTATTGAAACGAAACGACGTGTCGATGAGATTACACGAAAAATGAAAAGAGATGGGTATGTATATCAATGCAGAAATGATTGATACTTAAATCTGCACAGGTCAAAATTAATTTATATTTACGTACACTTTTATTTTTTAAATACAACGTAACATACACAAATGACATAACACATACAAATGCTACTGACATTCTTTAGGGATAAAGTATTGTTTTATAATGGAAATGGATTGCATTACAAAACAGCTGAATATTCTTATTTGTAAGGTAACCGTAGAACGGTCACAGAATTGTTACTTATTTCACTTGTAACAGTGCAATCTCTATGCTAACCTATAATCATTGCTCTCTTTTCGATGCACAGTGTTACAGATAAACTTGCATTTCATATTGTGCTCACTTTCTTTGTCTGAGATATTGTCATTATATATAACCTTACATTTCTAATTTACGTACTTTGTTGTATTTAATTATCGTTTACGATAGCTATGAGAGTAATTGTTTTGAAAATAAGCATTAAGTATGAACTTATGTGTAATTGAATTTTTAAAAAATATGTAAAATTAATTATTTCATAAAATCAGACGGTTAGAAAAATAATTATACTTCATGAATAAAATTTTTTTTCCAATTTTAATTGAAAGTTGTGTATTTTAAGTCTTTTAGTATGTAACACTTACTTACCAACCAATTACTGACAAAGTGGGAAGGTTTTATTATTATTTTTTTTTTAATTATTGTTTCGATTTATTACATAGATGGCCAGCTGTTTGTATTCATGGAGATAAATCTCAGCAGGAGAGGGATTGGGTTTTACAAGATTTCCGATCGGGTAAGGCACCGATCCTTGTTGCGACAGATGTAGCGGCTCGCGGTTTAGGTATGAAACTTTAATAGCATTTTTATTGATTTTATATTGTTTTGTGTAAATTATGACAGGCTAATATTTTATGTTTTCATTTTAAGAGAAACTTATTTACTTTTTATTTATTTTTTTTTTTTCAATAATGAGATGCACTTCAAAACTATTAGCCTGTTGCACTATGTGCAAGGGATTTAACACAGTAATGTCATTTATTAAATTGGGCGCCTCTTTTTTCCAGAGGCACAAGCGAGTTAATGACATAAGAGTAGTGTCATTGTGTCTGTGCCTCTCTGGTCGGCGACAACCATTTCGCCCGGGTCGGCGGCCATGTTGGAGTCCGTGGTTTAGAACTGCTGGCTATAACCTGGCCGTGAATAAGGGCGAGCCCGAGGCACTTATGAAGCTGCCCTGCGCCGGGCCGTTCGAAGTCTGTGGTTCTTGGACTGTGGACTGGCTTAGGCGATGGGCTGCAGTGTCTGTCCCAGGGCTCTTCTACTTTACCTGTTCGTGCGATTGTCCAGTCTCAGCAACGGGGGCTGAATTCTATATGCCCAATTGATTCAGAGTAAATATATTTTGGTACGCATCCAAATTTTGAATAGTGCAAGTTTTTCTACTTTATAGGGTCTATGTTTTATTATTAAAATTTGACCAATAGACAATACGTAATTTATTATCTCAAACTGATCAATTTGTATAAATTGGTCAAGTTTTAATATTGTGCATCTTACAAGTTGTTATTACCTATTTTGTTAATTTTATTGAACATTTTTGTAATCGTAATGAGTTTTTTTTTATGCAATATATTTAGGTGTATGAAGTCTTGCTTAAGGTAGGTAATTTTCTGTTTTGTCACGTGGTGCTGCATATAATACCATCTTTCATTTTGTAAGAAATGTATGTTTAAGTTAAAACACTTTGTTTCTTAAAAGAAATCTATTAAAATTTTATGCCAGGTTATGTTCGAATTTGACTTTAAACAATTTTTTTAAAACACTATTAATCTAATACATTTTAAAAGACGCAATGACAATTTAGTAATCTTTTACAATAATTAATTTACGATGCAGAAACTAAATGTTCACATCTATAGTCTTCAGATTCTATAAATTTTAATATTTCAATGTAAAGTTGTTGAAACAAAATACAAAGTAAATTATTGTCTATTAAAATTTAAAAATATTTTGACTATTTTGAGTTCAAAGCATTGGTTTTTTTATGAACAAGTGCTTCAATAATGTTGAAACTTACCCAAACCTTTTTGCAACAAAATCACATTGCATCCACCAGCACTTAACTAGAGAAATATGGTAAAAATGAAAGAAATTAAGTGTTTTGCGAGTAGGTATAATAATTTATAAAAAGTTGCTCTAGCTTAGTCAGCAGTAAAAGTACTACCGATTAATAAATTAGAAACTGTAAAAGTGTAAACTCTTACTACTTGATCTCATAATTGTAGATATGTATCAGTTATGATTTGTATTGGAATACAGATGATTGTAAAAGTTCATGATAGATAATTATCTATAATTAATAATTAATAAAACTTCAAACAAAATTATTTTGGTGCGTACATTATGATGAATTGGGAAAAATAACATATTTGTTTATTTTAAATAGCACATAATTTTTAATAATTAAACACGTTTTACTTTTAATCTTTTGTAAAGATTTAATCGATATTTGTGGCAAAATTACGAGCTATATACAAGGTGTTCTAAAAGTCCATCATGAAACTCCGGGAGAAGATTCTACTAGCTAACATAATAGCAGTTTGTAAGGAAATTTTGTTTCGGATTGTCATTTGTTTGCAAGTTACGGCTTGACAAAGACCAATTTTTTTATTTTATTTATTAACGATTCTGGTTTTACAAAGAGATAGTGTTAGTGGAATTACACGAACAAAGTATGACAGATTCTCCGATTTTATAATAATAATAATAATACATTTTATTTGTGCAACAGAAACAAGTACCAATTACAGGACAAACTGAAAAAAAAACTAAATACAAATACATAAAACACCAATACAAGACAAAATACTACACACATAACATAAAGATTATAAGTTACTAACATTTCTAAAACTATTGTATATTTAATTAAAGTTACAAAGAGTAAGTAACAATTCACAAGTTTATCATAATAAATGTTCGTAATGACCTCCATTCACCTCTATACATTTTCTAACACGTTTTAGAAATGATAGTCTGACACGATGAAAAACACCGATATTGTTTCTAATTGTTTCACACCCACCAATAATCCTTTGTCGCAGATCATTGACGTCGTTAACAGGCGTTTTATAAACTATGGACTTTAAATGCCCCCAAAGAAAAAAATCCATTGGATTAAGATCTGGCCATCGCGGTGCCCAAGCTATTGGTCCACCTCCTCCGATCCAACGATTATGAAATACCTCACCTAAATATCAGCCAAACTAAAATGTGGAGGAACATCTTCAATTAAATGTGGAAGATCGTTTCGAAGAAATTCCAAATAACTATCTCCATTTAACACTCCCTTAAAAAAGTAAGGACCCAGTAATTGATCTTCTACGATTCCAGCCCATAAGTTAAGAGAATATCTTCGTTGATGTTTTGTTTCCTGGTATGCATGTGGATTCTCATCACACCATCGATGAGTATTATGATAGTTTGTAATACCATCTCTTGTAAAACCGGCTTCGTCAGTAAACAAAATGTTATTAATAAATGCATTATCTTCGTCATATTTTTCCATAATGCTATTGTAGAGCTGCAAACGACATGATAAAGTGCTTGTACCTTTTGCACATGGAATGGGTAAAGAATATTCCAAACTAAAGAATAGGCAATTCTTCTTGTACTTATCGCCGTATTTGCCTCTACTGTCTCCAACACTCTTACTTCTTTTTCTACAGTTCTCGTAATTCTTGGTCTTCCTGAGTCATAAATATCATTTCTAAAAGAACCTTGCTCCCCCAGACGTCTGTGAATGTGAACAAATGTTTGTGCATGTGGTATTCTTCTATCAGGATATGCATCTATGTAATTCCGGCGCGCTTGTCCTGCATTACCATTTGCTTGTCCATAACAAAAATGCATGTCACGGTATTCAGTACTTGAGTATTGCTGAGCCATTTTCCAAATTATTATGGTAAAAAATCAAACTTATACGAAGATTAAACAATGTTCGTGACAATTCGTATCAAGAGTATTAATAACAGTTATTTGAAGCATGCCAACTCGGTTAATTAACGAATGGAATTATCAACATTTGATATTTTAATAAAACTTTAATAGCGATTTCTAACTAAACGGTTGCATTTATCGGCTTGAATAAAGAGCACATAATTTTTTCTAATAGTGTTTCTCTTTATAATAATGTTCATATTTTTGCGATGTTTGGCAAGAGAAAAAAGTTATCAACAAAACAAATTTTGAGTTTTAGGTAAAGTGCCCTCTAACGGCGCATAATGGAACTTTTTATTACTGCTTCAATAGAACTTGATCTAATTAGTAAGTATGTCAAATGAGAGACTAATCGACCTTGAACTGCAGAAGTTATTTAAAAAGAAAATTTTAAAAAATCGGTCTTAGACAAGCCGTAACTTGCAAACAAATGACAATCCGAAACAAAATTTCCTTACAAACTGCTATTATTTTAGCTCGTAGAATCTCCTCCCGGAGTTTCCTGATGGACTTTTAGAACACCCTGTATAAACTTCGAACAACATTTCGATGTTTGCAACAAAACCACCTCGCACCACACACACGCGCGCGCACCACGCGCACGCACCCACACATACAAGCGTGATGCAGTACAAACTCACTACAGGATCTATAAGCCTTATACAAATGAGCATGTAATAAAATCAATTGTAGAAATTAATTTATGAATTGATTTATGAAAAAGCAATTGAAGGGTCACCAAAATTGAATTAATTTGAATAGAGTATCACATATAAGATGCTTAAATTTTGGAAGTATGTTAGACAGATAACTGTTAGTGTTTGTGATTTTTTTAAATAAATTTATAAAAAATTAAGATGATCGGTGTTTTGTAATTGTAGTGAAGTGATTTTTATTGATAAATCTATGTTGATTTATTCGGTTGGCTTGAATGTTTTATAGAGTTTAAAAACGTTTGAACAGTAATTATACACGGAATTGAATTATGTGTAAAACAACAAAAGTGCAATAATTGTGTTAAGGCTCAAACGGTTGGAAAAGTTTAATTTATTGTTAATAATTAAAAAAAAATAAAAGCGTGAGGCGCTCATATTTCATTTCTCTCCGTCACATGTTTATAATATCAGCTCCTCACGCTTTTATTGTTAGTCGTAAAGGTTTGTGATCACATTTTGGTGCAAAGAAAAAAATTATTTTCTCCTTTTTAGTGCACTATCTACGCGTGCTTTAAAAAAAATTTTTTTTATAGTATTATTTTTATATCTATTAAACTCGCATACGTAATGCAAAAGTCAATACATTTTACCATTTATTTAAGTATGACAACTGTTATGATTCTTTTCTGGTCAATATACGTAATATTATACAGGGTGCACATTTATTATACCACGAAGAATTACAATAAAAATCTTAAAATTGTAAATATTGCAAAAACCGTTGCGGATAGTCAAAGTTTGCTTATTTAAAAAAATGTAGGTCATTGAATTTTCTTTCGAATAGTGTAATAATTAGAGGGTGTTGTGTTTTAAATAAGATAGTTATTTACATTTAAAACAAAAAAAAACTATAAATTCATATTTCTAGCACACTCTGTATAAAACTTAAATGAGTCATAATATTTCTTAAAAGATCAATGTCTGCTCTAATTACATGCAGAGTTACAAACTCATAGATTTGGTAGTAACCTCAAAATAAATTTTTGAACTACGACGAAAAATGATAATTTCTTATCTAAAAGTACAAATATATCAAAAAACGGTTAAGTTTAGCTATACGACATGTTTAATAGAACGTGGTTGTTTTTCAGAGTAGAAACGAAATCCGCAGTAAAAACTATACCATTCCATTTAAAATAAGAAAAATAGGTTATTGCTGTTATGGAACACTCTGTATATTAAAAACTATTTTTAGCTTATAGCGTACTTAAATTCAACCAATTTTTGTATAAAATATTTTTTTACTGTGCACAGTTTACCCGCAAATTCACTTTGACGCACTTATGAGGAACCTTGTATATATTGTGTAATTTTGTAAAATAATGCAATTTGGGTTTGAGTTTTCATTAAATAGTAGAATTGTTTTATTCTTCGTGTTTGTGAATACGTTTGAATTCACCCCTATCTAAAAAAAATGTTCAATAGTAAAGAGCACATGTGGCGAAATGGTAATGTATACCTGCCTTCACAAATTTAATTTATAATGAAGTTCTTGAAATTACTATAAAGTCTTAAAATTTGTGGACTATTAGCGACTTTTTGCACTTAAATTGTAAGGAAATCAATTTTTCTTGATAGTGTTTAAGTATACGTATAAGTAGGAGCTGTGTTGTGTAAACTGGTTGTTGTATTCAATAAATGAATATCATTAGAAGAAACAAGTAAAATCAAACACAGCCAAGGTGCATGTTCTCTAGTATGCTTAATGGCCTGTCCCGAATATTTTGTCATACAGGATTCATTACTATATACATTTTTTTTACAGAAGTTAGTAAAAGTGTTTGTAGATAAAATTTTATAAAAATAACAAAAGTTTGTCTGCACATACGTAAACTTAATTTTTAGTATAGACGATAGTTGATTAGAGATATCTGCGGTTAAAATAGTATATAAATACCTTAATCGATACGAAACTGGTCTACGTATGCGCAAATCCATTTTTAAAGGCACTAGTTTTGCTTTTATTAGTAGTACTGTACTTATATTGATAACAAATAAGTTAAGCTACGCATGCATTTACATAAATACCTTAGTCAATAAGAAATTGGCCTACACATGCACAGTACTGCAATTCCAATTTGTAATATGGTTCCTTTTATTTGAGGTACTTTTGATTAAAATTTCAGGTAAATACCTTAAACACAGGTTAGTTTGCGCATGCGCAAACCCAAGTTTTAATACAGCAGGTTTTGATTTTATTAAAAGTATGCGGTTAACATTGCAAGTAAGTACCCTAACAAATAAAACCATGTGCAAACCTAAATTTTAATATGCCCACTAATAGGTCTTATAAAATCTTGCACAGAAAACCGAAAGCTAATATGTTGTTCCTAACAAGAATTATAAAAGAAAATGTAAAATTGTAGATAAATACCTCAATAGAAAGGTTGCTCTGCTCATGAGCAACCAGTTTTTTTAGTCGCCAGTTTTAATTTTCGTAGTTGTGGTTAGATATAAATACTGCCACAAATAAAAAAGTTGATCTGCGCATGCGCAAACTATTTTTTAAGATATGGGCGCTTTTATTAGAAGTACATGTACTTAAAATTTTACATAAATGCCTTCAACAAGAAATTGGTCTGCATATGTGCAAATTGCTTAAATCTATTTTTAATATAGGTCTGCTTTTGCTTTTATTTAAAGTACCTTTGCTTAATTTTTTTA
This sequence comes from Vesta saturnalis, assembly GCA_036346205.1. NCBI lineage: Eukaryota > Metazoa > Arthropoda > Insecta > Coleoptera > Lampyridae > Vesta > Vesta saturnalis. The sequence goes on from JARFJB010001511.1 coordinate 1,141,176, forward strand.
TACATTATACATTGTTATGATGAAATACCTTAAGTTTTGATTTAATTAGAAACGTCTGCGATTAAAATTGCAAATAAGTACCTTAACAAATGAAAAAAGTTGATCTGCGCATGCGCAAATGATGTGCAAAACTATTTTTTTTTAATATGGCTACTAATTGGTCTTATAATCTAATGCAAAAAACTATGTTGTTCCTAATGAGAATGATTGAGGAAAGTATAACATTTCATGTAAATATCTTAATGAAAAGGTTGGTCCGCGCATCCTCAAACAATTTTAAATCTGGTCAGTAGTTTTACTTTTATTAGAAATACCAGTGGTTAAAACTTAACAAATACAAAATTAAAATTTATTAAATACATAAATAAAAAGTTTACCTCGAGTAGGATTCGAACCTACGACCTGTACTTTGCTAGAGTACCGCGCTAACCAACTGCGCCACCAAGGTTCAAGCCCCAATCGATGTAAATTTTGTCTTTATGTATGTAGAACTGATGTAAATTCTAACCATAATGAGATAACAGTCAAACTTATAATAAATAAAAAATTGTTTATCTGCGCATACGCAAACTGACCTGTGGTTAGATATAAATACTGCCACAAATAAAAAAGTTGATCTGCGCATGCGCAAACTATTTTTTTAAGATATGGGCGCTTGTATTAGAAGTACCGGGTGGCCAACTAAGAACGGCCGTCGGCCATATGTCAGGAATGGATTATAGCACAGGTTCGGGAAAAAAATTTTATAACAAAAGTGGCCTCGAGAAACGCCTGGAAATTATTTTCAGATATGTAGGTCCACCGCTATTTGACAGTTGAAATTTTAAAAAGCAAAATTTTTCAAAATTTACTCAATTAAGGGGCATATTAAATATTATAATCTGATTCCTCGACAAATTCTGCATAAGTTTGAGTCTATCTCTTCAAATAAGGGGTGGGGGAGAGTGGGAACCTTGTTACGAAAAAACGGCTTTAATTCAGGTTCTGCTTGGACGATTTTAATAAACTTGATGTTGTTTGAAAGAGATTTTGTTAAACAATAGAAAATTTGTAAATTTGAAGCAATCTGATTAATAACATAAATGCTAGAGGGCGCTGTTTAATATTTTTTAAATAATATAATAATAAGCGCTAGTCATTCTTTTCTTGGTGGTGTTGCGCTGTATTGTGTAATTGTATCGTGGTTATTTTTGGTGTTAAAAATAAAAAAAAGTAGGTTTTATTTGAATATTTATGTTAATTGGTTTAAGTGTGCGTGTTGTTTAGCTGGCTTTAACTGGTTTATCGTGCTGCGTGTAGTTAATCCAATTCGTTTGCCGGTATCTTGCGAGGTTTTCATCGAATAGACGGAGGGTTGCGGAGGGCGTATGGAGTGTTACCTAGAGATTCTCCTCGGGAAAGTCGTCAAAGAGTTGTGTTAGGACCGTGGGGGTTGTTTGAATTTTAGTTTGGATTTGTACGTGCAAATTGAGGAAATCGGTAGTTGTGTGTGGTAACCTGTGTATGCGCCTGAGTATTCGGCGTTCACAGGAAGCGATAGAGGAGTGGTGATTAGGGTTTATGTTGGTGTATATGGGTGCGCGGAAATCCATAACAGGGTGTATTTATGTTTTGTAGGTGTGTTGTAGTGTTTTAGGATGGCAACCTCTGGCTCTACCCCGGAGGACGCCCAGTAGGTTTGCTCGGTTTCTTATCCTGTTAAGTGGTTTTTGTACATCGGGAAGTCAATTAAGGGCTTTAGTGAAGAGGATTCCTAAGTAGGTTACTTCGTGTTGGAGTAGGAGTCTTTCGTGGTTCAGGGCGAGGGAAACATTGCTGTCGGCTAGGTTTGAAAATTTATCTTCGTGGTAGTTAGAATGTCGGAAGAGGATTGTTTGGGTTTTGGTTCGTCCAGTTGGAAAAGTTCCGGAGGGTTTTGGATATGAGGTGGGAGGCTGATCCGATTCACCGCCCAGAAGGCAGTGTCATCCGCAAACTGCGCAACGATTACTACGGGTGGTGTGACTTCGGGAATGTCGGAAGCGAAGATAGTGTAGATGATCGGTGCTAAGGCAGAACCTTGCAATACGCCTGCTAAACGTTGAAAAGGATCAGAGAACATACACACTCTCACATGCACACACACAATCGCACACACGCTCACGCACGTTCACTACACACACACACACACACACACACAGACACACACACACACACACACACACACACACACACACACACACACACACACACACACACACACACACACACACACACACACACACACACACACACACACACACAACACACACACACACACACACACACACACACACACACACACACACACACACACACACACACACACACACACACACACATCACACACACACACACACACACACACACACACACACACACACACACACTCACACACTCACACACTCCTCACACATCACACACACACACACACACACACACACACACACACACACACACACACACACACACACACACTCACACACACACACACACACACACACACACACACACACACACACACAGACTCACACACTCACATACCCTCACACACATGCACCCACGCACACACACACACACACACACACACACACACACACACACACACACACACACACACACACACACACACACACACACACTCACACACACACACACTCACACTCACACACTCACACTCACACACTCACTCGCGCACACTCGACCACACTCGCGCACACTCGCACTCCTGCGCTCTGCGCACACTGCGCACACTGCGCACTCGCGCACTCGCGCACTCGCGCACACGCTCACACACGCTCACACACGCTCACACACTCACACACTCACACACTCACACACACTCACACACTCACACACTCACACACACTCACACACACTCACACACTCACACACTACACACACTCACACACACACACACACACACACACACACACACACACACACACACACACACACACACACACACACACGCACACACGCACACACGCACACACGCACACACGCACACACGCACACACGCACACGGACGCACACGGACGCACACGGACGCACACGGACGCACACGGACGCACGGACACTCACACTCACTCACATGCGCGCGCATGTTTAAACATTAAATAGGTAGAAACAAAAAATATCAAAATACTACTTTTAATGAGCTCATTCCGTAGTTTTTTCCAAACGGTCTCTGTTACCAGAACGTTTCGATAATGATCGTGACCTGCGTCATAACTAGCTGAATGTTTAGCTACAAGATTTATTTAATTTTTTTGTCATATCTATAGAAGTACCTGCTATTAAAATTTTGTATAAATACTGTAACAAATAAAAAAAGTTTATCTGTGCTTGCGCATACAATTTTTTAGAATATGAGTCCTAGTTTTGCTTTTGTTAGAAATACATGTAGTTAAAATTTTACAAAATTGGCATGCGATCTAATGGAGAAAACCAAAAGTTAAGCTGTTGTGGCTAAGGTTGTTCCTATATAAAAATGAAAATAAACATGTTTTTGTGCTGTAACTTTTTGATTGAGAGACTTTGAAATGAGATATTTTGTCACAGGTACCTTACTATAAGAAATCTTTTGAAGTAAGTTCCAGATTAAGACCTTTACAGAAAAAAGTAGTATGACGAATGGACAGTGTCCCTTTTTAAAGGAAAATGCGCCAAAAACGCTGGAATATGCCCTCATTTAGAGAACACTGAGGTTTCATTATTAAATTACAGTTGAACAGTTAAAGTATAATTTGTCAATTTCTTTGATATTAACAGCCAGGTTGCATAAAAAGCTCCCTTAGAAAAACGTGTAAAATGTTAGATTAGGTTATATTTTAACAAGTTTCCGTAAAAGGGATCTTTAATTAGTTGATTTGTGTGTAAAGTTGTAATACTTGCATTTTTCTGTGTTCAAATTATGTCAATGTACTGATCTATAAGATTTATTGCACACAATTCTGAGCGAAATATTTACTCTAGTCTAAATTATTCTTTAACTACCACATATTGTTTTGAAAGTTGCAATACGGTTCACATGTAACACGTATGTTGCTCTAAACTGTAATCATTTTGCTGTTACAGTTATATACAGTTAAGTAATACTTTGTTAATAATGAAATTGTGTGTTACAGATGTAGAAGATGTTAAATTTGTTATCAATTTTGACTATCCATCAAATTCTGAAGATTATGTTCATCGCATTGGACGTACTGGACGTTCACAACGTACTGGGACTGCATACACATTTTTCACATCTGTTAATGCTAATAAAGCATCTGATCTTGTTGCTGTACTCAAAGAAGCTAAACAAGTCATCAATCCAAAATTACAAGAAATGGCAGATAATCGTAACTGGAATAGTGGTGCAGGTAGTAGTCGAGGTATTCAAATTTACTGTTTTGTATAATTTTCAATAATGCAAAAATTATTTAGGTCGAAATCGTTGGGGTCGTGGACGTAATCAAACACGACGGTCACGTACACGTTCTTTGTCACGGTCTTCTTCACGGTCACCTCGTCGAAATAATAAAAGAGACCGCAGTTACTCAAAGGAAAGAATAAGACGAAAAAGATCGTTTAGTAAAAGTCGAAGCCGTAGTCCACGAACAGGCAAATCAACTGTTCAACAACCACAGCTCCCTCCAGTGACACAACCACCAAGGGTGACTTTTCATACTATGCAACCTACAAAGACCTACACAAGTGTGCAACCTCAACCTCACATTCAACCATCAAATGGATGTTCAGAACTACCTCCTTTGCCACAGCCTGTGAAGAGTTATCCGGCTGTGCCACAGCCCCCGAAGACTTATCAGCCTGCACCCCTTCCAGTACATCTCACAAAAACTTACCAAAATCATCAACCACCACAAATGAGTTACTCAAGTATTTTACCACCAGCATTACCACCACAACCCACTCAACTTCCTCATGGATATCAAAATATGCCTCCTCCATCACAGCCCCAACTTCCAAAGGGATATCAGAATATCCCTCCACCAACAGCAGCATATGGATCTTTCCAACTACCTAATGGAATGCCTTTTTATTCTGTTCCACCTCCGCCACCTCCTGTACAAACAAATCCAGGGATGTTCTTTCCGCCCCCCACAGGCTTTCCGTATGCTCCACCACCTCCAGCTCCTCATTGAGGTAGTTTTGAAACAGGGGTGTGCACGTCATGAATTCCAGTGCCGTCCAGATCAATTATTGGTGATAACCGTTATGACTTGTAATATTATATAACAACGGTTAATGTGAGCTCTGTTTTAACATTCATTTTTTTCTTTCAGGAAGCGTTAGTAATTCATACTGGAACTCTTCGCAGTACAGTTAAATGCAATAAGATCTCAGTAGCTTTTATCGCAGCTAGTAATGGTGTTTATTATCTCATGTTTTTAGAATAATATTTATTTTTAAATATCTATCGAAGATTAGAAATTAAAGACTGTGGTCAAGTATTGATATGCTGTAACAAATTGTTAATATTTAACGTTTTTCAAAAAAAAAAGTATTTTATGTTCTAACAATAAGTGAATAATTATTATGTGTTGTGATAAAATATAACATAAGCTTTAATATCTAACGTTTTTTTTGTATTGCGTTGTAATCAGTACAAAATCGAGAATATTTTTAAAACATTTCTCTACTTTATTTGAACCTTATTTATTTATATCACATATGAATATTTTCATCATTAATTAGTAATAAAAGTTTTTGTGAAACAATTGTCCAAATTTATTTCATTGTTGTTTTTCGTGTACTAATAAAATTTTCTTGCAATCAATATCCTAAGTTATAGAGCTTATATTCTGTCTGGCGAAAAGGTTGGTTGCACAAAGCATTCAGGCTAGCATAATATGAATATGATTGCGTTTTACAGAAATACATATGTACTAAAAATTATTAATTTTATTAAATACATAAATAAAAAGTTTACCTCCAGTAGGATTTGAACCTACGACCTGTGCTTTGCTAGAGTACCGCGGTACCAACGGTGCTATCGAAGTACAAGCCCCAATTAATGTAAATTTTTTGTTTATGTATGTAAATATTTAGAATTTATATCAGTTCTACATACATAAAACACAAAATTTACATGGATTGGGGCTTGTACTTCGATAGTGCGGTACTCTAGCAGAGTACCGCATAGATTATAGTATAAAATCAAATAATTACCGTCAGTTTTGTTTTAATCACTGTTGAGATTTCTAACAATGATCTTCAACTGGTTTTTAAGTGTAACTGAATATTTTAAAGTAAACTGTGAAAATGTCAACATTAGCCGATGGAAAGGCAGTGTACGGGCAAGCACGCGAAGTAGTGTACAATAATTCTAATTATCTTGCAACACTATTCCCAAATGAATCGAAACAAAAAATAAGCAACATGTTTATAAGAGTATCAGTCAGAGCGGATTATGGAAGAAGCAAAGGTAACCGTTCTGGAAAATAATGGAAATCCAGTATTCAGTTCACCAAAAACGGAGGGAGGTAAAATGGGCATTGTATAGAACCAGAATCCTTTACCAAAATTTTTTTTAATTAGTTGTTTGGCAATTAAACAATTTTACTTAAATTGAAGTAATCCTAAATAATGAATTTTTATCCACTCCGATGTTATTCAGAATATGTTAAGGATTTTGCCAAGTCAGAGTCCCACTACTGGTTTAACAACCAATCTCTGAATTAACACCACACCAGAAGGCGCTCTCGCCTTCCGCGGATTTCAATAAAATTGCGAGACGTGCTACAGACGTTCTCAATTCTCATTACCATGACTATTCTCCAGTCGTTCATTAACCTCCGTCGGCCTTAGAATACTTCAACAACTGGGGCCTGCTATTGCTTCAATCTGTGGCTACCTGCGTGTAAGTTTTCTTTTACATCTACACATACATTTGTGGATAACGTCATGTCGGGTGTTCATTCCTGGCGTAGTTTTCCACTTACTCCGTCGGAGTATTGAATAAAAAGCGCAACAGGGCGCCAGCTCAGAATCTATTAATCGATACTCAGCACAATTTTACATAACACACAAACACGTCGCCACATACCACTTAAAGTACATACAGGGTGTCTACGAGTTTAAAGTGACAAAGCTGCCCACAATTAGACCATTATTTCGCTCGCCCAGTTCCCGTAAATTGCGCAAATGTTAACGTAAAACGGGTGAGTATTAACACGTTGCCACCGACCTGTACCATTTGTGCAGATTTCCTTAGGACCGCGCTTGGTTATAAATGGCACATGTGCGTATTGTATTTAGATACGTTCTAAATTTACTACGGTTAGCAAGATTCCGTTATTGAGTGTACGGCTGCTATAGAGGTACATTTACCACCAGCTACAATCTTTCGGTATTGAGTTTTAATAATGGCGGTTATGATGTAATAAAGGTAATGATACAGAAAGTTAAAAATCTATTATTGTCAAAAGAGAACGTCAATGTAACAAAAAAAAACGGCAAGGAAACAACTATTATTATCTAAATAGAACTAGGAATGTTTTTCGTTAAAACAAGGGGGGAGGGGTAGTCAGGACATGTGCAAACACTTTTGGTTTTCTTGTAGCTTCTTTGTATCCATCCAGATTTTTAATTTTCTTGTAGCATAACAATCACCTTTTCCTGCATCTGCTAGCTTTACCATCATATTTCGCCATCTTGTGATGGTTTATAACATTAGAGGTATTTGAACGTGGTCGTTTCCTGGAGGGCGGAGAAGTACGAAGTCTATTTTCTGTGTCGGTTTCTGCTTCTACGTTTTGTATGTTTTGAAGAGACGAGAAATTTAGTAGCAATAAAAAAAGCTAATTTATGGAGGTCGTGTTATATTTAATAAGATTATTTCCTGAGCCAAGAACATTTCTATGTATATAAGGAGAAGGTCGCTCATGAATTAACATTTTTCACTCATCGATAAAATTGTATTTTATCGTCTTGTATAACAAATAACTATTATTGTGAAAAATTATAAACATTACGTTTTATAATACCTGCTAATGAAGATAGGTACTATTACAAGACTGATATTACGTCACGTGTGGTCGCATTTGGCTTAGAATTTTTTTAATATTAACATATTAAACACTGTAATGAGGATTTTACATAAAATGTTAACTTTACGTGAGTATTATTTTCTTCTGTACTTTCGTTAAAAGCGAATTGATATGTTTCTGAGAAATAAATTTCTTTCGTTGCTGTGACGAGTTTTAAGAAACGTTATATTACATGTTTATTTCGGGGAATTGCTTTGTAAAAGTTGCCCTCGTCGAAATCGAAGCTTATCGTGCTTGATGTTGTGCATTTTGAAACGCGTATAACGGATTTTACGTTTTTAGTAGCCTACCAATTCGTTTATAGATAAAGTTGTCAAGGAGGACGTTATAATAGAAGGTTTATTTGGGCGATGTGAGTTGTATTATTTGAAAGAAAGGTTGTTTGATAACTCGATTCTAGTTATCAGGGTTTAGTGAACACACGTATGGCTTAAAGTATAGTTTTCTCGTGAGAAATGTCCAGTTTGCCTTTTAGTATGAAACATTTTTAATAGTAATGGTGAAAGATGACGTGATCTAGTGGAGCAAAGGGGTTTTGTTAGTTATTTTAGTTAATCAGCAAAAGTCAGTTCTCAGAGTTGGTTGAGAGAGCTTGGGGTTGGTGATGTAACAGACAGTGCACAAGAAAATATTCTCCATTTAAGTAGGTAAGCATAAACTTAATAACTGATAATGGTATTTCTATATATATATATATATATATATATATATATATATATATATATATATATATAAGTAAGTGGGTAATCTTGACTGATAATGAATATAAGATAAGTTTATTGGGGAATGCAGTCAATTATGAAGGCCAATTAATTATATATTTAATTATATTTATAGTAGCTTGTCTTGATAAAGGAATAAAGCATTCCGAAAGCTTGGCACATTAACAAAGGGTTTTTACTTTTGGCCTTCATAATTGACTGCATTCCCCAATAAACTTATCTTATATATATATATATATATATATATATATATATATATATATATATATATATATATATATATATATATATATATATATATATATATATATATATATATATATATAGTTTTGCTAAATTACGTTAGCATGGATTAGCAAATATTCTGCTTTGAACACTTTACACATATACGAAAACATATAACATAACCTAAATCTAATACTTAAAGATTACTTAACTTTCTGTTGTGTGTTCACCAGGTGTTGTCCAGTTTGTCCTTGATTGGATACCCTGGTTATCATGTGCGACTGCTGTGGATCTTCCTTGATGTATACCTAAAATTATCTATGATGTAGGAATCGTTACCAGTTGTATAAATTGCTTCCAATTGGGATCGGAGTACGTAATTTTATTTGTAGTATTACATGCAACAAGTATATGAATTCATCAATAATGGTAATAGATTTAATTACTTATTTATTTTTAGTTAATTTTATTTGAAATGAATTAATATTCATATTTAACATTTATCGTTAACACAAAATACATAATTTCCGAATTTTACATAGATATCGTTTTTGGGTTATAAAATTTCAACCGAACATGTATCAACCGCAGATCAAATTTAAGTTGGTTTGATAAAATCAATTGTTTATGTCTGCTCTGAGTTGTACATGTTCTTTCTTTGAAATTCTATAATGGACAAAAAAAATTACAAATCTTTACTCTTTTTTTAGCTTTCTACTTAGCAATTTACAATACAAACAAATGCTCTGATTGGATAACACATTATCTAAATGTTATTAATTTTTAAATTAACAAATATCTTACGTATATAAACAAATACCTTAAATCTAAAATTACCAATAAATTCTATACGCAATTCCCTTCAAAATGATACCCCACTTACCATATTTTGAAACACAATCAATACTTGACACATAAAATCACGCATTTTGTATATAAATGGCAAATATCAAATTTTCCTTATAATTAACTAATTCTACTTTTTAGGGACAAAATAAGTTCATATTCGAATGGTGTGACCCCAAAAACATAAGTTCACCCTAAATTCAAGTCTGGCTTCACTCAACATATGCTACACTATACAAACGTATGCTCTTCGAAGAGTTTTGAACAGTTTTGTACTCACATCCGTTTATTTCACTTATAATTTTAAATTTCAACTAGACCATCCAAGGTAAGGTTTTCTCACAATAATTGTTCACAACGCACACTTATGTTTTTGTAATTTCAATACATACTTTGTAACGTTATCGTTGTCACTGTTTTCTTTCTAAAAACTATCTAACACACATCTTATCTAATAGAAATTATTTCTCCTTTTTAGGATTGAAGCAGAACATACTACTAAGCCAAGAAACCATGAAATGTGAAAATTCTCTTGTACAGTCTTCATTTACATAATGTTACTGTTAACTAAACTTTGTGTAGCGTATAATATGATACATGACTACATATGTACTTGTATATTGATTATAATAATTTCATAAATGTTGCTATATTACACTTATGCTCAATTAAATCTTTCAGAAACTATCCCACGATTACTACTATGTTTTATTACTTTTATCTACAATTATATTTATACAAACGTATCATCTCAACACACACAAACACGCACACACTCACACACTTACACACTCACCCACGTACGCACTCACGCACACGCACACACACACGTACGCACGCGCGCACGCACGCACGCACACTCACACACACTCACCCACGTACGCACTCACGCGCGCACGCTCACACGCACACACGTGCGCACGCACCCACGCACGCACACACTCACTCGCCCGCCCGCACACACACGCGCACATGCACACACACGCAGACGCAGGCGCAGACACACACACACACACACACACAAAACAATACAAAAATTATCTACTGCAACTGCGACATTCCGATTTATCACAATTGAATTTAAATCCAACTAACTTTATTATAATAAAAACAAACAAAAGCTTTCTGTAATCAAAAACATTAAAACTACAACGAAACCGGAATTTCTACTGCAACTTTGAGTAATTAAACTTTTAATAAAAACATTATCAATAAGCACATTAATACACAAAATTCGAAAGCAACTTTACCGGCGTCCTTCCGCAATTTCCATTGTCCTGGTCCAAATTCCATCAATCATCAGACACTTTAACAACATTCCAAGTAGGCGCATTCTTTTAAATAATCTTATATAAATCCTTCAACACATAATAAATTGGCTTTTAACTTTCACAAAAAAAATAGCACATGATCCTTTCCTATTATACCTAAAGTCACGGCAATAATATCTATAATTCCAATAAATCCAAATTAATAAATTCGAGAAAGTTTCTAACACAAATTCAGAAAATTCGCTGGCCCCTCGTCGCCGGCGTCGGTGAAAGATTAAGAGATGGAGACGATCAACCATATATTGAAAGAGTGTAGGGAGTTAAAGGAAGAGGATAGGACGGCAGAGGAGATACTGGGGGAAAAAGGAAGGGGAGTGGATTGGATGGAAGAAATATGGAAAAGAAGAAGACAGTTAAGGGGAGAGAAGGCAAGAAGGAGGAAGACAGTGTAGGTGGAGTATGGAAAGGAGTGACAGTAGAAGACAATTGTAAATAGTGTAATATAGTGCAATATTTTTGTAAATAAGCAAATAAAGAATTATGTATGATAAAGAAGGCGCCTTTATTTCTTCAGATCAGCACAAGGCTACTTAGGAATTCCCACTCTTGAACTCGGAATTCCAGATAAAACAGTAACACGGTATACGATAACAAATTTGTAGGGGTATACTTATCCTTCAAAACCCGCAGAATGCGAACTGCTAATATAGCAACGATGTTGTACGGTCCTAGTCAAATTATGAAGCGCTTTATTTAACTTTAGCGACCCGACGGAGGAGGCGCTGATGGCCCACAAACATAATAATTCGCACTACATCTTAATTTGTTTTCTACCACAACCTTCAAGATCGACACCTCAACGTTGACTAAACTTAAAAAGAGGGAAGCAGTCCTCTGTCCCCTCTACAAACATACTTAGATTCGGTAATGTCACAATTCAACACTTCATAGGGAAGCTCAATGATGAAAAGAACAAGAGACTGTCGCCATCTCAGGAATGCAAACTAAGTCAGATAAGTTCTCAACAATATCTACAAAAGCCTACACAAATCGGTCTGTCACTATTACATACGATCGACTTTATGTAAACTACAGGATGTGAAAAAAATTCAGCAAACCAAACAATCGACGAGTTTATACATTTGTACTAAAACAACTTAAAAAATATATCTTTTCTAGTAGCAATCCAACAAAAAAATAGTATTTTACGCAATTTTTCTAAAGATTTTCACACAATGTGAGAAAAGTCAGTATATGTTATTTTTTTTAGGTACATACATTTTTACACTCCAATCAGTAGTTTAAGCAGATTCAAAAAATCTGGAGGGTCTCCACTCAGAATTTCCGTATACATATATATATATATATATATATATATATATATATATATATATATATATATATATATATATATATATATATATATATATATCGGATCTTCACGCTTTGATAATTTTTGCATGCCGTCTATGTGTGCGTGTGGGGTGGTGTGTCTGAGTCTGCGGTGGTGTGTGTGTGTGTGTGTGTGTGTGTGTGGTGGTGTGTGGTGTGTGTGTATGTGGGGGTGGGTGTGGGTGGGTGCGTGCGTGGGTGTGTGTTTTGGCGACTGTGTGTGTGTGTGTGTGTGTGTGCGTGTGCGTGTGCGGTGGTGTGTGTGTGTGTTTCGGCGACTGTGTGTGTGTGTGTGTATGTGTTTGTGTGTGTGTGTGCGTGTGCGGTGGTGTGTGTATCGGCGACTGAGTGTGTGTGTGTGTGTGTGGTGTGTGTGTGTGTGTGTTTCGGCGACTGTGTGTGTGCGTGTGTGTATGTGTGTTTCGGCGACTGTGTGTGTGCGTGTGCGGTGGTGTGTGTTTCGTCGACTGTATGTGTGTGTGTGTGTGCGTGCGCGTGTGTGACTGTACATGTGCGTGCATCCGCGAGAGTTTGCGTGTGTACGTCATTTAAAATTAGAGCTAGTTTTGGCATTTTTGTCAGGTATACTATACGAAGTATGGTAAAGGGAAGGTATTGTGATCATGATAATGATTTTGACGGATCTTCACGTTTTGATCATTTTTGATGTGAGTGTGCGGTGGTGTGTGTGTTTCGGCGACTGTGCGTGTGCGGTGGTGTGTGTTTCGGTGACTATGTGTGTGTGTGTGTGTGTGTGTGTGTGTGTGTGTGTGTGTGTGTGTGTGTGTGTGTGTGTGTGTGTGTGTGTGTGTGTATGTGTTTGTGTGTGTGTGTGTGCGTGCGTGTGCGGTGGTGTGTGTATGTGTGTTTTGGCGACTGTGTGTGTGTGTGCGTGTGCTTGTATATGTGTGTGCATGTGTGCGTCTGTAAGTGCGTGGGTGTGTAAATCCGCGAGAGCTTGCGTGTATACATCATTTGAAATTAGAGCAAGTTTTGGCATTTTTGTCAGGTATACTATACGAGGTATGGTAAAGGGAAGGTATTGCGATCATGATCATTATTTTGACGGATCTTCATGTTTTGATCATTTTTCGCATGCCGTGTATGTGTGTCCGTGTGCGGTGGTGTGTGTGTGTGTGTGTGTTTCTGCGACTGTGTGTGGGTGTGCGGTGGTGTGTGTGTGTGTGTGTGTGTTTCGGCGACTGTGTGTGTATGCGTGTGCGTGTGCTGTGGTGTGTGTTTCGGCGACTGTGTGTGTGTGCGTGTGCGGTGGTGTGTGTGTGTTTCGGCGACTGTGTGTGTGTCTGCGTACGGTGGTGGGTGTATGTTTCGGCGACTGTGTGAGTGTGCATGTGCGGTGGTGTGTGTGTTTCGGCGGCTGTGTGTGTGTGCGAGTGCGGTGGTGTGTGTGTGTGTGTTTCGACGGTAGAGATCAGACCGTTTGGGCCGGATTGACAAAATTTGACATGGCTATTATAACAAAATCGTCTTTTGGGACAAGTAGGACCACTGGAAGTATCTCTTAACCTACACGTTTAAATGGAGCTATTAAATTGAAATTGCATACCCGAATTTTTTTTTATATTACCTATAATCTGTCTAAGTGACATTCAGTAGTTGGTTTGACATACTGAAAAGCATGAAGACGAAGCATCCAATAACGTTTCGTCTATATTGTTCTATATCTAATTTAACATGTACTATACTGCTCTATAGTTTATACAACACAACTATTAAATAACAGAAATCTGTTTGTTAAATCTGCCGGTTTGAACTTTTTTAAACGTGGTTGTTCAACTGCATCATCTAATAAGCACTGCACTAGAGGATTAGGGTGATCACAGTAGCGCGCACTATACTTTTCTATTTCATGATTAATAGTTGGAATTGCGAGATCACGACGTATAGTTTCATTGGTAACATACCATGGGGCGTTTACAATGGATTTGAGCACTTTTGATTGAAATCGTCTCAGTATTTCAATGGTAGATGTCTTTGCTGTGCCCCATAGTTGTATACTATACATCCATATGGGTTTAATCATGGTTTTGTCTAACAGTAATTTGCTTTCCACGGATAACTGTGACTTTCGTCCTATCAACCAGTACATTTTTTGTAGCTTTAATCCCAATTGTTTACGCTTTGTCCATATGTGCGTCTTACTAGCCAACTTCTTGTCTAGATGTATTCCAAGGTATTTAGAACCACTGTTACAAATCACTTATAATACAGAAGTAAAAGCTAATTTTTGTATCATACGGCGCAGAATCGAAAGCTTATCAACCCTCGAAAATAATAATATCATGTAATGTGGTTATATCTAGATCAGATCAACGGTTTTATATTGAAAATCTTCTGAAAAGATTTAGTGCGTTGCGATACAAAGCAGTAAATACTCCGTGTGATGCAGGGATAAATTTTACTAAACCAGAATCTTTTGAAAATAACTCCAATTCATATCGAAAACTGATTGGTTGTTTGGTTACGGTAATCACTAGCCTAGTTTAATACGTGCCACAAAGAAAAGTACTGAAAAGTAGTTAAACGTTGTTTCATATGTACTAATTGAAGATTTGATTGTGGGTTTGTTTTTAAAATTGTCAATGAAGCTGTAGCTTGGAAAAGTAAAAAACAATGTACAATTGTCTTCTTAAGTATCGAAGCTCTCAGTGAAGGTACTTAGGAAGCTGTTTCTACAAAACTTAATGCTTTTTTTTTTAGTATGCTTATATCGAATGTCAGTGTCTTACTTATTTTTAGATTATTGTTAGTTCTAGCAGGCTGCTCAGAAGTCTTTCTCCTCTTCAGCCATTGTATTGTTGGTGTTGAGATGTGTTAGTATCATTGTGTTGATCCCAATCGTAAGTTTCGTATTTTTTGGTGCTATTGTATGTAAGGTGTATTAGCGAGTTTTGATATGTATAGTGGCGAGCAAAAAAAACTGGAACAATTAATCCAAGCACTCTACCCCATATCGTTCATGATTTGGCTTAGCAGGAAAATGACTTTGCTTCAGCTGACATTGACATTAGCGTGTTTATCACTTGATTTAGTTGAGGTACCTATTCTTACAACATTCAAATAGAGAAGGATTTCATTTTTTTCTACTCACAACTGTACATGTAATCTTAATTAGCTAATTATCGATTTGTTTAATTAAGAGTAGTGAGTAGCTGGATTGGAAATAAGACTTTAGATAATTACAAATAATTTTATGGTTAAAGGTAAAACTTTAACGACGGAGTGTGATCGAATTATTTTGTACCGTTGAACACACCATGAACCCTGAACGAATGTGTGTCACTCAAGTTTTATATAAGAAAGGTTTCACTTCCACTTCAACTAATTTTAGCGTTGAGGTGTGCTGGTAACGTTTGGTGATTAACTAACAGTAATCAGTATTTTAAAACTACTATAACTAATTACCTAATGACGCGATGCGGCTGGTTTGTTTTATAACCTCCGCACGGTCGGGACGAGAATTTGGAATTCCCTAATTCCACAGTGAGACTCACAAGCGTTTGTTTTGGCTGATTTGGTTTTTGATTAACAAAAATTACTTATTCTCACACTCGGGCTGGCGTCCTCGTGTGAAAATTCCCGCTTGTTCGATATCTACCACTTTCGTAGCTCGTTATGTAATATATTATTATTCGCAATCACATTGTAATGTGTTAATTTCATGACATGAAACAGCTGAGAACTTGATTATTATTGAAACTAGCCCAGAATAATGAAACTAGCCTAGCCGGGATTAATTATTACATACCTGTGATTAGGGTTGCATAGGTATCATAAACCTCATAATCATTACAATTAATTAAATTATGTGTTGTTTGATATTCTTTATTAATCAACGGACGTACAACATATTTAAAAACTAACTAACTAAAACACGCATTAAGAATCTTTTTTTTTAGATTTTCATAGTTAAAACTATTTTACATCAGGATATTTATTATTCAGAATGCCTAGTGAATTGTTATTTTTAATATTGGATGATTGCGAATAAAATAGTATACAAACCTTGCAGGAAAGACTTCATTACTGCCTTGCGTTTTAACTGATCTCGAGCTCTGCTGTAATGAAGCTCTTTCTGGCGCAGTTTGTAATATACAATTACAATTAAGAATATTCCTAAAATATCTTTAGCTGTATAAACGTTTTTCTTCAACCTTGAAAAAATTTTAATGCAAAATAACTTGATCGGAAATCCTATGTAATTTTTTTAATATAGACTTATTAAAAAATCTAGAGTATCTCAACATTCCCGTATATGTACTATAAAAATACTAGCAGATTTATATAGCATAATAAAACTTGTCACCCTGTGTATAAATTTTAAGGATCATACGGTAGATAGTGTGTTTTATTCTATTTTTTTAAATTTCGAATTTAAAGGAGCAAGCTTTTATTTGATCACCTTCTTTTTTGGTTTTGAGACATTTATAAATGGAATTATTTGTAAAATTACGTTTCACTCACAGGTGGTAATGGCGTTTACGATTAGATTAATGTTAGAAGAATTTTTGAGTAACGTTATTTTAAATTAGGTGAATTTTCCTAAAAGGATTTGAAATTGCATCATGTGAAATATGTTTTATAAAATTAAATTGAATATAAAATTGTTACGGTATATAGTACATCTTGTGTGAGTTTAAATTGTAAACCGTCAGACTGCCGTCTTCTTTTTGATAAGGTTCTGGTTTTAAACAAAGAGTTGGGTTTTATATATGTTAGTTTAAGGTTCATAATAGTCGAGGTTCGTTATCTTAGGCATATCAGGTTACTTGAGGTACCTTTTAGGCATGCAGTTTGCAGCATGATATAATTTCTTCAGTTCGGCTCACGAGCACATTCGTTTTTGGCGTAATTTAAAAGTTTAAGTAATTTTTTTTGTGATTGATTATTGAAGATTTAAGTAAGATGGAAACGGTTGTAAGAGAAGATGGCGAATTCTGAATAAGGTAGTAATTAATTCTGTTAAAGATGCCGTAGAGAGCAAGACTCTTGTTTGCGGTGATCGCAATATATGCGAAAGAGGTAGTTATGGGGTTGGAATAAGTTATTACATACTGGGGGTGTATCGAATTACCGTGGAGTAAGTGACCTCCGTTTCCACTAAATGGGGTAATATATTGGTTCACCACGTCCCCGAATTATTTTCTGTTGTGTATCGCTTTTCTGTTGTGACAAGTTTTGGGCATAGAAGTGGTTTCGTGTTTTCCGAAGTGCTTAACCTTTGTTCTATGGACCTGCTGCAACGCATATTTTTTGTACGGATTAATTTAACGAATTCCTGTTGAAGAGGTAGTTTCCCGTATATCGCGCTGCTCAAACAAATGAAAGACAAATTTGTTGTAAATAGTGCCGCTTTAATTAAGTGCAGAGTAAGTTAATTAGCGTTAAGAAACGATTTGTAAATAACGCAAGTATGGTTAAATATTTGTGCATTAACGATAAATCAGATGAAAAATAGTCATTTGTGTGCTTTTTGTTGAAGTAATTGTCATAAATTTAGCGTGAGTAAATATGAATAGGATTTTGTCGTTTGTGAAATTTTATATGGAGAGCGTTACCGTAGAAAAGCAGCTATCGAATTCAATACCTGGTGGACCCGTTGTCCGACCGATTATATTGTAGTTCAGAGGAAGAAGAGTAATCTATTGTTGTTAGTGCTACGTAAGGTAAACTTTTATTTTTTATTTTGTTGGTGACAATAATAAAGTGGGTTTTTTCTTGTGTTTATGTGGAGGATGCATTCGTTTACTTTCGTGGAAATTATTGTAGAAAAGCCCTTCAGGCAAGTTTAGAAACAAGCATATTGATTCACACGATTTATTTGCTAAGATCTTGAATTTTTCTATCAGTGTAATGTTGTGCATTGAAAGTTTATTTCATGCAATTGTATCAACATTTTTGTTATTGATATCTTTATTATTTCCGTTGTATTGATAAAAATGGCCTTGCAAGAACCGACCGAACTTGATGATCATTTTTTTGGTTTCTTGTTTTTGATTAGCGAAATTTAATGTGTTTTTCTATGTAATTGTACTAAAATTTAATATGTAAATGCTCTAATATATGACCATTGTTAATGTTTGTAACTGTTTTATTAAGAGATTGGAAAGTACTGTAACTTTATCCTCTGTGCCTACGATTTGCCGACGTAAAGTAATAAATCGAAAAGTTAGATGTTTTTGAAAATTTGTAGTAATAGATCTATTAGTGTCGAGTTAAATAATTTTGCAGGGACAACCTCCATGTATCGTTCATTTGGATTGCAATCAATGTTATTGAAGTAATACAAGTTTTTTTTGTCAAGTAACAAGTCATCTTAAAAGAGATTTTAGATTATAAAGTAACTTAATTATGAAGTGAGGCGGTCGTTGACCGAACAGCTGTTTGATGTAGTATACGACGGTTTTGCGAATAGTCGCGAATATATTTTTTAGTTGCTTTTTATAGGTATCGGCCAACCGATTGCAGACATTGGCCTGATTTGCCAAAAGGTAATAAGCAGTTTATTTGTTTGCAAATGAGCTGAGTTTTTCTACGAATTTAGGTAAACTTCCCGATATCGACGATTCGTAAATTTTAGGGTTGTATAAATTTTCCATCACGCTTAATTTTGTTGTAGTGACGTATTTTTGTGTTTTAATTTGAAGAATTAATTATCGTATTTTCATTTATTTTTGGTTATTTGAGATAATGATTTTTGCGTTGAGGTTTGGCGAGATTTTCTAGAAGTTTTATTTTCGCAATTTTGCGACTTTCATATAGAGCTTAGGATTTCCTTGGAATTTAGGTAAACTTCGCGTAGATATTTTCCCGCTATAAATCTATTTAACAGGTGTCGCCTTTTTGACAATTTTTACCCGAATTTGACGTTGCTCTAGTGAGTATTTAACTTCTAACAAACTATACCTATAATGCTAAAATAAAGTAATCTTGTTTGATTTCGTGTTTTTTATATCCTTCAACACTTTAATTAATTAATAAGATAAAAATTATAATAAGTTTCTTATGGATCTTCACTTCTTGTTTAATACACATTTCAAATATTGATGTAGGTAATGTTCATTGCATTGTATTTAAAACAAAAAGTCTAAATATTTTTATAAGTAGTTCCTTACATGTTAAAACTAAATTTAAAAACAACTTAAAAAAATTGGTTTCCCCGCCGGGGGTTAGAACTTTCATTTCTTGTGTTACCAACCCAATCACTTCACCATCTCACCATATTATATTGTTATATTGGTATATTGTTAGAATCTTATTAAATTGTCTCACATTTTTCATTTTTACAATTTTTGTTCATTATTAGTCCGATAATCAAGCTAATATTACGGATATATACATTTTCCACAATTTTTGTTTCTCTGCAACATCCCAGTCGAAAATTTTGGTTAAAAGTCTCAATTTATTTAAGACTTCCAGTGCCTCGATCAGCTTGAAATGTCATAGCTAATAGTTTTTCAGTATCTTCTGTGTGAAATTTCAGTTTAATACATCTATTTAAACAATTTGTTTACTTGAACAAATTTGAAAACTGTGTAGGTTAACAGGTACCTCCGGTGGCTTACATGTCTCAAAAGTTGATACGAATCTACGATTTTGCTATGATAGCCCTATGTCAAATTTCATCGCTCCAGCTCATGATCGCAATACCTTAGCTTTACTATACTTCGCATAGTATATGGAAATGTAAAAATAACAGATTATTGCAACAAAAATACTTAAAAGGTTGTCGTTATTCCGCTACACTAAAATGACAATTTAAATTTCCCTGTTTTTATTATAGATTATTGTGTTAAATTGTATATTTACTGACCAAAATTCGATAAAAACGGATTCGATATGTAAAATACACCAATCACATGTTCTTAAAATTTGTCATGATCTGCGCTTGCGTTGCAGTTGACAGTTATTAAACATCACTTTTGGTGATCTTGTAACCGGTGAAGTGAAATAAATGGACTGTAGGTAAGAAATTAAAATAAAAATTTTCAGTTGCATTTTACGTAAAATAAATAATAATAGAACAATTCGCACTGTTTCATCATTCATTTGCTTCATATAATTGTCCCGTTCTAATATCGTGTATCCTTTTATTCAGGATTATTTGGTAACTGAACCTGAACACAGGCAGCCATTGACTTTTACTGATTTTTTATTTTCTGCAAAATGCAATACAACGGATATCAAAATAACGTCGTGTAAGTAAAAAATTTCAATTCTTCGGTGAAATTTATCGAAATAATTTGATTTATATTAATTTTTTTTTTCAAATTTTTTATATAGTTTTCGACCTCGTCCAAATCGTGGTGAACAATTTAACAATAAACAGTCCAGTTATTGGAGAGCTCCATCACATTCGTTAGCCGCCGTACAAGATTTTGGAGGACCAAATTCAAAACTTAATCCAAAACCAAAAGTGCATGATGATAAATTAGTTTGGGATATGAATACCTTACAACCGTTTCGTAAAAACTTTTATATACCCCACGGTGATATACAAAATCGATCTCAAACAGAAATTGACAATTATCGTGATGAGAAAGCCATTACAGTGAAAGGAACAAATGTTCCACATCCCAGTGAATGTTTTGAAGAAACAAATTTTCCTGATTATGTAATGCAAGAAATTATTCGGCAAGGGTATGCAGAACCAACACCTATACAAGCACAAGGTTGGCCAATTGCTCTATCAGGTCGTGATATGGTCGGTATTGCCCAGACAGGATCTGGGAAAACTTTAGCATACATGGTACCTGCTGCAATACATATCAATCACCAACCAAGACCACAAAGAGGAGAAGGCCCTATTGTTTTAATTCTTGCTCCCACAAGAGAATTGGCACAACAAATTCAACAAGTAGCTCGTGATTTTGGTGCTCCTAGTATGATTAGAAATACATGCGTCTTTGGTGGTTGTCCTAAAGGTCCACAAGCACGGGATTTGGAACGTGGTGTTGAAATTGTTATTGCGACACCCGGCCGTTTAATCGATTTTCTTGAGAAGGGAACAACTAATTTACAACGTTGTACATATTTGGTGTTAGACGAAGCAGATCGCATGCTTGATATGGGTTTCGAACCCCAGATTCGAAAGATAATAACACAAATACGTCCTGATAGACAAGTATTAATGTGGTCTGCTACGTGGCCTAAACAGGTTCAAGCTCTCGCTGAGGATTTTCTCGTGGACTATGTACAAATTAATGTTGGATCTCTCGCTCTTTCTGCCAATCGAAATATTAGGTGAGTATTATTTATGATTAGTAGGATGACTTCCTAAAGTCATCGATTATTAACTATAAGCTTGGATTTTTGGTTAATTAAACAAGTCAAATAATACTTACGTAAATATATAAAAATTGATATTTTATGAGTTGCAATGAATGGTAAATGTTGACTTATATTTTGTTTGGTTTTCATATCATCGGTTTAATGCTGTATTAGTGTTCTAATATTGACATTTTATGCTTATGGTGAGTAAGTGATTTGTCTATGGTGGTAGACATCTTAAATAACTTGTAATTGATATTTATATTACCTATTGTTAAAATTGTTTCAAAGTTGGTAAGAGTAAGATGTGTATGATCTTATCAACTGGGGAGGATGCCGGACTCAACTAGTTACACTAAAATTATAAGGTAAGTTAATGTTAGTTTCAGTGATTTGTCATAATTATGCTTTATTATATTTCTCCAGATTTGTTCATAATTTGACTTCATCACTTTCTTTTATACAAACAAGGAATAACGACAATGCACTTATAATGTAATATGCAAATTTTGTTTGTTTTCGTAGATATATTAACGAGATGTATAAATTTAAAATATTTAACTTTTTTGGGTTTGTGTGTTTTTGTATTTATGTTTATACAAATCTAAATGTTTCAATAACACAGTTATCGTCATCGGTAGTAATCAAATCTTTTAGAAATGTTTACGAGTTAAAACAATTTGATGAAATATGAAAATTAAAAATGCAAACATAAGCCTGCTAACACGCGTCTATTAATGTTTGAAGCCGACGTCATGTCAAATCTAGGAAATTTCTTTCCTTAGTATTTGCAACGCAGAATTATATTGTAAAATCAATCGGTTTCTACCTTTTTTGTCATGGTCGCACGTGTCTGTTTTTCATTAGCCTTTATTATAATTTTTCCGTTCATTCTTCACTCCTGTATTGATTTTTCGTTATATCCACAATCAGTTATTTTCATAACTACTAAAATAAGATTTTCAAATTTGCGTAAGTAATATTTGATATGAACTTCCAGGTTATGTTTAAAAATACCATGCATTTCAGGTTTGTTTAACGATTTTGCAATGGTGTTTACCTCTGGGCAATTCACCTTAATTTCATTTTAACAAACAATGTTTGTAATTACATCAAAGGTGATTACCTCATGGGACGCTAATGTCAATCGTTGCGACCGAGAAATTTGCTACATACCGTCAGCTTCAATCATTAATAGACACTCATTATTAATATAGTGGATTGATAAACATATAAAGCCAACTATGGAATACAATTTTAGTAAAGAATAACTAAATTCTTAATAAATTAAATATTATTAAACTGCCTTGACGAAGACAAATCAGAACACCCTCTAACAGTGGAAGGCTAACTGTGAAAAATGTACTCAAAGAGAAAATTTAACAAAATTTAATTAAATTATAATGTAAGTGTAAAGTGAATAAATAGAAAAATAGAAACTTAACATCAATTAAAAATCCAGACAAATATAACAAAGAAATGTCTTTGTTAATAAATGTGTTATTTTGCAGTGAAAATACAATGTAGTACGTTTCATATAATTTTTAATTTTAACTACATATGTTAAATTATAGTGCTGGGGTAATTTAATATACAGGGTGCCAAAAATGTATGGAATAATGGTTCTGCAACTGTAACCGTACATTTTATCACAAAACGTTCAAGACAAAAGTTGTTTGACGAAGTAATGCGCACCTTATGCATATGTCAGAGAAAATATTTTGGTTGTCAATCTTGGGATGTGACGTCTTGGGCAGTTTTTTACATCATAACCCTATAATTTTGTTTCAAGCTTTTATTCGTCTTTCAATTGTCAAAATGAAGTATAAAAAATTTGATATCTTACATACCAAATTTTTGAGAAAAAAATTATTAAAAGTTGAAAAACATTAATTTTATTAGTGAAGTTGATCGGCCTATTTCCACAGTTTTTGCTTTTGGAACGCGACGTTTCGGAAGCGGACTCTGCTTCCGTCATCAGGCTTAGTCCTGAGAAGGACTTTTCACACTTGGGTCTAATTCATATGTTATATATAATTTTTTCCCAAGCACTTGACTACTCTCAGATTCGAACTTGGTACCTTTCACTTACTTGTCTGACACCTTTACTGCGGAGCCACTGAGTAATCCAATATATATTTTTTAGAACATATATATATATATATATATATATATATATATATATATATATATATATATATATATATTTTAAACTTTCGTGGTTGCGCAGAAGTTCATTGCGCATGTTGCGCCGTAACTTCGTGCGCAGGTGTATTGCGCTTAAGTTCTTCGCGCATTATTGGAATCCATATGGGTTTCATTTCTACACTAGCTTGGCTTATTGGATTTTCTGCTAGTGCGATGTATGTGGCTTCTTTGAGTTTTCGACGAGTTGTGTTCTCGTCTTTTGCCACTATCTGTATGTTATCCCATTGGACGCGGTCGTCTTCGTTCCAGACATGTTCGGCGATTGTTGATCTTTCTGTTTCGCCCTTGCGGACGTTGTTCTTATGTTCCTGCGTTCTCACTTTGAGTGGTCTACTGCTCTCTGCTATGTATGCTCTGCCGCATTCGCATGGTAGGTTGTATACACAATTCTTGGAATTCTGTTCTTCATTGTATGGTTTAGTTTTGGTTAGTATTCCCTTGAGCGTTCTGGTCGATTTGAAGGCAGTGCGTATCTTGTATTTGCTGCTTATCCTTCGTATTTTGTCTGAGGTACCTTGTATATATGCTATTATCGCTGTATATTTAGTTTCTTCTTTTTCGGTTACCCTTTCCCTGTTTAGGTTAGGTGTTAGATCGGGGTAGGTTTCCTGTATACACTTATCATTCCTGTGTACAAGTATATCCAGGAATGGCAGTTTTTGTTCCGACTCCAATTCCATTGTGAATTTTATGGAGGGTGCACGGCTATTTAGATGATCTAGGAATTCATCTATCTTATGCTTGCCGTATTGCCAAACTACGAAAGTATCGTCCACATATCTAAGCCACATCCTTGGTTTCTCTGTGAATTCGGATATCGCTTGGTCTTCAAAGCCTTCCATATATATATTGCTCACTGTGGGTAATAGTGGGGAACCCATCGCCATCCCAAACTCTTGTTGGTAGAATTTGTCTTCTAACCTGGAAATATGTAGTTCTAATGCATATTGTCAGAAGTTCCATTATTGTGTTTACCGAGAGTTGCGTGCGTTCGTCTAACGTTTCATCCTTTTCCAGCTTGTCCCTTATGATGGTCTTATCGGTAGGCACATTTGTGAGTAGACTCACAATGTCAAAGCTTACCAGTATTTCTTCGTGGTTTGGTTGGAAGTTTCTGATGGTTTCCACGAAGTGCTGCGTGTTCTTGACTATAGACTCGGTTTTTCTCGATAAGGGTGTGATAATACCTAGCAGATAGTGTGCTAATGGGTGACAAGGTGAATTTCTCGAGCTCACAATTGGTCTCAGAGGAATTCCTTCCTTGTGAATCTTTGGTAGGCCGTACAGATGCGGAGGCTTGCTGTAGTGTGGGGCAAGTCTAGTTCTCAGGTAATCAGATAACTTCCCCTTATGTTTTGCCAGCGTCAGGTATATGTCTCTCGATTGATGGTGTGGGGTCTTTTGGTATTTGTTTGTACTCTCCCCCGTCTTGTAGTTCTTGGATCTTACTGTTGTAAGTGTCCATATCCATTACCACAGTCGCGTTTCGTTTGTCTGCCGGGAGAATTTTGATCGTTGGGTCATTCTTAAGGGTAATGACCGCTCTCCTTTATAGGTTAGAGAGGTTAGGTTTAGTTCGCCTAGATCTAGGACTGATTTAATCTTACTTCTGTATTCTTCGGTTTCTTCAGGATATAATTTCATAGCTGTTTCTTCGACTGCGGTTATTAAATCTACTTTCGGAATATACCGCGGTGTTATCGCATAGTTCAAGACTTTGTCCAGAACCTTCATTTCGTTTTCGTTCAACTGTCGTTTAGAGATCTTTATGACAGTGTTTTTTCGATTAATGTTGATTGGTTCTTTCTCCTACTTCATTAGCTTTTCGAGTTTCTTCTGCTGAATTTCCTCGTGCATTGCCTTGGTCTTCGAATATTTACTTCTGGTAGCCGTATTTATCATGTCAAAGTCTTGTTCGTTCATTCGATTTCGAATGGTTTCTCTAATCTCGTTGGATTGTTGTTCGAGCTGGTACTTTCTGAAACGGTGATGTCTGATTCCTTCTTTGACTAACGCTTCGCTAGCTCTCTTTACGATTAGTGATATTTTCCG
Source organism: Vesta saturnalis (assembly GCA_036346205.1). NCBI lineage: Eukaryota > Metazoa > Arthropoda > Insecta > Coleoptera > Lampyridae > Vesta > Vesta saturnalis. The sequence continues at coordinate 1,167,258 of JARFJB010001511.1, forward strand.
GCTGCGTATCGGAGTTTTGATGTTGAGCCCGGTGGGTATTACGTTATCACGGGCTTTGCAGAGGACGGTTAGGTGGTTCTCCTCTACTGCTAGCTTGTTCATTGATGTTTCAAGATTTCATATGAATTCGACTCAAGTGCGAAAACAGTCCTTCTCAGGACTAAGCTTGATGACGGAAGCTGAGTCCGCTTCTGAAACGTCGCGCTTCAAAAGCAAAAACTGTGGAAATAGGCCGATCAACTCCACTAATAGAAAACCACAGTTACAAAACACTTATAATATAGAATAAATTTTATTACCAACAACCAACAAAACACAAAAAACAACTCAAATCAAGTGGGTAACATTCAGAGAAGTGCCAATCTATCTTTAATATTCTAATTTTTGTACAAAATCTACCAACTGAGCTTTTTACACATAAAACGTCCTTTTTTTTTAAATAAAACATTAAATTTCAGATAATCCAGATTTTAATAATGGTCGGTTATGGAGACCGTAAGAGGACACTGGTAGAAATCTGTGAACTTTTTAATGAAGTTTATCCAAATCGAGCACCTATTACTCAATCGGTAGTCAGCAAAATAGTAAAGAAATTTAGGGAAATGTCAAAGATCTTCTAAAATCTGGTCCACCAAACATGGCAACAAAGATAGAAAATTAGAGGTATTGTTAGAGATCACAGAAAATCCACACATTTCAACATCTCAGGTAGCTCGAACCACGACTTATGTAAAGGTTCCATACATACTAAAAGGGGAAGAACTACACCCATATAAAATAAACCTATTTTACTGTAGGAATTGTCAGAAGATGACTATGACCGACGAGCAGAATTTTGTAAGCTTATGGTGAGCGCATCAATAATCCTCCAAACTTTCTCGACAACATACTCTTTTCGGACGAGGCCACATTTTATTCAAATGGAAGGGTAAATGGACCTAATTGTCGTTACTGGTCGGCTGAAAATCCCCATTGGATGACCCAACAGCATATCCAAAGACCACAAAAAAATGTATGGGCAGATATTTGCCGTGATCGCATTATTGGTGCTTTTTTATAAATGACAATTTAACTGGCAACTGGTATTTACAATTATTGCAAGAGCAAATTATTCTACCTTGTAAAGAACGATTTCCAAAGTTGATCCGTGGTTTTAACAAGATGGGGCACCATCCCACTACGCTCTAAATGTGCGGAGATATTTAGATGAAGTCTTTCCGAATCGTTGGGTAGGTAGGCGAGGGACTGTCGAACAGCCTTCACTATTCCGTATCTTGTAGCGTGCGATTTTTTCTTATGGGGTCATTTAAAATCTAAGGTGAAACAGACCAGATTAACTGGAAGCACTACAACAAGGAATAATCGACGTAGCACAATTATTATGCCTAATTCATTAGGAAATTCTATTCGTGGCTTTCATGACATATTGGGGCATTGTGCCGCTGTTAATGGTGAACATTTTGAGTAATTGTTGCGTTAAAAACGAAATGTTTATGTTAGAAATGTCAATTGTAGTCAGTTACCTACTTGGTTTGAGTTATGTGTTTTAGTTGGTAATAAAATTTTTGTTTTACTACTTTCAATAATTTTTTTTTTCAAAAATTTTCTTGTGAGATCAAATTTTTTATAGTCATTATTTTGGCAATTGAAAGAGGAGTAAAAGTGTGAAACAAAATTATGAGGTTACGATTTAAAAAAAGTAGCGATGACGTCATATCACAATATTGACGACCAAAATATGCACAATATGCGCATTATTTCGTAATGCAACGTTTGTCTTGAACGTTTTGTGATAAAATGTACGGTTACGGCTGCAGAGCTACACACTAATTTTCGATGTAATCCTCACAAAGCAGATATTCATCATCATTGTAAACTTTATGTAATGTAGCGAAATGGTCAGAACATGATAACCACAAGTACTATGGATATACCACTGCGTAGTAGCAGTGTACGTGTGCGAGTGTATGCGTTTACAGTGCTTGTGCGTGTGTGTGCGTGTTGGCGCGTGTGTGTGTGCGAGTGCGTGTGTGTGTAGTTACCTACTCGATTTGAGTTGTTTATGTGTTTTTGTTGGTAATAAAATTTTTGTTTTACTACTTTTTTTTTTTTCAAAAATGTTTTTATGTGAGATCAAATTTTTTATACTGTCATTTTGACAATTGAAAGAGGAGTAAAAGTGTGAAACAAAATTATGAGGTTACAATTTAAAAAAAATAGCGATGACGTCATATCTCAAGATTGACGACCAAAATATGCATAATATGCGCATTATTTCGTAATGCAACTTTTGCCTTGAACATTTTGTGATAAAATGTACGGTTACGGCTGCAGAGATTTTGGGCACCCTGTATAATTGGTAAAATATTTACTTAAAGGTCTATAATTAATTAAAATTAAAACTTACCATTTTGCGTTTTTTTAATTGTAAGATGCTAAAACCTATTTAAATGAGATTTTCTTCTTGCCTATTGAGGTTACTGGGATATTTATGTATCTCAATAGCTTCACGTTATAAACGAACATAATAATGGGTTTGTATTGACATTATTTCCATATTATCAAATTGAATGTCATGATTTAAATTATTTAAAGCGTGCTCAACTACCGCAGATTTCTCTGGTTGACCTAATCTGCAAAATGTCATATCGATGACCTAGTTCTAACATGTCGTAACCCAATTCAGACGAATTGTTCAGGAGAGACAAAAAATGTTATGCAAGTCGAAATTATTACTTTAATTCATGAAAACAATTAGTCTACATTCGTTATTCATTATTGTTAATGTGCATATAGCGTTTTTGATACACTTTAGTAGTTCATATATTTTTTTGTGGCTTATACGACCTATAAGATCTGTAGATTTGTGGCTTACGACTTTTGTCCAGAATAAAGTGTGGGTTACGATTTTTAAGCAGAAAAATGATATACTTTGATAGGTGGGTTAAGACGTTTTGAATACAAAAATCAAGAAAGGTTCCTAGAATTTTTTTATATTTAAATGTACTTGAGCTTAGAGGTTGTGTAACATAAAATATATCAAACTTAAAGGTATACACTAAAAAAAATAGTTTTTGTGTCATACACTATTAATAGCCCTTATTTTTTTAACACATTCAGTGCGCATGACCCCGGTGTGGGCCGCAACCGTCGCTCTACAGGTGCGCTTGACCCCGGTCGGTACCGCAGTCACTCTTTTATAAAACGAAGTAGTACGGGCTGAGCATCGTTGCAAACCGGATGTAATTTGGTGAGCGTGTAGGTTACGCATCGTTAATAGACAGTGTTTGCGTAGTTTCGAGTTTTTTTAGTTTTGTGTTAGTTCAAGATGGCCTAAAATGAGCAGTGACCCTTAACTTCCATGAAACCGAAATTAAGAAGAACTATTACGTGAAACAGGACACTTGAGTGATATTGATGTTCATCTGGAGCAATGTGGTTCTGATTCCGAATATTTTCGATTTCATACGTTCTAAACCAAATATATATTTGAACACTAGCTCAATAGATACATTTCTAGATGTGAAACAAGGAATGCAGGATGACGTTGCAAACAGCCGTTCAGAAATAGTACTTGGGGTCATTTACCAAGGTCCCGTCGGAGGTTCGTATTTTCGATTGTACTAGTATGTTAGGCTAAAATATTTTTTTGTTAGGTTCGGTAGACTATTAGCCCAAACTGGAGTGATATTCCTTCATGTACGAAGATATTTCCTTTTTCAAAAAATAATGAACTTTTAGTACCAATTCCTGACAACAAGAAGCCGGTGGACTATTTTCGCATGATATTCGACGATCAAATACTTAAGTTTGATAGTAAATGAAACAAATCATCACGCTGAAAATGTATTTTGTTCCGAACGCATTAGCGAGAAATCAAGAATATCAAAATGGAAGCCTGTTACATCAGAAGAAATGTTGAAATTTATTGCGTTAGTTCTTCACACAGGATCAATAAGGATAAATTATAATATGAAGTGTTTTTCTGCATTCATGAGCCGCGACCGATTCCTAATAATTATGCGATGTTTACATTTTTCCAGAAATAGACCTGATACAGTAAATTCGACAGATAGGTTGTACAAAATACGGCCTATTATGGATTTTTTTAATAATAAAATAGCAACAATACAGGGTGGCGCGAAGAGTTTTGATTAAAAGTAATGGCGGATACAGTTATGTTAAAAATCTGAAATGAAGCTGTAGGTTTTGGATGACGCTGAGTTCAAATATAATATTGTCCTGAATGTGGTACTTTCCGGTTATACCGAAGTAGACGTCAACTTTGTTATTTTAAATGGAACCTAATATTTTTATTTTATTTAATATCTACAGAAATTCTAGATAAAATTTGTCACAATGTCCTATACCAAAATGTAGTATTTTCAAGATATTTCGATTTTTTTTTAAATTTTGGAAAAATCCTAGTCCACGTTGAATAACGATATCTCCATTAATAACGAAGCTAGTGACGTGAAATTGTAACCAATAAACAACAAGCGCTTGCCCGTTAACTCCATATATCCATCTCATTGATATTTCATACAGGGTGTTTTAAGCTTAGCCGCCAACATGCACAATTTAAATCATTTATAAGTTGCTTACTTTAAATAGAACACCCTGTATTTTATTACATTTTTCGCTGTATTTTTTTAAGCCAATTCGTTTGGTATCAATATTCCCTACACCTAAATCCAACCACTTTTGAGATATTTCATTATCTTAGTTAAAACATAACAACACTTAATTATTTCAATATTAGTAAAGGGTAGGCCATGATTTCCATTATTTAAGGTGATATTTTGTTATTTTTTCATAAGTTATTAATTCTGAAAAGCACCCAATAGCGTGAAAGGATTATTAATTGTGGATATCATTAAAAACGTTGACTAGGTATTTTGTATTAATTTAATTAGATAACTTACAAACAAAAATAACTAAATGTAATATTAAACAAATAAAGTTTTATAATAAGTGTTCAAAATGAGCACCATCTACTTCTAAACATTTATGAATCCTTTTCATTAAGTTATGTCTTGTAATTCTGCAATTATGGTCGGGTGCTAGTTTTGAACACTTATAAAACTTTATTTGTTTAATATTACATTTAGTTATTTTTGTTTGTAAGTTTTCTAATTAAATTAATACATTAGGTATGGTGTAGGGAATACTGATACCAAACGAATTGGCTTAAAAAAATACAGCGGAAAATGTAATAAAATACAGGGTGTTCTATTTAAAGTAAGCAACTTATAAATGATTTACATTGTGCATGTTGGCGGCTAAGTTTAAAACACCCTGTATGAAATACCAATGAGATGGATATATGGAGTTAACGCGCAAGCGCTTGTTGTTTATTGGTTACAATTTCACGTCACTAGCTTCGTTATTAATGGAGATATCGTTATTCAATGTGGACTAGGATTTTTTCAAAATTAAAAAAAAAACGAAATATCTCGAAAATACTTCATTTTTGGTATAGGACATTGTTCACAAATTTTGTCTAGAATTTCATGTAGAATTCGAAAATAAAATAAAAAATATTAGGTTCCATTTAAAATAACAAAGTTGACGTCTATTTCCGGTATAACCGGAAGTGCCACATTTAGGACAATATTATATTTGAACTCAGCGTCATCCAAAACCTACAGCTTAGTAATTTAAGATTTTTAATATAACTGCATCTGCCATTACTTTTAATCAAAACTCTTCGCGCCACACCCTGTATATTATCCGGGCAAAAACTTATCTCTTGATGGTCCATGGTATTGTGGCGTGGACGGTTGATTTTCCGCCAATAGATAAAAAACAAGCGGCATAAATACGGTATCAAGCTGCATATTCTAACGGAACCAACCGGAATGACTATAAAATCAATGATATATACGGGGTCGCTAGATGATGGTGGAAAAGGCCATACAACCAAAGTTGTGTTAAATTTATTAGAAGGCCATCTCGATTCGGGCCATTCCATCTATATGGATAATTTCTACAATTCGTCTAAATTGGCCAGCCATCTTACTACTCGTGGTAGCTATTGCACGGGTACACTCAACGCCAAAAGAAAGAACAACCCCAAAGACGTCATAGAAAAAAATCTAAAAAAAAGGAGAATCTATTACCAGATATTTTGAAAATATTATGGTGGGAAAGTGGAAGTTTAAGAAAGATGTGTTGTACATTCCTACTGAGTACGGTGGAGAAATAGTAGAGCATATTGACAAGAGAAATTATATTCGAGAAAAACCGGCTGCGATTTTGCATTACAATATGAACATGGGAGGTGTCGACAGGCAGGATCAGTTAAACTCCTGCAACAGAAAGACGCTTAGGTGGTATAAACAGTTGGGCATTCATTATACGAATGATGCTAAATTCATTTTTCTTGCACAGAAAATTTTCCGGTTGTAAGATCTCGTACGAATTCAAAAATTCAATTTTATGCAGTCTCTTGCATATACAGGAAGAAGGCACAAGATTGACGAACACGCCCGTAAGAAGAGATGAGTCAAAACACGTCTTGACGAAAATTGAATCAAAAGCAAAGGACGGGCGCATAAACAGGAAGCGGTATGGAGTATGTTCTACAAGAAAAATACGAAAATGCACACTGTACCACTGTAAGAAATGTCCCGATCAACCTGGATTTTGCGTCGGTGATTGTTTTGACAGTGCGCATGAATGATTTTTGTCTATCATTTGTTTGTATTATAAAACTCACAAGAAATATCTTTGTTTTAGATTTTTGACAATTTATTTATACTCTTTTTTCATACAAACGTATGTCCATTAGTACATTTTTATAATAAATTCTACAAAATGTTTGATTACCACCTTTATGTTTATATTCCCAAATATAAATTATCAAGAACGCGACCCCGATCGGGGCCGGTCAGTACTGCGCGAGAAATTTTTGGCCAAATGCGCGCGACCCCCGGTAGGGGTCATGTACTAAAATCGAATAAAACATGCTGTATATAAACTTTTTTACGTTGGTTTCTCGTTTTTGTTGCTTTTTTACTATTGCCCTTTTAATCAAGTCTTTATTCAGTATTGTCTCTTCTTTATTGCCACTTCCTTATTCTTAGTAGCAATTTCATCTTTTTTTCTGGTTTTTCAGGCACGTAAGGCAAATTGTCATAAAAATTATGCACTTCTTTATCCATTACCTTTTTTAATTCTTGAACAAAGGCTTTAGGGTCTGATCAGGTTGTACAAGCGGTTTTTTCTCTCTGGAGTAAATCCCGAAATTCATCGCTAAAATTGAATGTATAAGTAATATTTCCATCGGGTAAATATCTTAGGTGTGAAACTATGGGGTCGGGTTTTGCTTTCATTTCCCTGAACGGATGGAATGAAAGCGAGTTATCAGTGGGTTACTATAATTTGAAAAAAAGACATGGTCGAGATATTCTGCAATCAGAGGTAAAGGCCTTTGTCTTGCCGCCCGTATAATGATATACTGAGAAGGAAGCGTGAGTCGAGTCACACTCCATTTGAGTGTGACATTATGTTTAGTTGAAAAGAAGCTCAGTGCGTTAGATAAGACTTAGTTGGGATTCAGGTAACCGCAACCATCGGAAAACAATAATACGTCTTTTTTGTCAGCCAGACAAAGCTTTTCTAGATGTGCAATAATGCAGGAAACAAATACGGATGCTTGTAGATCAGCTTCTGCCTAATTCCATACATAATTAACACATTCGTGAGTGGCAACGTTGTAAATAGTAAAAATATGGATCTGCATTCTTGTTTTATAGTATAGGGCACTAGCTTCAATTACAGGACATAGTTTTACAGCAATAGTAAAAGTGTAGCATTCATCTGCAATTGCCCTCTTTTTGTCTTTTTCTTCATTCTGCGTATCAACTTTGTTTTTAATGTGTTTTGTGTATTCATCTTCACTTAACTGTTTTACTTTGTATTGGCAACAGATATCACATTGATGGTTTCTAGGTACATATACAGGGTATCCCATAATTAATGGTACATAGAACCATGGTAGAATCCTGACCTAAAATTATGACAATTTGCCAAATATGACCTTACTAAAATGTTGATAATTAAGAAGTTACAGGGTGTTATTAAAATTGAAAATTATTAAATTGTTAATGGCTCTAACTTTTTTAATACCCTTTATTTTTGTACTAAGTTTTGTGGAAAGTTTTAGTGACCTCAGACGCATGCAACCGTAGGACAATATATTAAATCGCTTTTGCCAGTGGCGTACAACATAAATGATGAACCCCTTCACCCCTCCTTAATATTACGCCACTGTGCATATATCAGTTTCAACTATAAATTCATATTTTCCAATGTCTTGAACGTAAAATATGTACTCTTGTTAGGAACCCATAAAGTGAAAAATTATCGAGATTAACCATTAAAGAGGTAAAAACACAGTACTTATAACTTATTTTTCTGCCTATCTACAGTACATTTGGTAGTAAAAACCAAAACCATGTTTTATTATTATTTTTATTTTATTATTCTGGATTCCTAAGAAGAGTGCATATTTTAATGTCAAAATAACGAATTGTAAACAGAGCCATCCTGACCTACTACCAAATGTACCATGGATCGGAAAAAAGAGTTAAAATTACAGTGTTTTTACCTCTTTAATGGATAATATCTCGATTATTATCCACTTTATGAGTTCTTAACAAGAGTACATATTTTACATACAAGACATTGGAAAATATGAATTTATAGTTGAAATTGATATTTGCATAGTGCCGTAATATTTAGGAGGGGTGAAGGGGTTTATCATTTATGTTGCACCCCACTGGAAAAAGCGATATAATATATTGTTCTACGGTTGGGTGCGCCTTAGGTCAGTAAAACTTTGCACTAAATTTAGTACCAAAATACAGGCTATTAAAAAACTTAGTGCCATTAACAATTTAATAATTTTCAACTTTAACACACTGTAACTTCTTAATTAGCAACATTTTATTAAGGTCATATTTGGCAAATCGTCATAATCTTGGCTCAGGATTCTACCATGGTTCTATGTACCGTTAATTATTGGCCACCCTGTATAGACAAATTGAGCTCCTCAAATATTTTGTAGAAAGTAAAACTTGAAAGAGGATGGCGATTTTCTCTCTGGCACTCGGTTTTGTAAAGCTCGTAGACTTCTGTTTTGGTTTTAAACCGATATTGTAAATATTGTTTCTTCGTATCTTTGCGACAATAGTGCGAATCCATGTTCGGTAGACTTTCAAAAAAAAACCTTGAGAAATGCTAACTCTTCTTTACTTTTCATAACAAATGGAGATTTATTCGGATTTTCAGTTTTTTTGTATGTGTTCTGTTTCTGGTGCATTTGCAAATCCTTGATTTCAACTTTGAAATACCCAGTGTTGTACCATGTTTTCCTTCAGATCTAACGTAGAAAGGAACATTATTTTACATACTTGAAGCCTCTCGTTTTTTAACCGTAAGTTATGAAAAAAAGGACCACGTCTCCTGGATGGCCCTTCAACGTAACACCTTTTCTTTGGTAATTATAAGACCATCGCTAGGACGTACATTTTCTTTTGTTGTCACGTTATTTTCCAAAATGAATTGAAGATATCAGTCCGGCTTTACTCACTAAACTGGAAACAATTGCTCTTTGAAGATTTAACGCAAAATCCCGAAGAGGTACATCCAACTTGTAACTTCGGGCACTTCTTAAAATTTTTTTTTGCGATTACTATACTTTGCTTTCTGGTGCCCTAAATATTGTATTCTCGCCGTACGTAATGCCTTATTTTTATTTTTTTCCCATTGTTTTGGCTCAGCAACTTTTTTTCTTGTGGGTCGTTTTCGTTGATCTAACATGTCATTGTTGATTTCTGTAGGCCTAAGTGTTCTCTGGACCATCAGAGAGGTTTGGTTCCCAATCTGAATTATCGACATCACCCATTTCTGGGTCTAAAAATCCCTAATTAAGTAAACAAAAATAAATCTAAAGAATTCACAGCTTCATTACCTTCATTCTCAGAAATCTTCTTGGCGTCTGTGTTTCCATTCATCTGAGTTGTTCAAGAATCAGTTGTACCGACCGAAATACACGTTTGTTCGTCCTGTTCAAATTCAATACTAATAGCATCATTAGAAAAACTTGGTTCCAAGGTATTGCTATTTTGTCCCAACCGAGCTAGTGAGGAAACATTATATTCGCAGTACAATTCACTAGCAGTTTCTATTACAAAAAAATAATAGTAAAAGAACTTCATTTTTTTTCACTTGGGTAAGAAAAAGATTATCTGTACTAATTTCAGTTATTATTGCCGATGAGCAACTTTCCAATTCACCTTTTTTTACGACAATTTTATTAGTACCTCTTTCCGAATTATTTATATTCTCTGGAAGCACGGCAGATGAAAGTATAATAAACTCAAAATTCTCAGATGGGGCTTTAAATAATGTTCCATTCTCAACTGAAAAAAGGCTAAATACTAGTCAGCCTAACGAATTTTAACTTTGCTATCTTGTACGCTACTGCTGGTACCAATATCAATAACTGAGGATATCTCTCTGCTATAATACAATCATATATCATTCGAGTATGCAGGGTGTTTGCATAGATCAAGTGTCTTTTTAGCTCTATTGGACACCTATAATTAGGTAATATTTTAATAGATTAAGAACGAAAAAGTCGTATAAACATGCCATTGGAATCAAACGTGTAATTCGAAAACACCTATAATCAATTTGTAGGTTAAATAAGTAATATTCAAACTAATACGGTTTTACTAGCTTGACTCTATGCCTCTATAAACTAAATAAGCATAGCAGAATAAATATTTAAATAAACCTTACGATTTAAGTTGTTTTAAACAATTTGCAACGGAGCACATGAGGGCAGGAACGCGCCTCGTGTTATTTTGTACGTTAGTTGTGGGTTACGTCTATTTTGTCAAGGGATGGCCAATGAATTTAAATTTCAAATTTGGGTGCTGTTTGTTGACTGGTGGTTTACGAGATTTTAGAATTAGGTTGGATATGAGCCTAGCTCTTCAAAAACGTTGTTCAATTCTCTGATTAGAGAGATTGATTAGTTGGGGTTTAATGTGAGGGGTACGCCGTCACTCGTACCAATTGTAGACTAGACCTCACAACCCTGTTGAGTAATTGAATAAAAGATGAGATTCATTCAAAACGTAAAATCGAAGAAATTGTAAGTTACGACCTGTTAGAACTAGGCCATCGATATGTTCTTTAACGTCTTGTATCAAAGCTACGTTTTGTGGTTCCAATGTATACTTTTCCATTTGAACAAAATAACTTATACACTCCGGAAGATAATAATGGGTTTGAAACATCTTTAGGTGTACTTAAATGTTCTTTAATTTTTCGTGTAGGTTTAATAGCAGTGCTAATGCCATGATTAATTAAGATTTCTTTCAATTCTATCTGTAACATTAGTTATAAAGGGAAGAAAAGCAGTGCCAACATTAAGCACTGGTCTTTCCTTATGGTTATGTCTATCATGTGTCATAATATTATTAATGTCATTAAGTGAATATCCATTAGCTTGTAAGGATTTTGTTAACTATTTAATTCTTTCAAAAATTCAGGATCACAAATTCGTTTTGCTCAATCCACATCTTCTTTCTCTCTTCCCTTATGCCTTTATGGCGTCGGGTATTCCTCTTTTAACCAATTCTTCCATTTTTTCGTGTCTCCTGCTATTTCGTGCCATGTTAACCGTTTCTTGTCTATTTTTGTGCATATCTTTTTCTTGCTTTAATTCTTTATAGATTGTTCCGGTTTTCTTTCTATCTAGTATTGTTACTCCTCTTATCTTTCTTAGGTATTTGATTTCGATAGCAGTTAGTCTCTTTTTGTGTTTTGGTTGTCTGTAGAACTTCTGTGGTGTACAGTGGGATTGGGCTGAGTATTTTGTTGTTGATCGTGTAGTATGTTTGTCTTTTTTTAAATTTCGTTTGTTATTTCGATGTCTATTTTACCATCGCTACTAATAATTGAGCGTAGGTATTCAAATGTCGCTACTGCTTTTATCTTTTTTCCTTTGCATTTTAGATCATAGTTGTGATCTTCTCTATTCTTTATGACTTTCATAGCTTTTGTTTTGTTTTTGTTTATTTCCATTCCAGCTCTTTCTATTTCTATTGCCCCGGTGTCTTATTGTGTTTGCATTTTTGGTTTTTTTATCGGCTATGAGGACTACAGTGCGGTCATTTAATATGGAAACTTGGAAATATTAATTTCTGTGATAATTTTCCAAAAAAATCCTAAGATCCGTCGATTTTTATTTTTTAATGCGCAAAAATTTGGCGCATCGCAATCTTTTTTCTCTCCATATTTAAAAGAACTATGACGTCATCGCAACTTTTTTTAAATAATAACCATGTTTTTTCATCATATTTGTATAGGCAGTGAAATTCTAAAAATGACGATGTATAAAAGTAGTGCACTGCAGTTTAAAATTTCCAGAAAAAGTGGTATCAAAATTCAAAGATTCAAGTCTCAAAATTACTCTTCTTGACAGAGCGAGCCTGTATTGGAAATTCTATAGAACGTTCTCGATTGTTTCTGCAGTGAATGCTCGAATTTCGGCATGCATTCGTTGTTTTAAGTCCTCGAGAGTATGAGGCCTATACACAAACACTTTGCTTTTAAGATAACTCCATACAAAAAAATCTAACGGGGTATGATATGGTGATCGCGCAGTCCATTCAATAAAACCCCTTCTTCCAATCCATGTGTTTGGAAATATTTTAAATAATTGCCGACCAATAAATCATAGTGTGCAGGTGCTCCATCTTGCTGATACCATAAGATGTCGTTTGGTATATCTCGGTCGTTAACACATCGCCATTTTTTAAATGTTACCGCCTATCCAAATATGATGAAAAAACATATTGTTGCTATTTAAAAAAAGTTGCGATGACGTCACAGCTCTTAAATATGGCGAGAAAAAAGTTTTCGATGAGTCAAAATGTGCACATTAAAAAATAAAAATCGGCGGGTCTTAGGATTTTTTCGGAAAATTATCACAGAAATTAATATTTCCAAGTTTCCATATTAAATGACCGCACTGTATATCATCGGCATACATCAGACTTTCTATTTTTACGGGTTGTAAATTTTTGTAGCCCATAATCGTTTTTGGTGTTTTTCTTTGCATCTTTTCATTATTATATCCGTGTATATTATGAAGAGCAGGGGAACTCAATGAGTTGTTTTAGACATGATTTTGTCTTGTATTATCTTCCTTATTACCCCTAGGTGATCTGTTGTTTGCCTGGCTGCTCTAAAAGCTCTTTGTTCGTCCTCTATTTTGTTACCTATCCCTTTTTTAATTCTTTTTTTCCAATACTTTCCCGGATATTTTTAAAACTATTGGAGCTAGGCAAATTACAGGTAATTTGCGCAGTTATTTTCGTTGTCTTTTTTTATAAATGGGTATTATTGTGTTCCTTTCCCATTCTATTGGTATTTGGTTCCATCTAATAATATGTTAAATTTTATATCTTCATTCGCAGCACCAAAAGGTAACTATTTAATAGAATTCTCAATATTGGAAATTATATCTTCAAATGGTGTTACTCTTGGTGTTATCGCAAAATTTCCGTCCTTAGAATGCGCTTCAATAGCATCATCTGATCAGAAAGATTGATAGCTGTTTTTTTTTATTATCGAAAGATTTGTCTGCTGCTTGGACACTATTAAATTTTGCCTTTTGACGTTTACATGAGATGTCAAAATTTATTTCCAAGCCGCTATACAACAGACAATCTTTTGATATAAAAAAACAATTATAAACCTTTCTTATCAAATTTTTTCAGATGATTGAAGCACTTTCTAAGGGCGAAGATTTTGCGAACACCAAGGGTAATACCTTTTGAAGATATAATTTCCAATATTGAGAATTCTGTTAAATCGTTACCTATTGATGTTGCGAATAAAGTTAGATAAAACTGTTAACATATTACGTAAAGCAAAACCTCCAAAGAGCAACTTATCCTTTCGTCAGCGCCGTGCTTTATTTGATCTTAACACTTTTGCTGCGTATCTAAACCGTGGAATCCTGACAATATGCGGTAAAAATTTTTTTAGTAATCTTTTAGGATACTGGAATTTATTTTACAATTTTAATTTTCTTTTGAACACAATTGGATTAAAAATTTTTTAAAGCGGCCATGACGCCAATAGGCGACATCGGCATATTCTATATACAAAACCTATATATGCGGTTGACGCTAACCGGCGTCATTTTATTTCTTAGAATTTTTTATTCATTCAAATTGAAAAAACACTAGGTAAAACAAAAATTCTAATACTGAATAAAAAATAATGGTAAACTATTATTTTTTTCTTGCGATATTGCGAGCTCACATTACATTAATATAAGTAATTTGACTGTAATCTCATCTATATTTAGAATTAGAATCAGTTCTACATACAGAAAGACAACATTTACATCGATTGGGGCTTGTATCTCGCCGATAGCTCAGTTGGTTAGAGCGGTTGGTCGTAGGTTCAAATCCTACTCGAGGTAAACTTTTTATTTATGTATTTAATAAAATTAATAATCATTTTTAATAAAATAATGGTATATAAAAAACGAACAAAAGCTTAGCTGTAATTTCTGTCAACAAATTATATAGATTTATTTTTTGTGGTACAAATCAAGGCTCGACACTGTGCTGGCGTTTCTGGACACCCTTTGCACTCAAATAGTGTATCCTTCCTAACTTTTTGTTTGAAACACACACGGCATCTTCTTCTGGGAGTTCTTTATTTAGTGTCGTCCCCATCCACTGAAATCCTAGAAAGTATATAATTTGGGTTTGCCGTTTTGGGTAATAGCTTTTCTATCACCTAAAAACGAGTCATGGAATGTATGCCTGTAGGCTTCTTTCCCCAGTATTTACAAAACAGCATATACCGGGTTGGGATAAAGTATGGAACCAAGTAAATATCTTTAAAACGAAAGGGGCGATATCTTCGAAATTTTGCAGGTAAGTGGAAGGGGGCAAAATGCATCTGATATACATTTTTTTGGGACACCCTGTATATTTTTGAAATATCTTTTAAGTTTTTATACATTAGAGTAAAAAACCATTTAGATAAACAAATTGATGTTTGTATTATTAGTAAGAAATAAACGAGTACTATCTAGTAGGTAACTGTTGCCTAACTGTCACATTGTAATTTACGGAAATAAATTATACGATTAAGAATGGTTCATTTAAGTGAAAAAGATCGTATTGAAATATTAATGATGATTGGTTATGATGATCGTGCTAGAACTCATGAAGAAGTGTGTCATATTTTTAATGATTTGCATCCTGAAAGAAACCCATGTCACGTTCAACAGTTACTAAAACATTACAACGTTTTAATGCAACTGGCATCGTCAAAAATTTGCCAAAAACTGGAAGACCGCGGCCCGCAACGAACGAAACTATTAGACAAAACATTGCAATTGATTTAGAGGAATCAAACTTCTACCACAATTTTGGCACTAAATAATGGTATAAGTCGACGTTCTGTAGGGAAGATATTGAAAATTGAAAAGTATCATCCGTGTAAGTTACAATTGGTTCAAGAATTGTCAGGTAATGATTTTGACCGACGGCTGGAGTTTTGCGAACGACTGATGGACATCTGT
The DNA here is from genome assembly GCA_036346205.1 of Vesta saturnalis. Taxonomy (NCBI): domain Eukaryota; kingdom Metazoa; phylum Arthropoda; class Insecta; order Coleoptera; family Lampyridae; genus Vesta; species Vesta saturnalis. The sequence goes on from JARFJB010001511.1 coordinate 1,182,892, forward strand.
AATGTCGACAAACATTTTGCATGTTATGTAGTGTTTTCCGATGAGGCAACTTTTTGTTTAAATGGGCTAGTTAACCGCCATAACTCAAGGTATTGGTCAAATGAGAATACTCATTGGATTCATGAAGCACATACCCAGCATCCACAGAAGTTGAATGTTGAATTGGATGGGAATTGGCGAAAATAGGCTTATAGGCCCATTTTTTATAGATGGAAACTTGAATGGTGCCAAGTATTTAGATTTACTGAATAACTAAATTATTCCTGCACTTCAACGATATTGAAAAGTATCATCCGATTAAGATACAATTGGTCCAAGAATTGTCAGACGATGATTTTGACCGAGCGACTGCTGGAGTTTTGCGAACTACTGATGCACGCCTGTAATGTCGACAAACATTTTGCATGATATGTAGTGTTTTCCGATGAGCATCCACAGAAGTTGAATGTTGAATTGTCGAAAATAGGCTTATAGGCCCTCTTTTTATAGATGGAAATTTGAATGGTGGCAAGTATTTAGATTTACTGAATAACCAAATTATACCTGCACTTTAACAGAATGGGCAGTTACCACAAAATGTTTGCTTTCAACAAGATGGAGTACCTCCCCATTATGATAGACGGGTTAGAGATTTTCTGGATGCGAATATTCCAAATCCATGGATTGGAGGTAGAGGATTAATAGAGTGGCCTGCTTGTTCTCTGGACCTTAGCCCATGAGGTTTTTTTTCTTCGGGGTTTTCTAAAATCACGTATTTACGTTAAACGACCAACATGCTTGCAGAAATTGAGACAGAATTATTGATGAATGTGAACTAATACGTGGAGAAGTCTCTTGGAAAGGGTCACGCAAGAATTTGTTAATAGGCTGGCATATTGTCAGGAGGTGAACGGCAAGCATTTTGAACATTTGAAATAATTTTGTTTAAATTATTATTCTCATTAGTCTACAGTAAATCAATTTAGTTATTCTACAACAAAAAGTGAGTTATTTCTCGTTCTTGCAAATTAAAATATACAGGGTGTCCCATTCCAATTAAAAAAGTTGAAGGTATTTCCGGTTAAACCGGAAGTATATTATTAACAAAAAAATGTACATCAGTTGCATTTTGCCTCCTTGCACTTACCTGCACAATTTCAAAGATACCGTCCGTTTCGTTTTAAAGATATTAACTTGGTTCCATACTTTATCCCAACCCTGTATGAATTATACATACGTCGAAGAACATGTATACCCAACGTTTTGTACCAAAATAAAGAATTTCCTCAATGATGGATAGTAGGCCATCATTTTGTGTTGCCTGTCGATATTACCCATATTTTCATTATATTTTACAATTAGCAATGGTTTCTGTTTCACAACACATTTTTTTTTGTTATCTCAGCCATTGTGTTTGAAAATTCCGTAGAAATATAATTGATATCCATTTTGTGCTTCCAGATGCCCACCATTATTCCATCACAGTATTTCGCTCGTGTTTCCCAAAGGTTTCGTTTTGGAACCAAAATATCTTTAGGATTGCTCATTCTGTTTGCTCGCAAAGTACCCGTGATGTTTGTTGTGTTGCTTAGGATGGTTTTTGCTAGATCCCTGTGTTTTACGTTGCTGTGACAATTATTTAAAAACCCTTCAATAGATGCATAACTACTGTTAGCCATGGAAACCTAGATGTCCTCAAGCAAAATATTTCAATGTATAAAATGCAATATTGCAAATAATATTTAACAAAAATATAACTAGTGATACATGAAAATTTAGGAAATTTTACGCCTTTTCAAAAACCCCAAAATATACAAGGTGGTCCGTATGACAAAATATGGTTATGGTCGTCGGTCGTATAAAAAAATCAAACACCCTGTATAAAAACTGTATCGCAAGGCATTCTACGTAAAAAAGCTCTCAGAAAGATATTGCTAAATTAGAGAAAGGCCCCTAGCGGCAGAGCTGGGACGATTACAGGCAAAAAGTAATCGATTACCGATTACAATTACTTTGCTCAAATAGTAATCGATTACCATTTACTGATTACTCTTCAAAATTGTAATCGATTGCAGATTACTTTTGTAATCGCAAAGTAATCGCAATACCGATTACAAAAACGATTTTTATTGGGTACTTGGAGAATGTTATGGTTTTATCTAATTCTAAGTCACAAGAGATTACTTGCGCTAAGTCTAATGTCATACCAGTGACCTTTGAGATAAACTTTCTTCATATATCAATTTATCATCTGTAACATATTACAGACAGATCACAGAACGAGTCATGACCATTCAAAAATAACGCCCACGAGATGCGCACGAAATTCGTACTTTGCAAGCAGTGATTAATGTTTGCATTTATTTTTTCCGAATACTTTCTCTGTCTAACACTGACCCTACTCGCGCAACTAAACGAATCCCCACCCTCACCTGTCATGTCTGGTTCTGTAATCTGTACATCCACTATGCGCACTGCACTACGTACCAATTTCTGAGTTTTTTGATGATAAAATTGTATGGTCATGGTCTGATCTGATCATTTATACATTTATATTATAGTAAACAAACCAAAGACACGAACAGAGCCGGAGTGATTAAAAACCTCGATAAACATTTCTTATTACATGCTCTCAAAGTAATCATGTTCACATGACGTAATGATGATTACTCAAAGTAAACGCGCTTACACAAAGTAATCGTGATTTACACAATCGTGGTTTTTAGTAGTGCGGTAATCATGATTACAAATTCGAAAAGCATTACAAATTACACGTAAATTGTAATGGTTATGTATTACCGATTACTGATTGCCCTCTACAAAAGTAATCGCTCGCGATTACTGATTACAGCAAATGTAATCGACTAGTGTAATCGATTACTTTTTACCTGTAATCGTCCCAGCTCTGTCTAGCGGCCAAACGATTAGAGATAGCTGAATTCTGTTTGCTTCGGTGATTTTTTCATTAATTTTGAGCCTTTCTATCTCTTAAAATAAAGGGTGTTTCCACAAGAGTGTCCAATTTGGACCACCCTGTACAGTGCTATCCAGGTTTAATCTTGATAACTTCAGGAATCGATAATGAGGATTTGTCCTAAAACGCTTTCTTATCAGAGATAAATGACATCAAAACTTCTGATTTTGTAAATATATTTCTTAATATCGCCCAAACGGTAATTGGTACGATTTCCAAATTTGACAGGTGCACTAGTTGGGCGATGGTTATTTGCAGCGAAAACAAAGTAACTGTCCCTTCAACTGGGACATCCAACTAAATCCAACTTTCTTGGCACAACATCTTCAAGTAAGTCCTGAAGCGAATTTTCCTGAAAATTACGAAGTAAATATGCGTTTAAGCGAGGAGGTAAAAAAATGTGGCCTACAAAAAGTAATTTCTCTAACACCAACCCATACATTTGTTTTAGTCAGCCCACAAAATGTTATGTAGAAATTGTGAATTTATTTCTGCTGATTGTTGTAACACCCATCTACAAAAGTTTAGGCGTTTTTTAACGGCTCCCGGGCGTATATCTTATACAGGTTGCAGATAACAGCTCGCCGTTGATCTTGTTTGAGCGCCCTAAACACTCGCGATTGAAACATCGACGTGTGCTTGAATTGTTGTTTACGTGAAAAATTCGAAGGATTCTGACATTATTTCTTAGCGGCGCAAACCACATTGTACGTCTACAGACACTTATACATTTGGAGTTCTTTTATTTAGGAAAACGCGCTCGTTACTCTTCCACTGCCGCGTTAGAATTGCCGTCGCAGAACCTATAAACATAATAGATATGGATGTCGTCATATTCTTCATTTAAAAACGTTCTTGGCATTGTCTCTAATTGTTGATCGACACTAACACTGGCATTGACACTTGACACGTCAATTGGCAGATATCGCATCGATTTTTGTTGTCCAAGGCAATTTACGCAAAATTTATACCCGCAACGCGACCGTAAAATAGCAAGAATTTTGGCCAAAAACTCAAAAACAAGTGCAAAAATCGAAAATGCATAAAAATAAAAATTTGTTGGTAAGGAACTGGGCAAGCACCCTATATGATCGAATTTAATCAGTGGCGCAACACAAAAGAAATCGGTCGGGTAGAAGAGTGCGCGACCCCCCACGAAATATCAATGCAATGAAAGAGAAATAGAATACTCGTCGACAATGCTTAACATGAATTTTAATTCGAATTTGACTAACCACGTAATTTTACCACATAACCTCACTTTTGCATTCAACAGGTAGGTAATATTTATTTTTATTTCACTGTTATAATCGCAAAATCACAGCATGTACCTCAATGCTTTGGGTATATCTGTAACCACATGTTACGATCGAAAATGAAATTAACACGGAAGGTAACAGATAATTAATGTGCACCGAACTAGCTCGGTGGGACAGAAGGCCGTGGGCGTGTTTTTGAATTTAAAAATACTGAAGGTGATTAGTCGTATTGTCGAAAGTCACAAATAAGGGTGCGTCGCACTTGGCATGAAGTCGAATAATGGGCGCCAGACTGTTGTTAAAACAAAATCGGTAAGAATACACCTGGACACGTAGATAAATCAACCTTAAACAGTCATAAGTCTCACTTACCTTTACGTGGGCTCCCCCCAGGAGCACACAGGAGATGCTTCGGAACTTTAGCTTTAGAACAAATCTCCAAAACAACCACACGCTTCAAGTACTAAGGAAGCGTGGGCGCAAATCAGTTGTTGGGGTTCGATGGCTTTCTTTAATATAATTTTGCCTTACGTTATCCCTAACCCTTGCAAACAAAATACACTCAAACAAAAACAAAACAAACAAAATTAACACAACGCTAAATATTTCGCAAAATCCAAATTCAAATACTGGCCATCTTAACTCAAAATAAAATAATTAAGATATAAACTACACAAACGTCGTTCAAAATTCTCTAATTTGTTACGTTAAACAAAAAAACTATTTAATAAAAAAAAACAGTAAAAACTATTTGAAACTTAATGCGTCAAATTTAGGAACTTGTCACTAAGTCACTGTCTAAACAAATCAATAAAATTTTAAATCAATAAAATTAGCTTCTACTACAATCTTTTAGTTTTAAATCTTTAAATCACCACTTTACGTTAATTATTACTTTCGCCACTCAAAAGGAGATCACAAATAACGCTATTAGATCCAATTAATTATTCATCTATTGAACAAACATAAATTAAAAAACACACAACAACGATACATATGTTAAATTTACGGCGTACTAATTCTGCAGTTTTGTCTACCCATAAGAGACCTCACCAATGCACAGAGTGATTGTCAGCATTTCGAGCATTTACGGGGCCATTAAAAACGTTCCTCCTTTAAATCGGTCCTTTTTAGGGCCACAACTTACATAATAGAAACAATTCCAGAAAAATATAGTTAAAAAAAAAAAAAATTAAGGGATTTTCGTATAAAGTCTTCTTTGGCGGATATTTTAGGTTAGGAACAAGATATCGAGATGCGGTTTTCGCGAGTTTGTTTAGGCATCATTTAGCTACTTGTTCATGAAAAAAAGTCTTACTAATACATTTAATTTTTTTGCTAAAATTAACCGTTTCTGTCGGAATGTCGAACAAAGCCCTCTAGTGACGACATGTGAAACTAACAAAACTTCAATTATTTTAACATTTGTAGCCCAATAAATGCTCTTTTCAACGCGCCCAAGTCTGTTAAAATGGGATTAGCCGTTTCGAAGATAGGGGGAGTGATTTAAGGAAAGCTTTTAATACCCCCCACCACTTTATTTTTATAGATACGTCAAAAAGTGCCAAACAAAAAAAGTTCAGATTATCCTCGACTGTGTGTGTGGGTGTGTGCGTGTGCGGTGGTGTGTGTGTGTGTGATTTAAGGAAACCTTTGAATACCCCCCCGCCCACCACTTTATTTTTATAGATACGTCAAAAAGTCCCAAACAAAAAAAGTTAAGATTATCCTCTACTTCAAAGATCAGTTATTTTTTTATCAGGTTAATATAGCAGAATTCACAGAAAGATCACTTTTTTAGATTCAAGATTGCAGTTGCCCCCTAGCGGCCATTTCAGAAACATGAAAATATTTTCCAGGTTTCTGTATTGGCCGTTTTAGTAATTAACTTTTTTTTGTGCAACCATTTACGATGTATAGTTTCCCAGATACAGTACCTCGCATTCTTAGTTGGCCACCCCGTTCATGACCACAAAGCTGTAAGCAAATTAAACTTTTTAACAAAAATGTTTCTTTATTTGAATTGGAAGTCTTATTTCCATGTTTACCCATAAACACGCTCACACTTCTATTTAAAATATACAAGGTATATATTTATAAAGATAAACATAATGAAGCCGTAGCAACGTTGGGAAATTCAAATAGGGAAACCTACAAATTCGATTATCTTTAGTTATCAATTATATACAAATGTTTACCACCAACTTACATGCTATTGCACATAAATATTCCCTAAATATTTACATAAACCTGCAATTTGTAATTTGTTGAATATAAATTATAACCTATAAAAACCATTAAGTTAAAGTATTTGCTAGAGCTCTATTTATTGCTCACCATGGTCATTAATACTTTAATTATAATGAACAATTTTCTTCGATTTTCACAAAGTAAACGTTGTTTTCTGCTTTTACGGTGTCAATTTTACAATAACCAGTATTTATAATCATATGAAAACCTGTAACTGCACTAAGTACCGCCATCTCCGAAAAGAGTAATTAATAATAATAAATTTTATTGTGCATAATTACTAATACATAGAAAGAAACACACAGTTAATTAGTTGGTAATGCACAAAAGGATAGAATTCGACGTAGTCCATCTTCCATTCTACCCAATTAAAATTAAAGATAAGACCCAGATATGATAAAATTAACTTAAAACTACAAATTCTGAGAAATGAAAAACTGAAATCCAACTTAAATTATTAATTGACAGATAAACGAAAAACACCAAGTTCAACTAAAAATTATTAATTTAAATATATCTAAGATATTTATTATCAAGACATAGAACAAAACAGTAAGCATGAATTTAAATTTGAATTTCATCAGTTACAACAGCATCTTATTTAAAACCTTTTAATTAATTAATTTTAATTAATTAAAAGAAATTATTACGGAAATAATTTGAATCTGTTTTTTAATATTAACTAAGTCATGACGGAGGTTTAATCTTTGGTGGCGGGGATAGTATATACCATATCGCATTTATAATGGTGCGAAGTACCTTTACTAGGAATCTGTCTAATATTTCTATGCGTGATGTGGACGCAGAACCCCAGAATTGAATTCAGTAGCACCAGCTGGGCTTTATGACTGCTTTGTAGACTAGTACTTTATTGGGTATTGATAATTTTGATTTACGTTCAATTAACCAGTGTAACTTGTGGAGTTTAATGTCCAATTGCTTGCGTTTCTCAAATATGTGTTTTTTACATGTCAACCATCAATCAAGATGAACCCCCAAGTATTTTGCGTCGTGACATTATTTTAGAAATTGATTATTTATCGAAACAGGCGCGCAATATCTTATCGGTTAGTAAATGTTACATGAACTAATTTAGCCTTGTTGACCTTAATTCGTCTCTGTTCATCCAGGATTCTATCCTTTCGAGTTTGGGTTGTAGCCGTTGAGAAGCTAGTTTAGGGTCATGGTGAGTTGACAGTACAGCCGTATCGTCAGCGTATGTGGCTGTTGTGATATTTACAGATGTGGGCAGATCAGCCGTGTATATCAGATACAGGACAGGTCCAAGCACACTGCCCTGCGGTACTCCTACTTTGATTTGATGCATTGTTGTTTGCTCTTCATGATATACCACACAAAAAAAATGTCGCTTTTACAAATAGGACTGTAGTATCAGGTAGTGGTTAAGAGAAAGAATTTTACTTAGCTTAAATGGCAAACCCGTATGTCAGACCTTGTCAAAGGCTTGACTGTTGAACAGTACTTCGTTTCTTCTATGGCTTGATTGATGACTTCGGTTACGCGATGTATTTGTTCTACAGAAGCGTGATCTTGCCGAAAGCCAAACTGATGGTTTGGGATCAATTCTTCCTCCATCAAAGCTGGCGTTATTCTGTCTAGCAGCAGTTTCGCGAGTAGTTTGGACAGAGTTGGAAGTAGACTGAGGGGCCTATAGGACTTCTTCCAGAGATTTGCTCGGTTTAGGAATAAGTATGCTTTTGACTACTTTCCACCCTAGTTCTTAGGATAGCATTATAAACTTGAGTTTATTCCTTTTCTGGGGAATACTGTTAGGATGCTTGATGTGATGAGATTAAACCCTGATGATATCGTAGGATTTAATTCCGTTCGGACTTGTTGGTACTTGATTTGTGGTAAATTTTTATAAATGTAGACAATTCAAGTTGGTGTTTAATTTCGTTTTCCATGTTGAAATTATCATTTGACGGGTGGGATTCAAACACTTCGGTGTGGTGATCGGCGAAAGCTGCCGTTTTCTTTCTGTTAGTTTTTGCTCAGGGACCGTTGCTATTGCAAATGGGAGGATTACTGATTTCTGGTTGTTTTAGGTTACGAGTAGCCTTCCGGAGAGCATAGTTTGAGATTTCAGTGGCTGACAGGTTTTGTAGGTAGTATTGTATACTTTTGTTCTTGTAAGACTTGGTTTGATTTATTTTTGCCTCTAGGTGGTGCTCGTGTGGGTGCCATATTTTCTTTATATCTCCTTTGTCTGCAATTTTCAACATCTAACCCCATCCATTGCTTTGCTGACGATAGCACTCTTCACTGTAATTCATCTCAGTCTACTCATAGTGATAATCCACCTTCTATGTCAAATCAAGAAATTAAAGCTAAAATGACAAATTCAATCAACAAAGACATTCAACGTATTCTCGAATGGGGAAGCAATAATCTAGTTAAATTTAATGCTAACAAAACTCAGTGTTGCCTTGTGTCCGCCAAAAAAGATCGATCATTTCCTGTTGTAAGTATGAATGGTTCAGTTCTTAAGTTTTCAGACTATTACTCTGTTGGGTATGACTGTATCTTGAAATCTCTCATGGGTTGACCATCTTCTGTCAGCTACCAAAGCAGCTGCTCGTAAAATAGGCTTTTTGTACAGATCTAGGCAGTACTTTACCTCTCGATAAGTCCTTCTGCTGTATAAGGCCCAAATTCGGCCTCATCTGGAATATAATTCTCACCTCTGGGTTAGTGCTCCCCAATACGCTCTCGATATCGTTGATCGTATTCAAAAGAGAGCGATTAGGCTTATAAATGACCCGTCCTTAACTTCTCACATACAGTCCCTTGAGCATAGAAGGATGGTTTCAGCTCTTTCTTTGTATTATCGTTATTACAACGGCTATTGTGCTGCTGAATTATATTCTTTGATACCATCTCGGGCTATCTCTGCCAGAAACACTCGGTTCGCTCATTCACATCATCAGTATGCAGTACAAATCTCCACTTGTCGCACCAAACGGGCGCAATCCACATTTTTCTACACGGCTTCTAAACTCTGGAATGATCTCCCTAGTTCCTGTTTTCCTCTCACTTATGATATGAGAAAATTTAAGGTAGCTGTTCATAGGCATCTATTGGCAATTCATATCCCTCTATCCATCCTCCTAAGTGTTGCTGAGTGCTTTAGCACGATAGGCCAAATTTAGCGTGTTCAGGTCCACAATCATAAAAAAAAATTTTCTTTAATCACGTTGGGTATGTTTTGTTGCTTGAACGTAAGCCTTGTTGCAAGAGTAGACTGCCCAGCTGATTCTTGAATTAGTTTAGTGAAATGTTCTATGGCTTGATGTATTCAGTTTCTTATCTAATAAGAGCATGAAATTTTTCCCAATTAGCGTATTTGTTACTCATAACTGGAGGATACTCTTTTTCAATAACTTCTATAACTACTGTGACCAGAATTGGTGAGTGGTCTGAGGACAGCTCAAAGCAAGATTGTTCATTAAGAGTTCTTTAGGACTACCGTTTGTTATACAGAAGTCTACTAAATCTGGAATTTTGACCTGATCGGTTGGCTAGTATGTGAGTTCGTTTGTGGATAAATGTTTAAGATTGCTGTTTACCATAGCCCAGTAAAGTTGCCTGCCTTTTGGGTTAATTAACTTGGATCCTCAGTGCGTGTGTTTCACATTATAGCCTCTCGCGACAATGAACCTATTACCGACGGTACTGAAAAATTGCTGATCTTATGCTGTGCCGTGATGGAGAATAATTATTAGCGGACCTTTCCAATTTTCCATTGCAATGCTTGTTGCTTGTAGGTAGGTAGATCTTTCTTCTTCTTAAGCTTACAGCTTGTTCATTCCAGATTGTTCTTCCATCTCTGCGCTTTCCTCGAGGTCTCCCGTCTCTTGCTATTTAACTTGTCTGTGATCATTCATCCTTGATATGTGCTGATTCCACTATTTTCTGTGTTGTTGTATTCAGTCTCTCTTCTGTAGCTTGCATTCTCGCCCTATGTCTTCGCTTCTGATATGGTCTTGCAGCGATTTATTTGTCATTTTTCAGTCTTCATTTCTACAGTTTCCAGCGTTTGTTGGGTTTTAGTTGTATCCGCTTGTGTTTCTGAGGCGTATGTGAGTACTGGTCTTATTACTATTTTGTATACTCTCACGTTTAATGTTGTATTTAAGTATTTATTTCGCCATATACAATCGTTCAAGCATCTGGATACCTTCATAGCTTAATTGGCTTACCTTTTTACTTTGTCATGAAGATTTCGATCGCTCGTTATTTCTGTCCGGAGGTAATTGAATTTGCGTACTTGCTCGATTATTTTGCCTTCTATTTCAGGTTTACACCGCAGGGACTCTTTACTTATTGTTAAGCATTTAGATTTGGCGGTAGAAATCTCCGACCCAAACTTTTGCAGCTGTTTGAAAACAGAAATAGCAATCTTTGCAGATCGTCTTCATTGTCCGCAACTAGTGCTGCATCGTCAGCGTAGCAAACTAATCTTGTTTCATTCTCAGACATTCTATATCGTCGACTTTAATTATTTCACTCATTATCAAGTTAAATGGCATCGGACTAAGCGAGTCACCTTGCCTGATTCCTTTGTTGGAGGACAATTTACCGTTTTAGTATGGGCAAATCAGGGTCAGTGACTGAAAAAATTGTTAGAAAGCTGATTCCCTCTGGAATATGTTCCTTGAGAACCACTGACCTCCAGAATAATCGCCAAAAATATGACATGGGGAACCTCCTTAAATTTTGAGAAAATGACCGCATCTCGAGAACGGACTCTCATAGAATCATGCCGTTTGCACTTAGAATACTATTTCAAATTTCAAGTTTTTACAGATAAGGGGCCCGTACACTATCTCATAAGACAATTTTAAAAACAAGGCCTCTCTTGTCATAAATACCTCTGTCCAAAAAGGGCTTACATTTATAAACAATTTAATGGGACAAGGATTAAAAACAAAAAAAAAACGATCACTTACCTCACATTGAAAGAGCGTCTTGCCAGGGAAAACATATGGTTTTTGTTACTTACACTCACAGCACATTCACTTTCTGCGTTTTGTTTATAAATGGACAATAGAAAGTACTTGACGATTTTCAACAATCATTAATATAAAGTAATTATTTTCTGCTTTTCCGGTTTTCTCATTTACCTAACCACAATAACAACCTTTTACTATTCAAATACCTATATACGAATTTATAAATATTAGATTACATTAATGCACACGAAATTTTAGATTAGCTTAATACACGTACAATGTTAGGTTAGATTAATAAACGGGTTGTTTTAGGTTAGGTCATTGTTCGCGAATTTATTCACTTACACCACACTTCTACCTAACTAACTAATTCAGCTTGCGATAGCTAATTACAGGTAATAAATTATTAAAACTTTATCTTTCTCCATCCTCTATTACAGAAAACATTCATTAGCTTTAAAAATAGTATGAGGGGCTCTTATTAGAATATTATTTCAAATTTCCCACCAAAACAAAAATAGCCACCAAAACAAAAATGGCCGACAAGGCACGCCCCAAAGATTCCGAAAAGATGGTCGGTACGCCACACCCACAAAATGGCCTCCACCAATCAGAAACTAGGGCACGCCACTTCCCTCCAATCACAGTCTGAGTTTATACAAAGTTCTTTACCATAAAATCTAGGTCAGGTTCGTTAATAAGCAAAAATCCAACCAGTGACGGAACATTTTTTAGGGACTATAATTTAAAAAAGTGGGGGGGGTGAAGCTGTCCAAATGGTTTTCTAGTAAATGTCATTATTTTTCCTATCAACAGCCCAACTTTCAAATTTGTCGCACATTGAAGTGCAAGACAGGCCACTTCGCTATATGTGTAATCATAGTACCTAGGCCATCATGTGAGTCACTGCAGCAGTAAAATTTCGTAGCGGTGGTGGAATTAATTGGAACTAACATGTACAAAGCACTTTGGGGTTGAGTCAGGGAAGCGATGAGTACTAATAGAACGAAGTCGGCGCCTACGACAACTACTCGTTTTGATTCCGCTTGAGTTCTCGCCGTTTCAACAATCAAGACATCCGCGTCACTTGAGTCCTGAAAAACAGGGAACTGTGCATTCTTGAATTTGAACGAAAGAACGTTCAGGAAACGTTTCTTGTTGTCAACGTTCGACAAAAATTGCTCTTTTGGAACAGTCACGTCGTTCGACGAAGTTACTTCAATCCTCGCAGCTGACTTTCCTTCAGCTTGCCTCTTATGCACTGTCTTTCGTACTTGGTTCATACCCGTCAAAAACTACGGTGACATTTCTTTCGTAATTACGAAGAACGTAGTTCAATTAGGCTTTGCATACGTCACCGTACGTTGCGCAGCGGGGCCAATGCACACGATATAAGAGATCTCTACCGCCGAGAACAAAGCTGGATTTTCAGGCATTTCATTGCTGATCTTACACATCTTTTCTAGAAAATAAAACTTCATTACTTACCGCTAAACAGTTTCACAAATCATAGTGTTGAGTTAATAAACACGTAAATCTTCACTTTCTAACAATATATTTCACTCCTGTGAAAGATGTGCACTTCATAAAACACATTAAATACAACAGAGACAACTCTCAGATCGTACAGAAATACACAGGCGCGAACTTGTCTCGCAGCTCGCCAGCGAAAAGCTGCGGCGGATGCGGCTCGACAAATAATTATTTATTAATGAGAAAACTTTTTTTTCTAAAACATTACACACATCGTTAGCTTGACATTTTTATAGAACCAAATTTAATGCCTATTATTTTTTTTATGAAATCTAACTTATTGTAAGTATCTGGTTCTAGCTGGTTCTCCTGCAAGAAACGCCCATTTTAGTACTAACGGGGTGTTTTTTATGACTGTCCGTTCCCCAGAAATGCTATTTTTTTGAAATGGAGGTTTCCCATGTCAGATTTTTGGCGAATCAGCTGTCTTAACAATTTTTTCCGCCTCGGGCCAAAATTGGGTCTAATATGCCTATACTATTTATTCTAATTCTGTCACAGTTGTCTGTGTATATATTTTTTATAAGTTTGGTTATATTGTCTGGGATGTTATTGTCAGCTAGGATTTTTAGTACATGATGGAGTTGTATATTGTCAATCGCGTGCTCTGAAGTAAGTTTATACCTCTATAATTTCCCGGGATTTGCTTCTGACCCTTTTTGAATATTGGGATGATTATTGCAGTTTTCCAGGAGTCTGGTACTATTGATTTGTTGATTACTAGTTGTATCATTTTAATTAATTCTTGTGTGAGGGTGGTGCTTCCATACTTTAAAATTTCGTTAGTAATCCCATCATTGCCCGGAGATGTTTTATTTTTCAATTTTGTTAAAACTGTTGTGATTTCTTCTTCGTTTATTTCCAATACTACTCTAGTTCTTTCATCATCTTGGCTTTCGTTTCTTATGTCGCCTGCATATAGGTTTTTGAAGTATTCCACCCACGTCTCTTCTTGTATTTTGTTAGTTTCTATGTATTCATTTACTTCTTTTCTTTGTGAACGTATCATTCTCCAGATATACTTTTGTTCTCTGTAGAAGTCTCTTTGTAAGTCATTTGTGTATTTTTCCCAGTGGCTTTCCTTTATCTCTTGTATTCTGATATTTACTAAGTTCCGCACTTTCTTATAATTTTCCTATTCTTCTGCCGATCTTAATGACATGTATTTCCTATAGGCCACTCTTTTTTCTTCAGCTAGTTGCTTAATTTCTCTGTTACACCAAGACCTTGTTTGTACTTGCTTTTCTATAGTAGTCCTCAGAAGCCTAATGCTTCCTGGGCAGGTTGTGAGATGTTCCTTTTTAATTTTTTCCACTCTTCTTCTACTTCGTCAGCTGTTTGTATTTGATTCTTCCGTATATATTATTGTAGTCGTCGCTGATATCAATTTTGTATGCTCCTATCCTCTAACAGTTCTATTTAAGCTTTTCTATGTATTCGGGTTTCTTTCTTTTAGTCTTTTGTAATTGCAAGCTTACTTTACCTAGACAAGTTTGTGGTCTCTGCCTATTTCTGCTGCGTTTAATGTTTTTATGTCCAGAATCTGAGATGGATGTATGTATTCATTTGAGATTATATAATCTATAATAGATCGGCTTCCTCTGCTCTATTGTACCATGTGTACTAGTATCTCATATCGTGATTATAAAAAGTATTGTTTATCCTCAGATTATTATCCGCACACAGATTGGTTAGCATGTCACTATTCTTATTTTTGTATCTTCGTTAAAACGTTGTTTTAATCCTGGTATAAAATCATTTCCAACCCTTGCGTTGAAGTCACCCATTAATAAAACTGGTTGGCTCTTTTGCGTGCGTGCGTCTGTGCGTGGGTGTGGGTGGGTGTGTGGGGGCGTGTATGCGTGGGTGTGCGCGTGCGTGCGTGGGTGTGTGTGCGTGCGTGCGTGGGGTGCGCGTGTGTGGGCGTGCGTGCGTGCGTGTGAGCGCGCGTGTGTGTTTATGTGTGTGTGCGCGCGCGTGGCGTGTTACATTATCAATAGCTGATCTATATTTTCTTTTAATAAGGATTCCGACGTCTTCTTTCCTACACCGCTGTAGATAAAAGTGTAATCTTGGTATGGTACAACTTTGCTTTTCCTTTTTGTCTCCGAAACACCATACCGTGTGTAAATCAAATAGGCCACCCCTGTAACTTTTGAACGGGTCGTTAGATTTTGTTCAAAGTTTGGTGGGTTATATTAGTGCCAGTTTGGGATTTTTTACATAAGACATAACAATATGGCCGACTTCCGGTTTTACCGGAAATGACGCAAAAGCTGAACATTTAAATGGACACCCTGTATATTTTTACATTTTTGTATTCTAGGGCTTTAAATCCATACAGTTCGTGTCATATGTCAACTCGGGCGCCTTTTTAATTTTATTTTTTTAAACATTTTTTAAATTTTAGATCATTATGACGTCATCTAAATTATAGATTATTAACGTACAATTACCCCCACAATATTATTTTTGCTAATAATTAATTTTTGTGAAGTTTGTTAACGATCAAATTTAAAATATACTGGTTTTTGAACTAAAACTCACTGTTCCCAATAGAAACATATATGAGCCACCCTGTATATTGAATATCACTTTCAAGTCCTAGTAAAACGATATGCATAGTAATTTCCTTAGTTCCTAAATAAGCAGTAATTTTTAATTTTCTAATTTTTATTAACACAACATGCTCCTGAAGCCGACTTTGTCAAAGTAAAATGGCGTTGGAGTTGACATTTGGCAGATGAACTGTATGTCTTTGAAGCCGTAGAATCCAAACATGTAAAAATATATAGGTTGCTCCATTTAAATTTTCAGCTTTTGTGTCATTTCCGGTGAAACCGGAAGTCGGTCATATTGTTTTTTTAAGTTAAAAGTCCCGAACTGGCTCTAATATAACCCATCAAAGCTTGAACAAAATCTTAACGACCCGTTCAAAAGTTACAGGGGCCTCTATTTGTTTTATACCCGGTATATCTATATTGTTTCTATCTCCAACATAATTTCGTCATTTTTTTTGTTCCCAGATTGTATATTCCAATAACCTACTCTTATTATTCTCTTTCTCCATTCTCGTTTTTTCCGTTGTCGCGCTGTTGACGTCTTAGTAATATCTGTCCGATTGCGAGGCTGTTCCACGTGCTTATATATTTTTTACGGCGGGTGGGCTGCTAACCCGTTCCGTAAACCCTCCTCTTTCATCCGTGCTTGGGAATTACAGGCTTCTCAATCCACCCGCCCGTGCCGCTGGCATAGTTAGGAAGGTCTTTCTAAAATGCAATTAGTTCGTGATGTTTTATTGTTGCCTTGATTATTATCACTGCCCCTCCATGTGCTGTGCAGCCTGGATGTTTAGTGTTATAAATTTTATAATGTGAAACTTTAATACAGCTTCTATTTGTATAGTGTGTTTCAAATATTACCATTATGCCAATGTTGTGGTTGGCTGCTACTTCCAGTAAGTGTTGTGTTAGCCCATTTCCAGATAGCGATTTGATCGTTACGTTAATTTTGTAATAACAGTGGTTAAAAGGTTTAGCATTGTGCCATTCTGCTCCATGAGTGTTTTTAACGTTTGTTTTAGTTCTGCCATGTCACTGGGCAAGTGGCATTGAATGTTCTGTTGGGAGGGTATTATTATTGATTTTTCCATGTTTGTTCATGTTTATATTGCTGACGATTTGGACATAACTAATATCAGATTGCAAGGTATTTGTGGTAGTTACACGCATTTTACGTTGGTTGATCACTTTTCTTGGATATTTTATATTACATATATATATATATATATATATATTTATATATATATATATATATATATATATATATATATATATATATATATATATATATATATACATACATATATTCTACAGAATGGTCAAACTTTTCTGTTGCTTCCTTAAGTTCGTTCATGGTGCATATTTTTAAGTACCACTCCAAAACTACATTCTTGTTTCAATTTATTATGTGTAAAACTCTGTTTTCCTTTCTCGACTAGTACTTGGGTTATTATTGAATAGGACTCCGTCGTTTTGGGTATTCCATCCTTCAATTTGACTTGGCTAAGATGGTGGTTGGTTAGATTGTGATGGTTGTTATGTGGAAAGAAGATACTTAGTTGATAGGGGTCGGGAGAGAGCGACATTACATTGTCCGGTACGCAACTGGTTGTGAAGCGAAACTTCCTTACGGGAGCATCGTTGGTTGCAAGGAATAATGCATTTGCTGACCAGGCCGCTGTTTTTACATTATTGGTGGAATGGGATCCATTTTGTGGTTAATTGTTTATTTGCACATTCCGTTTATTTTAAATGTTTATTTGTTTGAAATGAGGTCCACAAGTAACTTATCGTTATAGTTTTACTTATGACAAGAATAACGGTACACCGATTATACCTTTCGATATTCAAACGTGTACTAATTGATGAGCTTGATCTGTTAATTTCTTTTTTATATTATATTATATTATGTTACTTTATATTATACTATATTACATTATGTTATATTATATTATAATATACTATATTATATTATATTATATTGTATTATTATTATATTATAACATTATACTATATTATATTATATATTACAATATATTATATTATATTATACTATATTATATTCTATTGTATTATATTATATTATTGGATATTATATTATACTATATTATATTCTATTGTATTATATTATATTATTGGATATTATATTATAGTATATTACATTATATTATATACTATATTATATTATATTATACTATATTATATTATATTATTTTGTATTATATTATATTACATTGTATTATATTACATTATATTATATTATATTATATTATGACAAGAATAACGGTGCACCGACTATACCTTTCGATATTCAAACGTGTACTAATTGATGAGCTTGATCTCTTAATTTCTTTTTTATATTATATTATGTTACTTTATATTATACTATATTACATTATGTTATATTATATTATAATATACTATATTATATTATATTGTATTATTTTATATTATATTATAGTATATTATATATTATAGTATATTATATTGTATTATTATTATATTATAACATTATACTATATTATATTATATATTACAATATATTATATTATACTATATTATATTATACTATATTATATTCTAATGTATTATATTATATTATTGGATATTATATTATACTATATTATATTCTATTGTATTATATTATATTATACTATATTATATTATATTATATTATATTATATTATGACAAGAATAACGGTGCACCGACTATACCTTTCGATATTCAAACGTGTACTAATTGATGAACTTGATCTCTTGATTTCTTTTAATCTATTAATTGTTGTACCCTCTTAATTGACGGAAATTTTATCCATATGTAGCTTGAAATGAAATTTTTATCATGCATTTATCGTTTTTGTTCTTCATTATCTTATTGAAATTTTTTTGTTAAAGGCAAATCATTGAAGTTTATGAAGAGAACGAAAAAGAAACCAAACTTTTAAATTTACTCAAAGAAATTGCAGCTGATCAAAACAATAAAATAATAATATTTGTGGAGACAAAAAAGAAAGTTGATGATATAACGAGATGTATTCGTTCAGAAGGATATTCTGCTATATCGATACATGGTGATAAATCTCAACCAGAACGTGATTATGTACTGACAGAATTCAGAAATGGCAAAGCATCCATTTTGGTTGCGACTGATGTCGCTGCCCGTGGTTTAGATGTTGAGGATGTGAAATTTGTCATTAATTTAGATTATCCAAACTCTTGTGAAGATTATGTTCATAGAATTGGACGTACTGGCAGGTGTGAACAAATTGGAACAGCTTATGCATTTTTCACACCGAACAATCAAAGGCAAGCTAAAGATTTGATAGCGGTTTTAGAAGAATCAGGACAAGCAGTCAATCCCAAATTACGTGAATTGGCTTCAAATTCTCGTGGTGGTCAGAATACACGAAATCGTTGGCAAAATAGAAATAAAGATAATTCCTCACCCAACTCTAACAATGGTTCAAACAAAAGAAATACGTGGAATTCAAATAGAATGACGAATAACATAGAACAAAGACAACCGATTCGTTATAATAACACATACAATAATAATAATCGAAATGGAGAAATGTACCAGAGGAACAACATGAGAAATTCCGCTCCGCAAATGCCATACGCCAATAATTACCAAAATACGTTGGGTAGTCAAGCTTATCCACAGCAGAATGCGTATGGTCCACCACCAACTGCTCGTAGTTACGGTAAAATTTGTTTTTAACACGATATCATAGTTAAGTGTAATTTTTTTATAGGAACGCCCCCTCGTAATAATCTCATGAATGGACAACGTTTCAATAATCGTCAGACATATTCTGGGCCTCCTCCCGCAAACAGCCCGAATATGTATCCTGTTGCTCCACAGTACATGATGTCCAGTGTACCAACTCCGGATGATATTCATTGTTTAATTAATCATAAATTCTTTCAAAGTAATAGACCACCGCCTCCAGCTAATCCTTGTGGTTATCAATCCATAAGTCAACCATTTAATCAGTATTCGCCTCCTGTACCGCCATATGCGTATCCATATTCGCAACCAGCTACAGCTGTACAACAATAAAAATTCAGCCTGTTAACAATTTTGTTTCTTATAAACGCATTGTATTTTAGTTTTTCTCTATTAATGGGCGATTGCGGGTTTATGAATTGTTTGCTAAGTGTTCGTAATATTTATAGGTAATCGCGCGCGCTTAAATTTTTTTATAAACCCCCTTAATTTTAAGATTTATTTATTAATCAAAATGCCTATATTTTAGTAGTGGTGGCAGTTTCTTAGAAGTTTTTTTGGTATAGTATAGCTTTGCTTAATGTTTATATCTACTGTATTTAACTCAAGTCCTATATATTTTAGGTGTATGTGTTTATATATTAGCTCGGACTGGAAAACTGATTCATTTTTGTGTAACCTTGACGAGACCAGGGTGTGAATGTTATTTCGTCATCATCAATGTGTATATACAATTAATTGTTAATTTAGTCATAAATTACCTATAATTTGGAATCTGAAGAATAACTCCAGTCCCGGTTATTGCAGTTAGGCCACAGATATATAACTTGACCCCCCGCACTTTGTGGTCAGTAGAATGGCACCCTAGTTTGTAATGTAGATGTGTAAATGTGTTCTCGTGCGATTTTTAGCCGAGATTTAATGTAATAGAATTTATATCTGTATGCTATTGAAATGCACGAAACATATAGAAGGGGGGATCGACATTTAGTTTTAATTTTAGTACATGGTACAAAGCGTATAAGTACCGTTTACGCCAATCTGATGATCCTCTGCGAAATTTTGTATTTTTTACTGTGTACCTGTCCAGTGTGCAAGTGATTCGTACGTCTTTAATTTATTGCAGAATACGACATGACTGCTTGTGTTTTAGGTAAGTGTGTGCACACGACGGTCATGTAAATATATGTAGTATCTATTCGTTTGGTCTTTAAACCGTACGCGTGTTTTGCCTGCCGATTACTGCAGCTGCGCAGTACGCAAATCTGTGATATTTAGCATGTAACGGTAGCAAAGAATAATTATATTAACTTTCCGTGTTTGAGAGAAACGCTGTTCGCTTTATGCAATGTGTTCAAAAACAATACATTGATTGGAATGTGATATTTTCTCTGAAGACTGAAATATCTATCTATATATTTTTTAGATATAAACCCGTTCTTCGTCTTAAGTAGACAGTACTATTTTCGTTTGTAGATATTTCTTTGGAAAGATTTCGAGCGTGCTCTCTTCACTCGGAACGAGTGCAAACGTAATTGCGCTAAGTTACTTCATTATTCTAGTATGTGATCTGCCACGCGACTGAACTGAGACAATTTCTCTGTTATAATTACTACGATTAGGGTCCACGCTTGCAAATTAGATTTAAGAGATTGCCTATTTATTTAAAATTCAAAATAAAGTTAATCGTTATTTTTCACTTCATTTTAATTAACTTGCATCTCATCGTACATAACAAATCAGCATTTTAGATCTAAGCGTTGTTTTTATTATGTTGTAAATATTGCCAAGATTTTTTTTGTTTCTAATTGATCTTTCGTTTTAAATATTGATCTGATTTAAGTGCTCAGTACGAGTATTATTTATAACAAGTATGAATCCAGTTGTGCACCAAGGCCTTTGGACAATTTTCGTTTAATTATTAGTTATGCTAGGAAAGTAAACAAATATTTGTTAATTTTTTTGCCTATCAAAATTTATATATTATACTCTTCTGTAAGTTTCTAACAAGTGCATTTCTTGTATGTAATACAGTATTAATACTAATATATTATACTTTATTTGAAATGATATAAAAGTGTTATAATCATTTTGGGTCTTTTTTATTTATCATTTCCTCAAAAATTATACCAAAATGGCACCAAAAACATAATTAATATGTTTGGTTGCCATCATGTCACTATTGTGTTGAACTTAATAAAGCTTATTGGTGGTTTCATTTAGTATAAAATTTACAGGGTAACCGTTCGTTAGAAGTTTTCTTGGTTAGAATTCTTGGACTCCGCATTATTCAAGATTCTCTTTCATTTGAAAATATTTCCACTTATAATCTACCTAGTGCTTGGATTATTTCGATAATTAATTCAAGCGCCTGAGAGATTCAGTAAGGGCCCCCGCGCACTAGGCTGCGGCTGCCTATTGCACATGACTGCTGATTGGAGCCTGCACACTAGGCAGACAAGAATTCTCGGCAGCCTTAAGAACGTGCATGACTACGCAGCAGCCAGAGCGAGCAAGAATGGAATGCAGTGGGTATATGTGGCTGCCTCCAGTCTCCACGCACTTGTCAAAGCTGCCACAGATTTGCGTTTTGAAAAATTCACGATGACTTTCGACACAGACAAATTTATACGGAAAATCGAAAGCCGAAAAGCAATCTGGCATATATCTTGACAAGAATACAGTGATCGTGATGTAAAGAGAAGGAATAGGGAGGAAATCACAAATATAATGTGTGAGGGAAGAAGATAACAGAAAATAAAAAAAAAGGATTCGATAGTTATTTTTTATTAAAATCTAATTCACATATGTAGTCACTATCCCAATGAAACTATTTTGCCATTCTAGCGGATTTTCATTGATAAAATAATCGCAAATAAATCCCTATAGGATGCTGATGATCGGCTTCCTCTGCTTGGGGGATCTGGAGAACTTTTAGTTCTGGGCGAACGTGCAATGTGCAGGGCTGGGACGATTACCGGTACTCGTCAACCGATTACAATTACTTTGCTCAAATAGTAATCGATTACTGATTACTCTTCAAAATTGTAACCGGTCACATAAATGATTACCTTATTGGGTACTTGAAGAATTATTAGTTAAGTTGATCGGCCTATTTCCACAGTTTTTGCTTTTTGAGTGTGATGTTTTGGAAGTGTACTCTGCTTTCGTCATCAGACTTAGTCCTGAGAAGGACTGTTTTCACACGAGTCGAATTCATATGTTATATATAATTTTTTCCCAAGCACTTTACTCTCAGATTCGAACTTGGTACCTTTCACTTACTAGTCTGACACCTTGACCACTGAGTAATCCAATATATATTTTATAGAACATTGGATTTTCTGCTAATACGATGTATGTGGCTTCTTTGAGTTTCTGACGAGTTGCGTTGTCGTCCTTTGCCACTATCTATATGTTATCCATTGGATCCAGTGGTCTTCGTTCCAGACATGTTCGGCGATTCTTGTTTTTTCTGTTTAGTTGTTCTTATGTTCCTCCGTTCTCGCTTTGAGTGGTGTACTGCTCTCTCCTATGTAGGGGACCAGGGGGTAATGCCGGTCACCATTGTAACTAAGGAACAAAGCATCTTAAAGGAGTAAGAAAAGTCGCATACATATCAGAATACCACCGCGTGTCGCCTACAGGGATTTCGGTTCAGTCGTCGCTTGACATCAGTGTGTGGTGGACGTCATTTTGTTTTTCTTATATCTGATCTAATATTTCACGTGCCCAACGTAAGAGGTAAGTACTTTTTTAAAGACGTTTTAAACTGTTTATCGTTATTAACATCCAACTTAGCTACAAGGTAAAGGGTTGTCGCTAAAAGAAAGCTAAATATACATTGATTAAATGATTGATATATATTTTTGTTGAATAATGTAATTGGGGGTAATGCCGGTCAGGTGACCGGTATTACCCCGAATGTGCTTTTTTACTCTTTGACATTGAATACCTTAGTTAATTCCAACAATTTTACTTTTCAGATGCCTAGGTCATATACCAGAGTAACTACAAAGACCGCTTGGACTTCAGAGATACTTAATCGAGCCGTAAAGCTTGTTCAAGATGGCAATTCAATTTCGGGCAGCTTCAAAAGCAATGAAAATATCCTTTTCAACTCTACAAGAAAGAATGAAAAAGCAATCGTACTCAGATCCGAGACTTGGAAGACGCCCTGTATTTAGTACTGAGGTAGAAAACGAAATGGCGAAGGAAATAAAATACCTGGCAAATATTTTCTACGGCTGTACGCCCATTCAAATTAGGAAAATGGCATACCAGTATGCAGAAATTCATAATATGAAGCATAATTTCAGTACTGATTCTAAAATGGCAGGACCAGACTGGTTGGCAGGATTTCTAACACGAAACAAAATTTCCGTTCGAAAGCCAGAAGCTACAAGTGTCAATAGAATCACGGCGTTTAACAAAACAGAGGTCATGACTTTCTACAAATTGTTAGAAGAACTAATGGTAAAGTATAAATTCGTCCCAAACAACATATACAATTGCGACGAAACAGGGATTTCCACTGTGCAAGAGCCCGGAAAGATATTGGCAGCAAAAGGGCAAAAGAGAGTTGGCTCAATAACTAGTTGGGAAAGAGGTAGAAATATAACTGCATTATGTGCCATGAATGCTTCGGGTGGATTTATACCTCTTATGTTTATTTATCCAAGGAAACGGATGACGCCTCTCCTTGAGAAAGATGGACCAATAGGAGCAATTTATAAATACTCAGACAATGGCTGGATTAATTAAAATCTTTTCAGAGAATGGCTTCAGCACTTTACATCTTTTGCCAAACCTTCGAAAGACGAACCAATTCTGTTGATTTTGGACAATCATTCAAGCCATATTTCCTTACCAATTTTTGAACATTGTAAATCAAACCATATTATTATGTTATCCTTACCGCCACAAATGTCGCATAGAATGCAACCCTTAGAACTCACCTTCTTTGGTCCACTCAAAGCAGCCTATAAAAAGGAATGTGATTTATTCATGAAGACCCATCTTGTCGAAAAGATAACCCCTTATGAGGTAGCATCTCTTTTTCAAAAGGCTTTTTCTAAAGTTGCGTCTATCAGTAAAGGTGAATCAGGATTTAGAACAGCTGGAATCTTTCCACTAAACCCTAATAACTTTACTGATGAAGACTTCATTCCTTCTGCAATCTGAGCCGGTGGTCGTTGATTCCGAATCTTTTCTAGACCTGTCTACTACTTCAACATCAACACAGTTGGATCCAATTCCTGGGACAGCAACGAATTTGGATGTAATTCCTCCAATATCAAGAAAAGATATTCCATCGGCTTCCCAAGAAGATAGAACATCGTCAAAAACGCTAACGCTGACTAGAGTCCGAGATCTTCTTCCAGTGCCTACGAAGCTGCCACCTGCAAAGAGTAGAAAGTGTCGACAGAAGCAACATGCGACAATTTTGACATCAACGCCTAATAAAGAAGATCTGGTAGCAAAAGAAAACAAAAAAGAAGCTAAAAAGCAGAAAGAACATTTTAAAGATAAAGGCAAAGGAAAAAAATCTAATATACAGAAGAAAGGGATCCAAAAGGTCAAAAGGAAAGTATTCCAAGAAAAAGAAAATAATGAAACGTCTGAGTCCGATGTTAACTCGGCTGATCTGTGTGATGATAGCGAAGATGATGATATGACAGATGCTAGAAACAGATCCATTATCTGTGACGAATTTGGTCAAGATAATGAAATGTGGTACAGGTACACCTCATGCGGCCTGTGGGCCCACTCAAAATGCAGTGGATGGGATTCAGCTGTTGGGTATGTGTGTGAAAACTGTTTCATGCACTGATTCCCAGTATCCCCTACGTGACCGTCGTTACCCCCACCGTGACCGCCATTACCCAGCAGTGTGGGTAATGGCGGTCAAAAGCGTTTTTTTTTTGTTAATTTCTTATTAATATATTATTGAAAGTTTGGTTATTTTTGCAATTCTATTGTGTAGATAAATACTTTAACTTTCTACTGGTAACTTGTATTAAACATGTGATCTCATATTGTAGTTTTATTAAATTTATTGCTTAAGTGACCGCCATTACCCCGTTGTACCCTATGCTCTGCCGCATTCGCATGGTAGGTTGTATACACAATTCTGGTCTTCATTGTTTGGTTTTGGTTAATATTCCTCTGAGCGTTCTGGTCGATTTGAAGGCAGTGTGTATCTTGTGTTTGCTGCCTGCTTCAGCAAAGCATTAAAACGCAGAGTAAGTGCTAAAAGTGGATCAGCAGCTTCGCGTAAGAGCCCTTACGTATACTACAGTTTCTTAGGGAAACAGGTAAACAATATATATATATATATATATATATATATATATATATATATATATATATATATATATATATATATATATAGGCAAACTAGTATAGATGGAACAGACACTGCTAAAAGTAACGACGGGGGCGGTAACGTTCAAATTCGTTCACCTGTCAGCAAAAAGAAGGGGAAAACTGAGGAAGAAAGTTTGATTGAGGTGCTCAAGTAAAGTATTGCAATGAGGGAAGAGCGTGAAAAGAATCATGAAATTAACAAAGATCTGATTCAGATAAACTGTTTATGCTTTCATTGTTAGAAGATTTTAGAAAGGTTCCTGAACACCGTAGACTTGCTACAAAAATAGAGTTAATAGACGTCATAAAATGAGTACAAATGCTTCCCCTTGAAACTCGCCACCCTGAATATGGTCTATTTCGCCTAGGCTATCGTCCTGGGTACTCAACACACTCGGGATCAGAAGCCTCTACCAGTGGGCAATATTGCCCTGGGTACTCAACACACTCGGGATCAGAAGCCTCGACCAGTGGGCAATATCGTCCTGGGTACTCAACACACTCAGGATCAGAAGCCTCAAGCTGTAGACAAAGTCGCCGTGAATATATTCCAGACAGACAGGACACTGCACCAAGCAACATAGTTGATTCATATCTAACTCAGTATTCTGAGTATTTACCTAAACAGCTGGAGGTGGTTCTAAAAAATTAGCAGGTAGCAAATGGTTGACAGCTAATTTGGAAATTTCAGTCAGGTCATTTTTTTAAATTCCGAAAGGTAAATTAATTATTGCATTTATATATTAGGTTATTAATTAAATTAATTGAGAGAGGACCAGAGCATGTTACAACCGATAGATTATTTTTAACGCCGAATCCAAATTGGCAGGACGAGAATTCTAAAGGATGGTACAAAAATTGTCCCGTTGGACGAAATCAATGGCTACATCAGCTGAAGAGATAGGTCATAACGCCAAGAAAATGAAAATTACCAACCACTCGATTCGAGCAACTGCTGTTACGACTTTGGCGAAAAACGGTGTGCAAAAAGAACAATAGGGCAAAATAACTGGTCACAGTAGTGTATATTCTATTGCCCCTCACTTACAAATGGATGTGGAGCATCATAAAAATATAGTTGATACAGTGAGAAAAAAATCAACCAACGGTGTTTACACTTTGATTGCCTCATTAAAA
Organism: Vesta saturnalis; assembly: GCA_036346205.1. Taxonomy (NCBI): domain Eukaryota; kingdom Metazoa; phylum Arthropoda; class Insecta; order Coleoptera; family Lampyridae; genus Vesta; species Vesta saturnalis. The sequence continues at coordinate 1,209,660 of JARFJB010001511.1, forward strand.
AATACCTCTGGCTATCAATAATTAATTATAATAATTGTAAAATTTAGGGCCAGTTTTACAATAATTGGTTAAGTTAAACTTTAGGTTTACTGTCATGGTGATAATTATTATCACAATTGTATCTTTGGAAATTAACCAATGGTTAACCTTAACCAGAGATTGTAAAACCGCCCCTGATTATAACAACTAGATATGTAAATTGATCAAATAAATAAACAAATGTAACACAAACGAAAGCTAAAAAAATATCGTTACTGAAAATATTTTCCTCACTTCAAACACCACGAATTCTTCCCGGAAATATTTTTCTTTCCAGGTTCATAGCAGCAAGCAAGAATTATTTCCGGAAAGATTCTATGTGTCTATGGTGACAGCGACAAATGCAAGGTTCTCATTCGGATGTTGAATTCAAAATGCGATATTCACTTATAGGTAATACCCTAGAGCATGAATCATTTCCGGAAATTTTTTCAAAAAATATTTGTCAAAAAATTCAAGACAAGAAAAAATTTCCGGATTTTAATTCATATACTCGAAGCAGACTCGGTAAGAATTCTACGCCAATACCATTTGTGATAATAAAATCCGGCTATGAGACAGTGGTAAAATTTCCACTAAAACAATTTCGAGTAGTACTGCCGAATACCACATTCCGATTAGTATATAAATTTTATTTAAATAAATGGTATGTTTTGACAATCCATGGCCACTAAATTTTCTTAAAATAAACGAATATTAAAATTATACCTTTGTCTTGAATATTTTCTTTTTGGTAGCACATATCATTGTTAGATATTATATGCGAAGTTTGCTCTTCATTTAAATTAATATCACCCCCTTAAAAAATTAATTTTTACTGCAGGGTATCATTTTCCATTTAGGAATTACTTAGGGGCGAGTGGGGAGGATTGGGGCACAGGAGGAATGGGACACCCTCTACATTTCATATTTCGCGCGTGATTTTTTGTCTCTCCTTTTGGTGGTTGGTAGACGTGCTTGATTCACAAATACCATTTGAAAATAAAGTGTTTATGATCGTTAGTTTTTGTGCGACCGGCAATCGATGATTTTTAATTGATAAAGTAAGTATTTGCCCTTAGTTATGAATAAATTTTCACTGTAATGCATCACATTTAATAAATTATATGTTTCCTGCCAGATAATGCATGGATAACCTCAACTTTTTGTACGTATTAATTTTGGGTAACAGTTAACCTATAATTATTATAAGTTTTTGTTATGAACGAATAACCTATAAATTTTGTTTATTGTTTTAAAATTTTTGTGCCTCTAGGAGGAATGGGACAATGATCAGCAGGAGGAATGGGACTGTCCCAAACCTCCTGCGTTATCAATTTGCGTTGGCGATTTGATCATTAGGTTTTAATTATTATTTTTTAATTCGTATGCCAAGAAGTATGCCACGACGCTGGACAAGGAAGACGGATAGGGTGAGGCCAACAGAAGAGCAGTTAAGAAATGCAGTAGCAGAAGTACTTAAAGGAGGCTGCACTCGCGAAGTAGCCAGACATTTTAATATGTCTAAATCAGCTCTCTCCCGTCATGTGATACATGCAAAACGGTTAGAACCTGGTCAGGAATATACGTTTAAACCGAATACAACTGTGAGGCAAGTATTCTCCAAATACCAAGAAGAACAATTAGCAGAATATTTAAAAGTATCGGCAAAAATACACTATGGGTTGACGACACTTGCAACTCGTAAACTAGCATACGAATTTGCTGTTGCTTTATCATGCAATGTTTTGGAAAGCTGGAGAAAATATGAGGCAGCAGGGAAAGAGTGGCTTCATGGGTTCATGTTAAGAAACCCTGACCTTTCAATCAGAACACCTGAAGCCACCAGCTTGAGCCGGTCTACCAGCTTTAACAAATTTAACGTTGGTCAATTCTACGCTAATGTTTCAGAAGTCTATGCTAGACATAACTTCTCTGCTGCAAAAGTATGGAACTGTGATGAAACTAATATGCCCACAGTACATAATCCTACTAAAATAATTGCGCAGAAAGGGTTAAAACAAGTCGGCCAAATAACAAGTGCTGAACGGGGACAACTTGTCACTATGCTTTGTTTTATCAATGCAGCTGGGAATACAGTTCCTCCGGCATATGTATTTCCCCGTAAGTTTTTTAAAGAGCATATGCTGACTAACGGACCTCCAGGGAGCCTCGGATTAGCGCATACCAGTGGTTGGATGACCAAAGAAAATTTTTTAAAGGCCTTTACACATTTCGTTTCTCATGTGAAGTGCTCCAAGGATGATCCTGTTGTGATGTTTTTCGATAATCACAACAGTCACGTAAATTTAGAAGTTGTCGAAGAAGCAAAAAAAGAGTGTACATAATTACATTCCCACCGCACTGCAGCCAGCCTACAGCCACTTGACGTGGCTGTATATGGACCTCTAAAGGCATACTATAACCAAATTTTCAATGAGTGGATGACATCGCATCCTGGTCAGACAATTTCTATATACAATGTTGCAGATCTGTCTAACAAAGCATTTACTTTAGCAATATTTTAAAAGGCTTTGAGAAGACAGGACTGTGGCCACTTGACATTAATACGTTTTCGGAAGACGATTATCTGATGTCAGCCGTTACCGATCGTCCTAATCCCGATTTAAATAATTCTAATGTGACTGCTGCTCAAAATGCAAATGAGACTGAACCACAGCCTTCTACTTCCTCTGCAATACTAACACCAAGTTCTCAGCACACCAATGGAAATGTATTAGATGTCACCCCTGAATGTGTTCGGCCATTTCCGAAAGCAGCTGCCCGCAAAACTGATGGCCGTGGCAGAAAGCGAGGCAGAACTCGCATCCTTACAGATACACCGGAAAAGGTAGAATTAGAAGAGGAACGAAATAAGCAGTTAGCAAAACAAGCAAAAGTTGTCAAAAAAGTTTTGGTAGAGACATCATCAGAATCTGATGACCAAGATACCCAATTTGAAGATTCTGATGATGATGTTGAACTTTATGCAGAATCGGATGAGTTTGATTTTGACCCTACAACAGTAAAAAATGGTGATTTCGTTGTAAAATTTGCAACTAAGAAAACTGTAGTGCACTTTATAGGATTGGTGCAAAGTGATGCAACCAAAGATGGATACTTTGATATCAGTTTTCTGTGAAAGAAACGCGATAACGAAATGAATTTTATTTGGCCTGTTGTAGATGACACTGCTTCTGTTGAGCAGAAGGACATTGTCCTGAAGCTTCCTGCACCTCGGAAAGCTGGAGGTACTGAAAGGATCCGTGCTGTTTTCAATTTTGAGATTAATTTAAAAGTCGAAATTTTGTAATATCCGCTAAAATTCTATCTGTTTTTACCAATGTATAATTATTTGTTTAATTAAATTTTGAATTTTTTACTTATTTATTTTTATAATATTCATTATTTAAACTCGTCCCATACCTCCTGCTGGTTGTCCAATTCCTCCTGATGCCAGGTGGAATGGGACAATCTGCACCTATTTGTTAATTGTTAAACTGCTTCTTTGTATATAAACGAAAAAAATGATTTTCACACTAAAAATGCCCATTAAGGCACTTCACATTTCTATACTATTTTAATGCTTTAAATATCAAACGTACTTTTAAAATACACAAATATCCCAAAAATGTCCCATTCCTCCCCACTCTCCCTTACTGCCATCGTCACAATCATTTTCTTCTACAAATTCAAAATTACTGTGAATTCAAAGTGATTTGCCTTTTGAAGGTACCATCTAGCGGATATTAATATAACCATACGGATCTTCGTATTTCGTTTCTTTCTTTACCTGCAACGCTTTATAATATTATGATTGCCATGTGATGTGACTGGTTAGAACTCATGTGCAAAATCGACAGACAGTAAGAAATTCGCTCACTGTATCGTTATCAAGGTAAACACACTTGTCGGTTAGTTAATCAAATAATTTATATTTACAATTATCTGTATTGCATGGAAAAACAAGCTGATTATAACGTAACATCCAATTGAGGCGGTAGATGCGCTTATCCCTAATTTTAGCAAGGTGGGGTTTCAAGTGCACCTACTTGCAGAGGAGTAAATGCACCTGGTAACTGGTAGATATACTGTCCCCACTTGTTTATGGCCACGTACACAATAATGTTATTTGCTTACGTAGATTTTTTTTGTTAGTGTGCTCATGCTTATGTTATTTGCTTATATATATATATATATATATATATATATATATATATATATATATATATATATATATATATATATATATATACAGGGTGGGCCACCACCAACGCGTCGGTCTCTAGCATTTTTTCAAAATCTGTTTGTAGTCCTTCTAGGACTACAATCTAAAATTAGTTTGATTTATATAGGGTGATCTACAAACTTGTTACTTATCAAAGTTATATTATTTTAAATGGAATACACTCCTTTTTAATTTTTTTTTTTTAAAATAAGGTGAAAAATATACCTAAACCTTACAGTTTCCGAAATATTTAACATTTTTTGAAAATGTAGTGTTGTCAAAAAATTCAAGTATTTTTCGATTCAGAAAAGATGAGACAATCTAATCTAGGTGATCGTAATAAGGATATTTGGAAGTACGTATTCTGGTGTTTATTGTTTCAAATCATAATTTATAAAATACAAAGAATAACGCGTAAAGTTAACAAACATCAAAGTTAAATATCTTTGTTATTTTAAATACAACGCTCAAGAAATTTTCATCGGAATGGAATACTCTTTTGACAATAGTTCGAACTGTATTAGGGTTCCCTTTACCTAACTTCAATACTTTTCGAGAAATTAGTGTATTTGTTAGATTTTTAGAAATTACGCCATTAACTCAGATTTTGAAAAAATTCAGTCGTTTGGGTGCTAGAGACCGACGCGTTGGTGGTGGCCCACCCTGTACATTCACAATGGTCCCTAATTATAAACCAAAAACTACCAAACCGAGTTTTTCCCCAGAGGATTTAGCAACTGCTATTGAAAATATGAAGAACGGGAAATATGGTACATTGCGTGCTAGCAAACTTTTCAATATTCCGAGAAGTACTTTGAAAGACCATGTAAAGGGTCGTAGAGGTAAGAGTTCAACATCAGGAAGACCTACTGTTTTACCATTAGAAGATGAAGAGGCTCTGGCAAATGGCCTAAAACGCCTTGAGAAGTGGGATTTGGCCTAAGTCGCAAGGAAATTTTGGAAGTCGTTGGCAAATATGTAAATGAGAAGAAAATCAAAACCCAGTTTAAAAACGGTATACCTGGAGAAGACTGGTTCCTCAATTTTAAAAAAAGACATAATCTGTCCATTAAAAACCGGAAGCCCTCGAATATGCGAGAAAAGGAATACAGATCCATTTATTATTTAACCATGTTTCGATTTACTCAACAAAACCTTACGAGAACTATATCTGTATGACAAGCCGTCGAAAATCTGGAATATGGACGAAACGAGTTTTTGTAGTGACTCTTCTAAAACAAAGGTTGTAGGAGAAAGAGGCAAAGCCTCTACTAGAATCTTATCCGGCCCAGGAAGAACAAACACCACAGTTCTCTTTGCTGCCGCTGCGGATGGCACGAAAGCTCCGCCTTTAATAATTTACAAGGGAAAACATATATGGGATAACTGGGTGCCACTGAACGACAAGAAATATCCAGGCACAACATACTCTGCTACTAATAATGGTTGGATGGAGGCCAAAGTTTTTAAGAACTACTTTCTTAAAACATTCATACCTCTTGTAAAAGGAGACTCTCCAGTTTTGGTCATGTATGGTGGCCATTCCACACATACAGACATTGACATCGTTGAAGCAGCAGTAGCTTCCAATATCTCCATTATTAAACTACCTCTACATAGCAGTCATATCCTCCAACATTTAGATTTAACAGTCTTTAAATCTGTCAAGGTAGCTTGGGATGCAGATCTCAAGTCACAGCTGAATCATGTGGGTCAGAAACTACCAAAACAAGTGTTGGCTGAAATGTTAGGAAATGTTTGGAGTATAGTACCTCTGAATATTATTTCTGAAGGATTCAAGAAAGGTGGCATCCATCCATTTAACAAAAATATAACAAATTTCGACAAGTTCAACCCACAACATTTGAAAAGATGGAAGGCTGCTGATCGGGATATTTCAACAAGAACACAAGACAATTCAATAATCGTGACTAGTGTAGGCACGTAATTTCATAAAACACAATCTACAGCAGATTAAATTACAGGATGGTGTACAAGAAGAGGAAACAATCAACGAAGATGTACTTGATGAGAGGGCACGAGACAACTCATTATTTGTAAGTAATGTAATAGATATATAAATCGATGAAATAAAATATATAGAAAATTAATTGACAGGATAAGGCAGAAGAAAGGACAATAATCAATGGAGATAAACTGGTTGAGAGAGATGATGGTTCTACAGTACTCATCAATGGTAATGTTGCTTCAGTGGTTAACGCCAACGGTTCCAGTAATCAAGCTGCTGAAACTGTAGGTGAAGCAGGGACGAGTGGAATACAAACCAAGCCGTGTTTTGAAGAATTGTTACATGACTTGGTTAAAGGAAATCGATTTAATGATATGCAGAAGACATAAAAAAAAAGGATATGCCCAGGGGCCGAGTTGATAACAAGTGACTAAGCCATGAAAAAACGTAGTAAGTAGAGCGCACAAAAATTTCTAATAAGGAAAATCGGAAGCCTTCAATGAGCAAGAAATCAGGTGGAACACACAGAAAATTTAATCTACGCTATGATACTACTGATAGTGATACTGATACGGAGCTCTAATTCGATGACGAAAGTGACGATGACTTTCTGGATGATATGGAAAAGGAGAATTTGGGCTCGATCCTGTAACCAATGATAATGTTGTTCAAATCGGAGACTGGATCCTCGCAAAGCTATCTACAGAAAAAAACACTTTCCCTTATTTCGCAGGTAAAATTGAAAGTATTGATTCTGCTTCAGGTCATCCAAATGTCAAGTTTTTAAGAAGGATAAAGTCAAAAGTCCAGCACCCGAAACCATCTTTCACATGGTCCTCAGTTGACGACATTTCTGCAAATGACATAGTACATATTTTACCTCATCCCACAATTGGAAGAAGAAATGAAATAATATTTCCTGTTAGTTAATTAAGGAGTTTTGAATCATTAATAATTTTTTCTCATAAAAAACTTATTTTCCTTCCTTGCCATTCCTCGGTAAAAATGTTATATCTTCCTTACCAATTGTTCAATTTCACTATATCCGATTCCATAACAATCTGTACAAGATGGTTTAGTTGCAGATGTCCCTTAAGTCGAGTTAAAGCTATTGAATGCAAGAATAGCTTGCTATGGTGCACTTACCCCGAAATTGGGGTAAGTGCACCCAGCCATTAAAATCAATATATTATCATAATTATCAACTCTTTTTTCATGTCTAAGAATATTTTGGAGGTTTAGGGTTAATACGTCATGAGTTATAGTATGTGTATGCACTTTCTTCATTCCTGCGAAGCTATTTCCAAAACACTGGTTAATGAATAAAGTTCAATTTTGCATTTGGGGAGGTCCAGTTACCCCACTTCACCCTACTTCTATTTTCCAATAAGACTAATGAAACCTTGAATTATTTCTGGTACTAGTATTACCACCGCTCTAGATCCCTTTCCACTACTAATAACCCTTTTATATTTTTGTGTTAACATTTTTTCCGTTTCAGTTAAAACACATTCAAAATCAGTGAAATCTGTTTTATTATGCGACTAAGTATCAAAAACTGCACATCTCCAATTCTTCTTCTGTTAAAAACGATTAATAAAGCCAAAGTGCAGTTCACTAATTCCTTATCAGTGTTTCGATTATCTTCATGATTATCAAATAACTGTTTGCAGTTATTTGCAATATTAAGCGTTTCATTGCGAAACTTCTTGATATCGCCAACTAATGGCATGAGAAGTGGTTTTGACCATATTTTTTCTTGTAAGTCCTTATTCGCTAGTGCCCCTAGTTCGATATTCAATCGAGATTCAATTAATCTTTAGAAATGTTTTAGGTCGTCTAATATTATTTTACGTTCCTCCATCGACTGGCATTTAAATCCATCAATATCCATTAAAACCAAGTATTGATATTCATCACATAATATTTTCAGTTATGTACCCAAATGCATGGCAAGGCTAGGAGACTTGAAGGTTTTTTAAACATGATCATATCCAACGATATTCCTAACAGCAGATACCACACTATCAAAAAACTTTGGATGTAGTAAGTCCTTAAGGCATACATTATCATTATAAATAATTTTTTTATAGGCCAACAGTAAACGAACAAGTTCTCGCATACGCGTGATACAAGCATACGCCATACGTTCGCGTTTGTGTTTTTTCAAATAAGAATTTCCAAAATAAGCTATAAGCAGATCTTTTTTGGCTTCGAAAGAAATATCGTCAGCTTTTATTATATTATACACCTAAAATTAAAACTATAAATCAACCATTTGTACACCGGAACAGAAATAAGAAAGGACATTTACCTGTTCTTTAACATTTAATTTAGAAATAACGTTTGTAGGATCAACTGCACAGGCCGTAATTGTCTGAGGGCGTGAGAGATGATTCGTCTTTAATCCTTCTTGTTTGGTGTTAGCATGTATTTTGTAACCTAAGCACTTTTTTGTATGACGTCTCAAATACTTCTTGAGAAACAATCCTTTGCAGTAGGAGCACGGATAGTATTGAATGGATTCGACTGTTTGATTTGAGGAATTATTTTGCTCTCTGTTCGGTCTTATTGTACCCTTGATATACAGATCAAAATTTGATCCGTTTCTAGTGCGTGTTTCCAGGGCCGGTCCTAGACATTTTTTTTGGAGTAAGCGAACAGTATTTTGGCGCCCCTTCCCACCTTAAAAAGGAAAGTAGTTAGTATAGAATAACATATCATGAAGGTTCCTTTTTATGTTATTATTCTTATACGATTTAGGGTCAGTGATTAAAGATACGATTATTTATATTACTATTTATTTAATAAATTTAACTAAATGTAGCATTTTTTTGCATTTCATTAGTTTCATTTCACTTGCTAGCCATGATGAACTTCAAAAAGAGACTTTTCTGGCCTTTAATTTGGCAAAGTCCTTAAGGATTGTGTCCAAATCCATTTGATTGAGGATTTCATTTTCAATTGCCATCGTAGCAAGCCCGTTCAAACGTTATTGTGATATTGTTGACCTCAAATAGGTTTCAATTAGCTTCAATTTGGAGAAACTCCTTTCACCACTTGCCACCGACACAGGAAGGGTGAGAAGTATCCTCAAGCTTACAAAAACATTGGGAAATGTGTCAACATATCCCCTTTTTGTAATAAAAGACAAAGCTTTGTCAGGAGAGCTTCCAGAAGGCAGCATGGGTGCTAATATCAGAAGCTCATTGAAAAGATCATTCCCGTCAATATCACGCTCTCCTCCATCACTTAACACAGTTTCAAGGTTTACGCGCTCCTTCTTCAAGTCCTCTTTATTCATGACTTGCAAATTTGCGATTTGATATAGAAATTCAAAATTCTTACTGTGAGTTTCCATAAGTTCGAATCTTTCTTTCAAAGAAGCGATTGCTGTGTCAAGCACCACATAAAAGAAGTTGACTTTAAAATATTGTTTGCCCGATGCAATTGGCTGATCTTCACTTTCATAGGAGAATTACCTCTTTAACTTCCTTGGGCGTACTCGAATTTCCTTTTCAAACTCAGTAGTGACTCCAATTTTTTCTGCAAGCTCTTTGGCGTCCGTAATGACACTGTTGACGCCATCATCAGACCTCATCTTTTCAAGAAATTCTTTAACACTTTTGACAAGTTTCATGGAACTCTGTAGATCAGCAGTGACTTTTTGTAACATTTTGCTGACCATATTCACTCTAAACAGTATATCATGCCAAGTGACAACGCAGCAAAGAAACTTAAAGCTCTGCAGTTTTTTTTCAATACCCAAAGCCGTATTTCTGCCAAAAGCATCGACGTTTGTGTCTTGGAAGGCTTCATATACAGCGTCATATATCTGGTCGGGGTAATATCTTAGTGGCTGTACTGCATTAATCCTACTTTCCCAACGAGTGTTACTAAGGGGTTTTACTGTTAAAGTCGGTGAATGCTTCATCAAAATGCTCCAGCGATTAGTCGATGAAGAAAAAAAATTAAACACCTCCTGAATGACACTAAATAAGTCTACTGCCATTGCAGAGGAAAGGGCAGCATCATTCAGAACTAAATTTAGGGAATGGTTCCCACATGGCACAAAAAAGGCTCGAGAATTTAAGTCAATTATTCTCTTCTGAACACCCGAATGATTGCCTTTCATGTTGGAGCCATTGTCATATCCCTGGCCTCTCATGTTTTTTATGGGGATGTTCCTTCGGGACAGTTCACCAAGCAGGCAATCTGTTAAACCTTTACCTGTCGTGGTTGTGAGAGGCACAAAACCCAAGAAATGTTCTTTAATGCTTACTTCTTCGTTATCAACAACTTTAACATACCTCACTATCATCGTCATCTGCTCAGTGTGGCTTAGATCAGGTGTGCAGTCAAGTATGATAGAATAGTATCTTGAGTATTTCATCTCATTCAAAATGTGGTCTTGAATCTTGTCAGAAAGAAGACAGATAAATTCATTTTGAATTTTTTTGCTCAAATAATGCACATGTGTTTCTTGAGAATTAACCCTTCTAACATGTTCAGCCATGACGGCATCAAACTTTGCAATATGTTCTACCAGTTTGAGAAAGTTACCATTATTATTTTTGTTCAGAACATCAGTAGTGCCTCGAAACGCTAAACCCTGAGTGCCGAGGGATTGGACTATACAGAGTAGGCGTTTTAGAACTTGATTCCAATGCTCAGTTTCAGCTTGGATAAGACGTTCATTTTCTTTATCAATGGTTCTATTCAATCGTAAACGTACAAACAGTTCACGCCATAATTGACAGTTTTTTACATGAGTGGGGGACTTTTCGTGGCTAGTTAACATCTTTGTCAAGTTTTGCCAGTCAGAATAACCTTGGTCACCAGCAAGTAATGAATTAACATTTCCAAATAATTACAAAACAAAACAGCATTTTTAGCGATTGAATACATTAACCAAATCCTGTGGATTTTTTCCCCAATGCAAAGTTTCCTTGTGTAGTAAGTCGGAGAAAACTTCCTTCCTGTAGAGTCGATGGGGAAGTCAAATGATGTTACTTGAGCAGGCCCCCTCTCAACTATCAATTTTAGGACATCGTCAATGATTTTAGGCGGCCACTCTCCACAGTCAGTTGATAGCGCCAATGGTTTGTCCCTGAACAATACCTCACTACTAGTTTGACTATACTCAGTTTCAGTCGATGGTTTTGAGAAAGGTAACAGTTGTTCAAGTGCCAATGTAGATCCACTGGCTTCTTCTCCAAGTCTTTGCTGATCGTGGTTCATTTTTAAGGTTTCCTGTAGAAAGATTAATTTTGTGTAAATATGCTGTACTATAATGCAGTGCAGTATTATATTTTAGTGAAGGAGCATAGCTTAAGTAAATATTGACAGATACATTACAATGACTGCATATGCAAATGTTGAAACGGAGAGGATCACATCAGAATTTAGTGTTTTATTTAATCCTTTCATTCCGCCAAATATCCCTACAGCAGGGGTAGCACGGCAGTTACATTTTCACAAAGTTACTCAGATTACGGCAATTTAATATAGAATTTTAACTTCATATTGTTGCCCTCTCTTTATTTTTATACTGTATAGTAATTAATTTCTATTCCTTCAACTTCCGTAATATGAACAAAAATACTTGTCACAAAGTCACCCCGCTTACGTTATGTTAAAACTAGGGCTTACCCCTTGATAGTCATTATTTCCGGTGGCAAGAAGAGGGGTAGATTTTCCATTACTGGCCCCTTGATCACTCGTTGATGGTAACTGAATGTCGGACTCTACTATGTTTGAAGATGTTGAAGCAGTAAAAAAATTAGTTAGCTTCGGCACTTTCGTCATTAAAGTTTCGTGTAATAATTCACTCTCTTTGTTTAACTTTCGTATTTAAGCACCCGACAACTTTTTAGGCATAGTGGATAGAGTGGAGCCTTTTAAAATTAAACACTCAGTTTCAAGTTCTCTAAAATACTATAACACCTGTTACGCCGCGCCGCAACAAAGCATGTATGCAACTTATATTAATACATGTACATGTACATTTGTCATTGAACTGAACGTATAGTAAGTAGAAGTGTTAGCAGAAATACGTGCTCCGCGCCCTCCTTTCTCTTGGCGCCTTCCGCAGCTGCGTAGTTCGCTTAATTCTAGGACCGGCTCTGCGTGTTTCCTCTCTTTACTATTTTTTGGATATTGCATTATGTTTTTGACTTCTGTTTCAGTTGAATGTTTTCTTTGTAAATGCCGATTGAAGTTTTTGGTATCTTGTAACCTTATAAGCGGCTGCCAAAGTATATAAATACTATTATTAAATGGCGCCAACTTGTAACATTAAAACAGTATAAACACTAAAACTGGGCCAACTTATAATGTTAAAACAAAAGCGATGATGTAATAAATTGATCAAATAATTTTAATTAATAAAAATAATTACCAAATGATTTTCGCTACTGCCGTCGGCTCATCGGTTGATTAAGGTGGGAGGGTTCAATTAACGCACCTGAAATACTGCATGCTTTTCATCAGCTTAATTATTTTTACTTATCCTTAATTCAAAACAAATATTATCTAAAAATTATGAAAAAATGATAAATTCTCGAGCGCCATGTTGTCTTTTTTTTATATATCTATCTAGGAACAACAAAACCTAGTTATTGAATACTATAAACAAATTAACACCAATGAAAATAAAATAACAAGTTATACATAAGTTTATTTAATATGTTTGAAAACGAAAAAAAATTCAGAAGTCATAAACTAAACTAAATTATAAAAAAAACTTTACCTTTTAACGGTTCTGTACATACACTGTGACAGATACTATGAAGCAGAATGGTTCATATGGTGAGGTCCATGTCTTGCTTAGTTATCCTTAAAATATGGAATTTCCTTGAAGTTTAATTCGCCAAATTTATTTGTAAAAGTATGTAGAACTTGCGTTGTAAAGGTAACTCAAGTAAAACTTGCCATTTAAAATAATAGTACAGTAAAATATTGACTTATACGTGCCATTAAAGATTATTAAGTATACAAATTAAGTGATTAAAAAGGTTCGTACTTAAAAAGTAAGTACTTAAAAAAAAGTACTTAAAAAAGTGCCTAAAGAAGCAAAGGCTTTAGTTTTAAATATAATGAGAAAAAAAATAACTTACCACCAAAATTCTGATGGCACCAAAATATAAAAAATTAAGTAAAAATCATGCTTATTGCTGTTAACATTCAGCATTAAGTGAATTAAAAAAAGCTTTCAGAATAACTCAAGTGTATTCCCCTAAAAGTCTTCACGCTTGCGCGAATACAATAATATAAATCCAATTTTTTAAGAAAGGGAACTAAAACTATTTAAGTAATATTACACCCAAAATATTTGTTCTAGGAAATGCCAATTAAATTGCCATTCTCAATTCTACATATTAATAATTAAAACTAACTTTTCTAATATTACGCCAAATAAATGAACGATCCTTAAATTAATGTACTTTTTAATACAACCACAAAAAAAAAGGTTGTTACAATCTATGTCTTCATCACAATACTTGCAACAATTTTTCTTGCTTTTTTACTCTCGCTCTATAAATATAAATAACGGAATATACATGAACAAAAAGTAATTCTCTGTAATTTCTACAGTTGTTAACCTTTTAATTCCCAACGTTCCCTTTTTGGCAACATTTTATAAAGCATTGTAAAATATTTAAAATAATGCAATGAAACGTAAATTTTTGATAATTATTATTTAATAGCGTTCAAAATACAGGAATATCTTTTTAATTTTCAATTATCGTACATGGTTTATAGTTTATAAGGTTTTAAATTATGTAAAATTTTGGAAAAATAAGTTTTGCTTATCAAAAATTATTGTGCAATGAAATCATATTTTATACAACAAGATTTTTCATTTCTAGTGAAGGTTAATCCCCCTATTGTGATTTGCAGTAAGAATTTTCTTTGAATTTAATTGTTTGGTCGTAAAAAATTTGCATTCTTTGTTATGTTCCCTAAATGGGAACGTTGGGGCGTGGATTACCCCCCTCTTACCTGAGTATGAATTTCTATGCAAGTGAACGCAGTTTGAGTCAGTCACACTTACGTTGCTTATAAATAACCACGTTGCTTGCAGAATATATTGTGATACGTATTACAATAATAGTTTATGTTAGTGTGGTGTACAGAAAATTGTTATGGATACTTCTACTTTCTACGGGTAAGTTATATCTTTGAAAATGCATCCACTTATATAATTATTATAAGTATATAATTGCATTCTTTTCGTTTTCAGGAAGAAATCCGGTGTATTGCAAAGGTATAGATACCTTTCCGATGCTACAGAGGATGTAGCATCAACATCCCACAAAAACTTGGACATAGTCATATTGCCCCCAGAGGCTGGCAACCGTAATATTGAAAGCGACGATGAGGATATTGATGAAAATGACCTGGACACAAGAGCCATGCCATCAGATGTAGCAGGTGAACTTGAAATTCACGTGGCAGAATATAGTGATTCAGAAAGTTCAGATGTTGAAGAAGAACCACTTCCCATACGTTCGCGTACTCTGGACCTTCCAAAGTGGAAGAAGACAGATGATGTATTCGTAAATACTGAACCAAGTAAGCCCGATAAAGTTGGTAGCGAACATATGCTGAAGACAGAATATGAAATATTTAATCTTTTTTTCACGCCTGAAATGGTAGAATCAATTGTTATTCAGACAAACCTTTATGCAAATAGAGATAAAAATAACCCCAACTTCAAAACAACAGATCTTGAAATTCGTCAGTTTTTGGGATTGCTCTTAGTGAGTGGCTATCATAACCTCCCCGGCGAAAAAGATTACTGGCCCACTTTAGAAGATTTACAAGCACCGATATTCTCAAAAACCATGAGCAGGGACGCATTTCAAACAATCAAACGGTACTTTCACCTGGCTGATAACAATAATTTGTCTGCCACAAAAGTCGAACCTTTGTATGAAAGTTTGCGCCAAAATTTCCAACAGTTCGGTGTATTTCATCAGACATTGAGCATCGACGAACAGATGATACCCTACCACGGCCACCACTCGTCAAAGATGTTTATAAGAAATAAACCCATACGATTTGGCTTCAAGTTGTGGGCACTTTGTAGCTCAGATGGTTACCCATACAATTTCGACATCTACTGCGGAAAAAATAATGGAGAAGTAGATACAAGGCCTTTGGGTTACCAAGTTGTTGACAAGATGCTGTCTATCATTCAAGAACCTTCATTACATGTTGTGTATTTTGACAATTTCTTTACAAATCATCAATTACTAAGTGATTTAGCAGACCGAGGAATACGTGCTTGTGGAACTGTACTCGAAAATAGAATCAAATGTCCGCTGCTTCCTGCAAGGGAAATGAAGAAAAAAGGGCGTGGTGCTTATGACTTTCGATCTGACGGGAAAGTTGCTTGTGTTCGATGCAATGATAATTCCATCGTTACACTAGCTAGTAATCACCATCGTGTGACTCCAATACAAAAATGCAAACGTAGAGTCAAGAAAGAAAATAACAAGGAACTTCCTCAACCTCTTATGATCAAGAAGTATAATCAGGGAATGGGTGGCGTAGACCTATTGGATCGTATGCTTTCTAGTTATAGGCCTCGTCTAAGATCAAAGAGGTGGTGGTGGAATCTGTTCGCCAATGGACTAAACATGGCGATTGTTGGCGCTTTCCGATTTTATACGTATCTTCACCCAGAACAGAAAGTTACACACTCATCTTTTCGTCGTTCTGTTGCAATGTCTTTGCTGAAGGTTCAAATGGTATCACGACATCGCTTGGGAGGACCAACTGGTCCAGTTGTTCAAGATATCAGGTACGACAATGTGAACCATTTCCTTATATCAACTAAACAAGGAAGGTGTGTGGTTTGCGGAAATAACACTCGCCTCAAATGTGAAAAATGTGAAAAACGCTTACATAAAAGTTTCTGTTCTGAGTCATACCATAAAAAGTAATCTTCAAAAATTATAAAATGAATAACATGTAAAATTTCTATCGAAAGTAAAAGTTCCAATATTAGATTTGTGAATTTTATTATAGGTACTTCAACGTTTGGTGTTTGGCAAGAAATTGTAAATGACACCCCAACGTTCCCATTTTGGGAACATAGCAATACAAGGAAACTGAAACTCAGAATTTTCTAATTCCAACGAAATGTTGTCATTTACTCAAGGAACAGTAACATATACCAAAATAATAGTAAAATATCAATTATAAATGGGGTCAGGAACTAAAAGGTTAATACATAATTTTTGAAAAGAAGCAAGTATAACTTGTTTCATTACTACCTGCACTTCACAGTTTGGTGTTATTTCTATAAAAACTTAAAGTTGTTTCAAAGGCGATGGAAAGAGAGAAAGATCTTTTCATTCAAATAGCCGTAGAACCTCTTACGTATTTTACTAAAATCAACTGAAGAAAATTACAAAGAATATTTTGCCTTTTATTAAGAATAGGAAAAGCATATTATGAAACTGCCAAAAAATTTTCCATCCTAATTCTCATGTTCAAAACTAATGTTTATTAGCTAAGCTAGACGGGTGTTGGTTTATTTTGTCTCATACTACTTTCCATTTACCTTGATTTTCTCAGACATAGGGCGAAACGTTGGCCGGCAAAGTGGTTCAGAAGTAATGTAGGTTTCAGTTGCATTATTTTCTGTATCACTTTCAGAAGAATTGTTGGTAGTGTCACTTGAATATTCAGAAATATTGAAATCTTTATCTCTAGAATCATCATTATCTTCAATACTATTTAAATTCGATTTGTAATCATCTGTTTCAATATTATTTGTTATATTACAAAGAATATCTTTGGACTCGATGTTCTCAGTTTTGTTTTCGGAAGGGAAATGTACAACATTTTCTAAAATCATATTTTCATCTCTGAAAATAATTTTTTCCTGAATAAAAAATTCTGACTCTTTATCATCAGGCAGAGAAACTGAATCGTTTATAACAGAGCAGGGACACTTATGACTTTGTTTGATATTGTTTATTTTTATTACGGGATCAATCCGCACGTTTTGCAAAATCCAAAAAAATACTTTAACGTAAAAACAGTAAATTTGTAATTTTTAAGTGGCCAATTTTCAAAAATTTTTTCTCCATTACTATCACAATAATCTGTGTTGGTTTCAGATACAGTTTCGAAAGGCTTTAGTGCATGCGTTTCTTCTACATGATTTTTAAATTCATTTTTTTTTATCGTCAAAAATTTCAAAATTGCTGTGTTCAGAACAGTCGTCAAAATTGGTATTGTAAATCCAATCCTACAACAACCCATGATAAAAGGAAATAAGTACAATGCAAAATGTACTTACAAGTGTTCTTGATTGTTTGAAAGTTCTGGTGGTGTCGGATTCCCATTCTTAGTTTTACCTATGTATTAACAGTTTAAAAATTCAGACATGGTGTCGACATCTATCTTTCATTTGTACAAACATTTTACAGGTAGCTGTGGGTAACCGAAGCCTCTCTTTTGCAGATGAATTCAGATTATTGTTTTGTCAACACGTGCATGTATTATTCTTGTGATTTTAAAATTAGTGTGTCTGCAGTTTCTGTAATATTAAGGTAATACTTATATAGATATATGAAATCCTTGATCTTTGAGGATTTAATGCATGAATTACTTTTCCTCAAAAAAAAAAATATTGTTTACAAAGTTTCTGCGCAATTGTTAAATCGTGGGGCAATGGCGGTCATTAGTATTGGGGTATTGACAGTCACTGTCCGCCATTACCCCATTAACTTTTTATATGAAAAGTAAAAAAGGAATTTCATTCAGATGCCACGAACGCGAAAAAGAACAACTGGAAAAGGTAAATGGACAGCAGAGCAATTGGAATCTGCATTGAAATCTATCGAAAATGGAAATTCGCTACGCGGTGCTGCAAAAACGTATGATATTCCGTTTAGTACCCTGCAAGCAAGAATTAAAAAGGGGAATAAATCAGATGGGCCACGAATGGGACGAAACCCTACATTTTCTGATGAAGTGGAAAAGGCGCTTGCTGAGCATTTGATATTATTGAATAAACTGTTTTATGGCTTAAGGCCTCAACAGTTTCGCAAAGCCTCATTCGAGTTCGCCGAAAAGAATGGTATTAAACATCATTTTAATAGGGTAAAAAAAGAAGCAGGTAAAGACTGGTTTTATAACTTCCTTCAGAGAAATTCCACAATATCAATACATAAGCCAGAGTCCACAAGTATAAGCAGAATTACAGCGTTCAACAGAGGAGAAATAGAATTATTTTTTACAAATTTAGAGGATCTCATGGGAAAACACAAGTTTGCTCCCAACAAAATATACAACATGGATGAAACTGGAATATCCACAGTTCCTGATGTTTGTACGATATTAGCACAAAAGGGACAACGACGAGTAGGATCTGCTGCAAGTTGGGAACGCGGAAAAAATGTTACCATCATTTGCGCTATGTCTGCGGCTGGAAATTTTATACCTCCTATGTTTATTTTTCCGCGTCAGCGAATGACTTCACTGTTAACAAAAGGTGGCCCATTGGGGCAATTTATCATAATTCTAAAATGGTTGGACGAACGGAGAGCTTTTTTTAGTCTGGTTAAAGCATTTCAGGGTGCAGGTGAAACCTTCTGTGGACGATAAAGTTTTACTCATTTTGGATAACCATTCGAGTCACATTTTTCCCGAAATTTTTAACAAAGCATATTCGACGACAGCAACAATATCTAGAGGCGTATCAGGTTTTGCAGCAACAGGGATTTATCCAATAAATCCAAATATCTTTGGAGATGAAGATTTTATGGCTGCAGATACCCTTGCTGCTACTTCAGCGACTGTGACACTACCTCAATCTGTTGCTACGACATCTAATTCAGATGCTCCAAGCACATCCACAAATACGACAAATTTAAATAGGTCTATAACAGATATTATTCCTATTCCAACAGTGGCAAATCCTAAAACATCTAAAAACCCAAGAAAAAAACAACATTCCCAAATTTTGACAAGTACCCCGTTAAAAAATGAATTGCAGGAAAAGAAAGACCGGAAAACTAAACGACAGCAGAAAGAAAACAAACCAATAAAATCCGTTACAAAGAAGTGCACCGCAAATAAAGTGTATGAAGATAGTGACACCCCAAGCGATCACGATATAGACGATAATGATCTTTGCAACGATGAAAGCGATGAGATGTCCGACGAACGTGAGAAATGCATTATTTGCGGAGATTATGGTAAAGATGAATTATGGTTCAGATGCACGTTGTGTGGATTTTCAATTAATGTGGTGTGGACTCGCCAAAGGGCTATTGTTGTGATCTGTGCCGTAGGAAGAAAACAGTGTCCAAATTTCGAATATAATATGTAACATTATTTACTTACCTTTGCGTTTTTTAAATTTTTTTATTTTTTATTAATAAAGTACTACTAATCTTCATAATAGTGATTGACCATCATTACCCCACTGCATGACTGCAATAACCCGAACCCGTGGGGAATGGCGGTCATTGCCACCATTTTGTTTTTCCATTTATTATTACACAGACAAGTTGATAATGTAAAATTCACGATTAATAATGAAAAGCAGAATGTAAAGGCCTACTATTTCTATTTTTATATTTAAATTTTATGGCAAAATAAGCATTCTATAACTAATTTTCCTTAGGTGACTGTCATTCCCCCACTTTACCCTATTATTGCGACAAATCAGGCGCCATGTACACGAAGAAAGATAAAATTGCAATTTCAAATTAATTTATCATGTAACGGTAGGTACTAGTTTTCAAATTCAAATTTATAAAATGTTGCATTCAATTTGTAATGCTTTAAAATTGAATTACGTTAAATGTCTGTATAATGTATGTCTCAAAATTTTTAATTTTATAGAAGTCACATTACACACGAGACCATCTCTTATTCAAAGGCTTAAACCATAAAGTTAAAACACATACTTACTAAGAAAAATAGTTTTTCGAATTAACCCCTCTACTACCAAGGTATTCCACAATCATTTTCTACCAAGGGGGGTAATATGATTACCCCACGATTTTTTTGACTTACCATCTCTCCAACGTTTGTCTTTGAGTGTGTACTATCTAATTTCGTTGATTATTATTTTAACCAGCATTTTGATTGGCATTCTGATTAACTTTTAAACCAGTCAAGTAAAAATTATTTTTATTAGGATAATTTGAATACAGTAGGTATAACATATAAACATTATTTATAACTAAAAGAATAAACTAAAATTATTTTGATTACATATGAATTTATAGGATTACCAGTATAATAGAATAAAATAATAGTTTATTGCTTATTGCAATCAGCACATTTAGCAATAATGTCTTCAGTGCGGTGAACCTTGCAAACGGGTTTTACATACGGCACACTGAAATCTTGTTTTCTATCATTATGTCTTGGGCAAAACATCTTTTCCCGTTTTCCATTTTTGATGATTGGCCAACGTTTGAGTGATCTTCGTGAATTTTATGTGTGCGTACTACAAAACTCATAGCATCTAAAATCCCTTGATGTAACCCTACTGGATTTTCTGCCCTTCTTTGTACATACGGCAGTAGTAATTCCAAACTTAGATCTTGCAAAAACTGTTTTCTTTTCCTAGGATTATTCTTTTGCCATTCTGGAAATTTAGTAGTCCATATAATATATGCATTTAGAGCTGCAATATCTATAAGCTCCATAAAAAGGCGAAATGGCCATCGACTGGTCATTCTAACACAAGAATATTCTCTTGTCAACATGTCTCCGGTGTCCACTCCACCTTTTGTTTCATTATAATGATCGATTATTTCAGGTTTTTTAGTTTCGTCGTCATTTATAGCATCAATTTTATAAATGTTCAAAAGTGCGGACGTGTTTTATACTTCTCAAATTTCATTCGCTTTAAAACGGAGTTTTAATTACGAGTAAAATTCCATAAAAACACTCACAGTAAGTGACACACTTTTTAAAAACTAGTGTTTGTTTTCTCGCAAACTCGCTTCTTTTGTAAAAGTGTTATTCTTTCAAAATAACTCAGGTAATTTAATGTTTGGTAATATTATTGTTGAACGTTTAAATGTGATTTATTCTTTAATCGCGTTAACCTTTCACCCATCTCATAATATTTACAATGCCACATTTACCTTATTTAATATTTTAATTCTCAAGTAAGTTCCTGCATTTAAAAATAACAAAGGGTGACGAGTATAAATACAAAATGCAAGAGAACAGCGATGGTTACGCTGTTTACCCGGCACTATCTATTACAACAATTACAAACTGGCTTCAATGCACAACTACAAAATCACAATTTGCAAATATGCAGCACCCATCGCAACAAAACTATCTAGCTCCGCAAGCCACCATGAATGCACAGCAGCAAAGGTATCAAACACACTACAACACACAAAATCCTACCTACGTTCAGATACAACCGTGGCAGTTACAAGGTTACCAACAGCAATCAACACACTCACAACAATCTATTATCCCTAATGCACTGCATACTCAAATGCAAATGCAAAATCAACCGTATCTATCCAATATGGAATTTCCTCCACCTCCACAATCACAAATACAACGATTCCTGGCTATTCGGGCGGAACACAACCCCTGTAGTTCAAATGGACTACAGCCAAACCGTAACAAATTTCAATGAAGAATGCCATAATGATGATAACATATCGTCCACAAGCGATGTTTCTCAAATAACAAAACTGAACGACTTTCAAGAAGTTCGACATAGCAAAAAACGTAAAGTTGCAAATACTAACGTATCAATACAAAAGAGTAAACAGATAAATCTGGGCATTCCAATATCAAATAGATTTCAATCATTAACAAAGCACACCGATAACAGTAGTGATAATCTTACCAATAAGAACAAAACACAAGTTCCACCATTTATACTCCATTACGTTCAAGCTATAAATCCATTGATTAATTTAGTAGAAGGCAACATTCCTAAAGAAAACTACTGCTATCAACTTCTACAGGGGAATAAGTTAAAGCTGCAAATAAATAATGTAGAAGATTACAAAAAAATTAGAAACGTTTTAGATACTCATAACGTAGCCAGACACACATATTGCCTAGAAGAAGAAAAGAAATTCAGAGTAGTTCTTAGGAATTTGCATCATACGACAGAGGATGATACTATTAAGGCAGCATTGGCTAAAGAAGGCCATGAAGTTGTTAATGTCATGAACGTAATGAACAGGGAGACTAAACAGAAAAAGAACCTGTTCTTTATTGATATTAAACGTAAAGCCAATAATAATGACATTTTAAAATAAAAAGTATAGGTAATGCAATTGTAACCTTTGAAGAACCAAGACGGAAAACTCACATACCGCAATGCAAAACTGCCAGTGTTATGGGCATACGCGTAATAGGTGCACTAGACCGGCACGCTGTGTCAAGTGTACTGAACTGCATGATTATCGCAAATGAAAAATCGCAGCGACGGTAAACCAGCTAAATGTGTGTTGTGTCAAGGCGAACATCCCGCTAATTATAAAGGATGTAAGGTGTACCTTGAAATTCTTAAACGTAGATACCCAAATCAATCCAACTCGAGCTATGCTTTACGTCAGCAACAACAGAAATCACAATTACAGCAATATCAACAAAGACAACCACAACTACAACAGCTACAACATCAACAACAACAACTTTTAACTCACTCCATGACTCAGTCACAACTCCAAACAACCCCACTATATTCAGATCAAGCAAAAAACAAAAGAAAGAGGTTCGCATTAACACCTCGCCTCAATCATTCAACAATGCATATAGCCAACAAGTAAGCGACCTAACACCAATAATACTTTCACTACAACAAACAATTCAAGCACAACAACAGATAATTAATGAATTAACTAACCAAATCAGGCTTCTTAAGAAGAATTAAGCAATAAAAATGGCTCCAATCCTGAAAATAGCACAGTGGAATGCCAACGGCCTTCTAAACCATAAAATGAAGTTGAGGTGTTCCTAACACACAATGAAATAGACATTCTGCTTGTTTCTGAAACTCATTTCTGCAGTAGTTCCTACTTCAAAATTTACAATTACCAGCTGTACTTCACAAATCATCCTGATTCCGATAGAAGAGCTAGAGGTGGTACGGCTATACTAGTCAAACAACACATTAAACACCATGTACTACCTGCATTCCAAGAGTATTTTCTACAGGCAACCAGTATTGAAGTAGAAGAGTGGCATGGGCCACTGGTTATATCTGCTGTCTACTGTCCCCCAAAATTATGCTACAAGTAAACAAGGCTTTACACAATACTTTAGATCCTTAGGTAATCGTTTCTTAGCAGGAGGTGATTACAATTCTAAGCACACATTATGGGGCTCTCGAATTTCCCCACCGGCAGAGGTAAAGTCCTGTACCAAGTGATACAAGAACTCAGTTTGAACCATCTATCAACCTACGAACACGTATTGGCCATCTGACCCAAATAAACTACCAGACTTGTTAGACTTCTTTCTAACTAAATGGTTAGCTGCAGGATACCTTAAGATAACATCGTGTCTGGACCTAACATCAGATCACACCCTATTATTGCAACGGTGTGTACCACATTTCTTGAACAGGACAAGACACCAAAATTATTTAACAACCAAACTTATTGGAACGAATTTAGAAATATTATCCACAATCACCTTGACTTGAAAATTTTCTACAATCTAATGAAGAACTGGAATCAGCAGTTTATAATTTTACAAGAATTATTCAAGAAGCAGCCCTGGAAGCAACTCCTGTAATCTCGCCTAAGCAAATACAAGCGCGTTGCCGGTTGCAGTTAAGAAAAAATTGCAGAAAAAGAAGACTGAGAAAATCTGGCAACACTCCAAGTATCCATCGGATAAACGAAAATATAATCAGGCTTCAACAGAATTAAAAGCACTCATAAAAACTGCAAAAAATGATAGTTTTCAAGATTTCCTTACCAACCTAAGTCCAACAGAATTTACAGATTATTCGCTCTGGAAGGCAACGAAAAGAATAAAAAATCAAAACCAACCAATTCCTCCTATAAGGAAAACAAATGGCTTATGGGCGCGTTCTGACACAGAGAAAGCGGACCTTTTTGCACAATACCTGAAAATGTCTTCCAACCTATTCCATCTCAATCAACCGACGAAGAAGAAAAAAATACAGGACTTCCTCGATATTCCACACCAACTTACTTTGCCCCTGGAACCATTCACAGTTAGAGAAGTAAAGAAGATGATTAAACACAACCTAAAATTGAAGAAAGCACCGGGCTATGATTTAATTACGGGAAACTAATCAAAGAACTACCGCGCAAGGGTTTCGTGATGTTGACCATGTTATTTAATGCTGTCCTAAGACTGGGTTATTTTCCAGTGCAGTGGAAGGTTGCGCAGGTAATTCTCATTCCTAAACCGGAAAACCTTCCAACGAAATTGGTTCCTATAGGCCAATTAGCCTGTTGCCCGTTTAAGTAAGCTACTGGAAAAATTATTGGCCAATAGACTCACTCTGATCCTGGCAGAACGCAATATTATCCCAGATCATCAGTTTGGCTTTCGAGCCAACCATTCTACTATTCAGCAGGTTCACAGGGTTGTAGACACAATTAACAAGGCCTTAGAAGAAAAACAATATTGTACAGCAGCCTTCCTAGATGATAGTCAGGCCTTCGACAGAGTTTGGCACATGGGTCTATTGTACAAACTAAAAGCATTCTTATCTCATCCTTTTACAATATCCTTAAATCCTATCTTGAAGAACGATACTTTCAGGTTAAAGTTGGACAAGACCAAACAGAGCTACACCCAATTAAATCAGGCGTACCTCAGGGCAGTGTACTTGGCCCTATCTTGTACCTCATATTCACATCAGACTTTCCAACTAATCCTCGCACATTTACTGCTTCCTTTGCTGATGATAAAGTACTTATGGTGAAACATAGAGATCCTGTCGAGGCTGCTAATTTTCTACAACAGAGCTTAGATGAAGTAATAAAATGGACCAAAAAATGGCGCGTTAAACTTAACGCATCAAAATCTTTCCACATAACATTTACAAAATGCAAAGGAACATCCCCAGCAGTCCTTATAAATAATACTCCACTAACTCGAGTATCAGAGGTTAAATACCTAGGTCTGCACCTTGACAAGGGTCTGACATGGAAATCCCACATCTGGAAAAAGCGCAAACAGCTTGGAATGAAATTCCGTAAACACTACTGGCTCCTTGGTAAGAAATCTAACTTATCGTTAACTAACAAGCTCCTCGTCTACAACAAAGTCTTCAAACCCATCTGGACCTATGGCATCCAGTTGTGGGGTACAGCAGCCTACTCCAACATCTTAATGTTAGAAAGATTTCAGTGTAAAGTGCTACGTGCCATGTGTGATGCGCCATACTTTGTGCGAAATGCAGACATTTTACGTGACCTAAAAGTTGATACGGTCAAAATGTGATTAAAATTTCAGTATAAAATACCTAAGTAACCTAGAACAACATCCTAACGTGTTAGCTCTAAATCTACTAGACAATAGTGAAAATATTCAAAGGTTACATAGATACAAACCGCTCGACCTGCCTCATAGATTTAACTAATTAAATTAAATTACTGTTATACCTACCTTACTTTAAGTAACTTCTGTATTGTAAACCGATGGATTTCAATCTTCATGCCATTGTCCCATGTCATTTTATCTACTAATCTAAATTTTGCTTATTGTTACAAAACAGATTGCAAAATAAAACTACTTAAATAAAAAAAAAAAAAAAAAAAAAAAATTCCATCATGCTGTGTTGATAATAAAATTACAAACTTATTTTTTTTCGGCACATAAAAAACCAGAGTAATTTTGTCTGTAAATCCAAAAACTGATGATTTTTCTTCTCTTCGGGGATTAGGTAGAAAATCTTTGGGAATATCACGTTTATTAGCACGTAAAGTACCAGTTAGTGTCAGCTGTTTTTCAAGTAGAAATTCTGCCAACGACACTGAGGTAAAGAAGTTATCGGTTGTTACTCCCCTTCCGGAATTGAAATATGGCTTTGCAAGATCTGTGACAACCCTTGCCCCTTGATTTATTTCTCTTGTATTATTCATCATACCTGTATAAACTTGAAGATTACAGATATATGCCGTATCCGAATCTGCACACACCCAAATTTTAATTCCGTATCGTCCGGGTTTAGATTTGATGTAAACTCGAAATGGACAGTTTCCTCTATATGTAGCGAGTCTTTCGTCAATTGTTATGTTTTCATGAGGTCTAAAATTTTCAATGCACGCTTTAGTAAATATGTCATACACGTTTCGAATGGCTTGTAACTTATCTCCTGTTTCTTCGATTCTAGTCTTCCTGGTAGAAGGATCATCAAATCTTAGCATTACACATAAAAGCTGAAATCTGGTACGGGCCATGGTTGCAGTACAAATAGAATTACGAAAAGCGGGATGGGCAGTCCATAAGTCTGCTACGTTTACTTGATTTCCATGCATTTTACCAGCAACAATTAGCAAAGCCATAAAAGCTTTTATTTCCATATGGTCTGTGTCTTTCCATTGTTTCTGGTTATCGGAATGATTTTCATTGTATCTGTTATAAGTTTCACGTGCTTTGGCATTAGTATAGTCGCATATGATGTCTAGAATTTCAGTCGAAACAAACAGAAGAAACGATTGCATAAGTGAGTTAACATTTTCACTACTCTTTGTAAGGCCCGGCTTTTCCTTTACTATATTATGCGCCGGTCGTTTGCTGTGACGACGAGGTTTTGTATACCATATCATTCCACTTTTCGCTTCCATAACACCTGCACTGTTTTCGTCTTCTGAACTGTCGTCATTTGATACGTCAGAAGGAATGCCTACTTCGTCGGAAAACTCTTCCTCTACTTCTATTATATCTTCTTCATCGCTTTCGTAATAAGCGTTGTATAATGCTCTTTCTTCGTTAGTGAGAGCTGCTGGATCATCGATGTTAATTATTCTGTCGCACTCGTCACTTGTATATTTATTCGACATGATGCTGCAAAATTATATTAGTACAAATTGTAATATAACTTACGCTACGCTTACCTTTCCAATATAAACTACTTCAAGTAGAAAACTGAATAATAGTATCACCGTTGTTGTACAATTATTAATTCAAAACACTAAATAACAACAACAAACAAAGTACATTATAACTGGAACGAATTTATCAAATAATCATAGCAATGACTACCGATGGGCACTTCAAAACACTATCAAAAAAACAAAAGTAAACTGCACCTGCAACGAATACCGAATGCGCACGCGCACAGTCTAGACTAAACAAACACAACTGGAGCGTAGGAATACAAGAATGCATAAAAAAAATAAGCATAGCATCCACTACCGAGGGGGGTAACAACCTTACCCCATTATATTTTCCATTGTAAAATTAATAAGAATGAAAATTTTATGAAAATGTTAATTTGTACTTATGCCAGAAAGGTTAAGAAACAAATACACCAGGTTAAAAAAATATATATGAAAAATTGAGAAAAATGATAAGAAAAATAGATGATGGCGTAAAGCAATTACCCCCCATGGTAGTAGAAGGGTTAATTAATCAAATTTAGCATTTCATTTTAGAAAGCCATGGCTTCATGAAAGAAGTAATTGTTTAGATTTAGAAAATATATCTATTTGAGAAATAAAACAATCAAATTAATTTGAGCAAACGAATGTTGGGACCTATGAAAATGTAAACTTTCACCATTAACACTCATAATAAAATACTTATCTTTTTGGGATTTTTAATGGTGTACTTTAAATTATACAATCTAAACGTTTCGATAACACTTACAGTTATCTTCGTCAGTAGTAATGTTTGTTAAAAATTGTTAAAGATGTAGTAAACAATTTTGTCAAATTTGAAAAATTCAAACATAAACATAAGCCTGCTATTAATATAACAGTTTGAGAAACGTATAAGCCAACTATAAAATTGTAGTAAAGAATAACTTGGTCATTAAAATTAAATATTGCTAAACTGCCTCAAAGATGACAAACCAGAACACTCTCTACGACGAAAGCTAACAATGAAATTTGCCAGCCAAAAACACATATAACAAAATTTAATCGAGTTATTATGTAAGTGTAAAGTTGTGAAAAACTTCAATTTTAAAATGATAGAAGCATTCACAAATCCAAACATTACATCAAAAAATAACCCAGTTAAATCTAACAAAGAGATATCTTTATCAATAATTGGAAGTGTTATTAACAATGAAAAGCACAATGCAGAACGTTCTTTGTAATTTTTTAATTTCAATTTAATTTCAACTACTTATGTTAAATTATAGTGCTGTGGAAAATTAACATATAATTGGTAAAGCATTTGCTTCAAGGTCTAGGAAAAACACAGTAAAAAACCTAGACATATCAAAAGTTGAAAACAAATTAAAATCAAGGCGTATCATTATGCTCTTTTTAATTATAAGATGCCAAAACCTATTTAAACGGAGATTTTCTTCTTGTCTATTAAAATTATTCGGTGTTTATATATTTCAATAGCTTCACGTTGCAAACGAACATAATAATGGGTTTGTCTTGACAATATTTTCATATTGTCAAATTGAATGTCATGATTTAGATTATTCAGGGCATGGTCAGCCACAGCAGACCTCTCTGGTTGACCCAATCTACAAAATCTCATATGTTCTTTGCGTCTTGTATCAAAGCTACGTTTTGTGGTCCCGATGTATACTTTTCCACATGAACAAGATAACTTATACACTCCAGAAGATGATAAAGGGTTTGACACATCTTTAGGTGATCTTAAATGTTCTTTAATTTTTCTTGTAGGTTTAAAAATAGTCCTAATGCCATATTTGATTAGGATTTTTCAATTCTATTTGTAACATTAGCTATAAAAGGAAGAAAAGCAGTACCAACATTAAGAACTGGTTTTCTTTAAGGTTACGTCATTATTAATATCTGTAAGTGAATATCCATTATCTTGTAAGGATTTTCTTAAATATTTATATTCATCATTCAAAAATTCAGGGTCACAGATTCGTTTTGCTCGATCTTCTAAAGATTTAATTACATTAATTTTTGACGTTTCTCAAACTGTTATATTAATAGCAGGCTTATGTTTATGTTTGAATTTTCAAATTTGACAAAATTGTTTACTACATCTTTAACAATTTTTAACAAACATTACTACTGACGAAGATAACTGTAAGTGTTATCGAAACGTTTAGATTGTATAATTTAAAGTACACCATTAAAAATCCCAAAAAGATAAGTATTTTATTATGAATGTTGGGACCTGTTCAAATAACCGATTTTTTCCATGACTTAACAAAACATTTATTTCAGTGCTGTTTTAAATGTATATAATTTGAAACATTTTACTTACTATCTTTAGTAGCCATAGAAACTAGGAGACGACCTCTTTGTATTAGTGCCATATTAACAATTAATTAAGTTAAGAGATTCACTTAGTGGAAGTTAACGCGCATGAAAAGAGTAACGTTTATATGTGTAAGTTTTTAACGTGCACAAAATTAAAACGTATTATTAATTTAATGCGACGTTGTCGGCATTCAAATGCATAAACCGAGAAGCAAGTGAATAAGAGATGATTGCTCAAATTAGGGTTAAACAAGAACAATAACAGTTTCTGTAACAAAACTACAGAAGTACAATACGAAGGAAGTCACTACGTGCTAGCCGTATCTACTACGAGGCGACCCTAGCGCCAGAAATGTATTCGTGAACTAAATCAAAATCTTGGGCACATAAGATGGTACAAGTGACTTCCGACAAACTTTTTAAAATTAGGCTTTTAGCGACATCTAGTCCATGTTCGCGTTGAAAACAAGGGAAAACGCTGCGACTTCCAAAGTTACAACGTTTACTATGTATCTGATTTGGAAGTCACAAATTACTACGCATTAATATATATATATATATATATATATATATATATATATATATATATATAAGCATAAGTTCAACTTAACATAAAAATAAGTACATATGTAATTATACGGCATCTTGTTACGTATTTAATTCAAGTTTCACATGTATTACATTTTAATCATGGCTGTACAACAGAATTATTCATGCTAGTAGTTTCCGATCATCTTCGGAAGTGTTAGAATATGTATATGCTTCAATAAAATTCGTGTTATCCATTTGAATAAGGAAATCCAATTCTGGTAGCATAATCTGCTTCTGTTCTGAAAGTAAAAGAAGATAATTTGTATCAGTTAATGTAGGTGAAGTAAAGTGTATGTTAAATGGTAAAATAAAAGTCGAAATTAGAATAGATTCATAGAACTTACAAGTGTACAATGTGAAATTAAACAATTATCAAAATAACTTACATGTTAGTGCGAAGCGAAAGTGTTGCAACTTAAAATAGCATTGTAAATGCAAATTAAATGCAAGTGTTGGGAAACCAGGTTATGTCAAGTACGAGCATAGAGGTTGAGATGGAAATTTTCAAAATAAACTATAATTGTGTTAGAGACTGATCCATCCTTATGTTTTTTGGGTCATAGAATCCATTTCTATAGAAAGTAAGATAAGTTAGATATAGGAATATTTGTTTATGTAAAATTACATAATTATTGAAATTTAAATGAATTAAGTATTTTAAATGTAAATAGGGCGTATGAGGTATCGGTGGAAAGGAAATTTTCTGTAGATTTCATGTTTTTAAGATATGTCCTCATATAAAAACGTTATGTGTAAAAGTAATAATTTGCAAATTTCAGAATGTATAGAAAAATTGTTCCAATTAAATTGGTTATTAGGCAAAGAAATGATATGATTTTGTTATATTTTTCAAACAGTCTCTATCAATCCTTCAAGCTGAAAGCATGTCACTCGATGTGTACATAGGTTCAGATTTAAAATTGATCGTGTTTCGTATAATCTAAAATAATTCAGATACAAAACAATTGAAATTTTTGAAATACATAATAAGTAAAGTTAACGTGAATTATTTGTACGAGTGATGTGTTATCGTTAAACAATCGAAGTTAAATCATGTTTTCAATTATTTTTTTTAATATAAAACTATTTTAACAAAGTTAACATAGTGTTATTATTTCAATAGCAATAAAATGAAAAAAATTTCGATTAAATAAAATGTGTATGCAGATAAATTATTGTATTTAATTATACAATAACTTTAAATCGAATAATTATATTTAATTATATAATAAATTCAATAAAAAAAATTGGAACAGCTGAAAGAAGATAAATATTTAGGTAAGTTCATGAATCTTATATTAATATTCGAGGTTATGTTGATGATTATTACTTATCACCTATGTGTACATATATAAAGGATTCAAGTAAATTATATACCAGTCTACAAATAGTATTGATTTTATATTGATACAATATTATATTAAAAAGCAAAGTATACTTACTGAAATTATATATCTCAAAAACAAAAACAAATGTTAGAACATAAAATCGTCTCAAGGAAGGAAAGCAGATCTAGACTCATAAGTCATTCTCTTAACCATGTTATCTATAATGGAGATTCCACACAAGTAAGCCACATAATCTAAAGTGGATTTTAATTTACTATTCAGGAAGCAAAAATTTCTTTCTGGAATTCAAACATACACACTTTTACATTTACATTTACGTATGTATCAATATTAACTTTAATTGAATACAATCTGGTTTAGTAACAAATTGTACTACACACCATGTGTGGCTACTTAGGCGAATGCTGGGGTAGTATTTCCCCCTCAGAACCCTAACTCCGTTCCTTACGATCCTATCCTGACCATACCCATCCTTAATCCCATCATGCACATATACGTAATGTATGTATGCTAGGCTGTGGCTGAAGGAGCTCGGAAAGCTCGAGCAGCCAGCCCTTAGGGAGGTAATGAAATACTACTATATATATATATATATATATATTGTGTGTGTGTCGTGTGCGTGTGCGTGTTCGTGCTCGTGTTCGTGTCGTGTGCGTGTGCGTGTGTGTGTGTGTGTTAATTTTATAGTTTCCGCGGGTTTGGTATGATATTCTGTTCTTCCGAGTATTATCCACTTTTTCTTCCTCCTTCTCCTCGACGACGTTTCGACAAAATCTCACGTGGGATAATATCCGGAAGAGCGGAATATCACACCAAATCCGCGGAAATATAAAATTAAACATTAGAAACTTCTACGGGAAAGAAACTCTACATCAAGGATGGCCGGTGAGATTTGATCGAAACGTCGTCGAGAAGGAGGAAGAAAAACAGAACGTGTGATAATAGCCGGAAGAACGGAATATATATATATATATATATATATATATATATATATATATATATATATATATATATTATATATATATATGTATATATATATATATATATATATATATATTGTGATGTTATGTAACTTAGGGATAGGGTTCAAGAAATTTTGGGATGATATTAAATAAAACATTCATATTAAATTTATTAATGTGCCTCAATTACTGTCTTGAAGTTAAATTAAATTCAACTTAAATTGTTTTATTCAAAAACCTCGTATTATGAGTAATTATACAACACATTGCGCGCATGCGGATATCTGTTTGTAAATAATTATGTTGAAAATGTGCATTGTGTTTCATAGTTGAACAACAAAATAAACTACTGTTACTGTAAGTATAATTTGATTTTAAACTGATGTAATATTAGAATACAATTAATGAATCGCGTTGACCCTTTGGTCAAAAATTTTATAATTTTTTTTGCATTTTTACACGTTTTGAGCCATTTCTAGCGATTTGATGATTTTTGGCCCTTAGACAAAACCTTTCGAAATTTTTTTTGCATTTTTAGATGTTTTGAGCCATTTGGGATGACTTTTGGCCCTTAGGTCAAAAATTTTTACTCGTTTTGAGTCGTCATATTTAATTATATATATATATATATATATATATATATATATATATATATATATATATATATATATACACACATATATATATATATATATATATATACCGTGTCCAAGATAAGGATGCCCACTATGGGGATCTCGGAAATGGTAAGAGATGGAAGGTCGGTCTTTGTAGAACTAGAATATCTCTTTTAGTTTTTGAGATATTTGAAAAAAATTGAATTTTCTGATTTTCGTTTTTTCTGACCTTATTTGAAGAGCTATCAAGAAAAGAAGAGCACATTTTCATTGCCACTTTTCTAATTATACTTAATGCTGTTACTCAATTTTTGATACAACATTTCGTTTGTTAGCAACCATCATCAACTTTATTTTTTTAAATACACGAAAAAATTATTTTTGCCATATTTAAATTCTCTCCTTGATTCTGAATTCAACGATATATCACACTTTATATTTTTGATACGTTTCGGATGAGAAAATACATATTCAATGTAAAACATCGAAAACGAACAGCTAAAACTAATACTAGAAACATTAGAAAACTGTAAAATTATTAGAAAATAATAATTTTCTAATGTCTGTTGCGAATAAAATAATTCACAAGTATGTATTTAGTGAAAATACTATTAATTAAACAGTTAAAATACATCTTTGAATAAAAATAAGTTGGCTTTGCATTTTGTTTACCTACCTGTCATAATTGATTGTTGTCCGTATTACGTTTGTCTTTGAGTTAATTACATTTTGTGTTTACCTAAAAACAATATGGTAGGAGTACATTTTTCAAATAATGACAAATTCGATACTGACGTGTTACATTTTGTGTCAACGTAATTGTTCTGAATCCGAAATAATGTATTTAAACAAATATCCAGAAAGGTGTCAACCTCACAAAAGAACTTTTCGCACATTAGCAGTTAATCTAAAAGAATATGGTGCGTTCAAAAAACTTTAAAATCTCGCAAAAACCTTGCAATGAAGAAAAAGCCAATACTGTTTTATTAGCTGTAACGGAAAATCCAGAGGTTTCTACTAGGAAAATTGAAGAGGCAACTGGCATAGCCCATTATACAGCTCGTTATGTTCTAAAGAAGGAGAAAGTACATCCATATAAATTTAGAATTTGCCAAGGACTTCGACCAGGTGACCCAGAAAAACGTAGAATATTTTTCGAATGGTATACACGTCAATTTCAAGACAATGAATATTTTCCGAATAAAATAATATGGTCCAATGAAAGTATGGTTAATAATAATGGAATTTTAAATCGTAGAAATGCTCATTATTGGGCAAAAACGGCCAAACACCAACACCGTTTCGGATTTAATATGCGGGCTGCTATATTCGGTACTCGAATTATAGATCCTTTCATTTACCACGAGTCCTTAAATTCTGAATGTTACCAAATTTTACTCCAAAATGAATTAGAGATAGCTTTGAATGATTTGCCTTTCCAAGAAGTTGAATGTTGTTGGTTTATGCAGGACGGTGCACCAGCACATAATTCCAGAGTTGTCAGAGAATACATGTCAGTTAGATTTCCAGAAAGATGTATTGGCACTCATGCAAATGTGTAACAACCCTTTTTCGTGTTGTACTAAATTATACTTTAATTTTAGATCTTTCATTCATTTAGTAGTAAACATAAGAAAAGTTTTTAAGTTTTGCATTTCATAGTACATATCTTTTTAAGAGTAATATTTCGTAAAGATTTATATTTCCCTTTCCGTAAGAAATTGGATGCTGACCGCGCAAAGCCTGATAACCTAATTCTATGCGCAGATGCGTGGGGGGGGGGGATACTTACACGAGTTACTCTGAAAGCCTCTATTTAATTCACTTCCTACAGAATGTTGTAGCGGGATGCATTGTTTTGGGTTATCCTTAAATTTTTTGTAATAGTGCCATCAGTTTTGATGGTAAGTTACCTTTTAATTTATTATATTTAAAACTAAAGCATTTGCTCTTTTGCAGGCACTATTTTCACCATTTCTTTTGTGTGGTTTTAATGGCACTTCTATTTTACTATTTTATTATTACCACTATTTTACCACTATTATTTTTCTAATTTTAATAGAAATTTTATTTTTCTAATTTTAATGGAAATTTTTACTTGGATTACATTGTACAACGCAAATTTTACATACAAGAACTTCAAAGAATGCAATACAATTATTGGATAGAAAATTTTCACTATTAAATTAAAGAATAGTTCCAGCTTGACAATTTGATCGTAGTGTGGCTGATCAAGATTGCACCACATTTATGCAATCCTGACATCACCAAGTTGACAATTCCGACTCATATGAAACCAAAATTTATAAACATGTTAAGTACAGAAATTACGAAGGTAATTATTTAATGTTTTTTTATACTTTAAGAATAGTAATAAGACATTTTATTTTTCTCAATCATCCATCAATAGTTCAAATAAACATAATTGCATGTTAATATTTCTTTTATTTTCATGAACACTATTATTGTTCATTAACTAGGTTTTGTTGTTCCTATAACTAAAGACAACATGGCGCTCGAGATTTCATTTCATTATATTTTTATAATTTTTTATATTGCATTTTTTATTAATTAGTGAAGGGGAAATAATTTAGCAGATTGTATTCAAGCAGCATTCAAGGGAATTAAGCAATCATTTGATTTGAACCGGCCCTATTTAATCTACCGATGAGTCACAGGCACAAATTAGTGATGAAAGGTAAGTCTCTCAATTAGTTATATGATTTGTGTTTAGGGAGAATTTTGCCTAATTTCATTATCACTTTATTAGAATATTCAAATTACATCATTCAATTACATCACCACGTTTTGTTATTACAACTTGGCGTTGTTTATTAAAAGTTATTATACTGGCGCTATTTATTGTTGTTACAAATGTACTGTGGCCAGCCCGTTCTCCAAATATAACACCTTTGGATTTTTTTCTTTGGGGATATATTAAAAATTACATTTATGGAAACAATATTGAAAACGAAGAAATTTTACAAAGATTAGTTCTCGAAGCGTTTGCTAGTATTACTCCTCAAATGCTGAAGAATGTTTTAGATGCTACAGTTAGAAGATGCTATTTATGTTTGGAGAATAACGGGAATCTTTTTGAACATCTTTTGTGAGTTTATTGACCTTTAAAATAAATTTGTTTTTTATTTGTCTATCATTTAAAATTACAAAACATAATTTTATAATAATTTTACGGTTTTCTAATGTTTCTAGTATTAGTTTTAACTGTACGTTTTCGATGTTTTACATTGAATACGAATTTTCTCATCTGAAACGTATCAAAAATATAAAGTGTGAGATATCGTTGAATTGAGAATCAAGGAGAGAATTTAAATATGGCAAAAATAATTTCTTCTACAGTTGATGATGGTTGCTAACAAACGAAATTTTGTATCAAAAATTGAGTAACAGCATTAAGTAGAGCTAGAAAAGTGGCAATGAAAATGTGCTCTTCTTTTCTTGATAGCTCTTCAAATAAGGTCAGAAAAAACGAAAATCGGAAAATTCAATTTTTTTTAAATATCTCAGAAACTAAAAGAGATATTCTAGTTCTACAAAAACTATAAAGACATCCTCTCAAATGCGTAACTTTTGTTCCATTTAACCGGCCTTCCATCTCTTACCGTTTCCGAGATCCCCATAGTGGGCCTCCTTATCTTGGACACGGTGTATATACATAAATTGATATATTTAAATCATTTTATCTTGCCATGACAGTTTCCCCTGATTGTTAAAATAAATTTTAAATTCTCACCATATCTGCAAACTTTCATCGTTAGGTTGACCTCGTCTTACATGAATACTGTCAAGATTATTATCCATTTTGTACTTGACCATCATTACCTTCTTGGTCTACTTCATTATAAACCACTGCTGGGGTTTCTAGTTTTATAAAATTGTGTAGAGCGCAACAAACTTGTGTTATTAAAACAACCTTATTTCTACACAGGTTTATGGGTGTTAATAGAACACGAAACCTATTTGCAAGAATGCCAAAGGCATTTTCAACAACACGCCTACCACGACAACCGGTAATTGAAAATTCTCTCCTCTTTCGTCATATTTTTAAAAGGAAATGGATTCATAAAATGCCTTTGCAACGGGAACGCTGAATCGGCCAAGATAACATGTGGCAAAAGTTTGTGCATTCCCAGAAGGGGTTTATAGTTTGGCAAATTTA
The DNA here is from genome assembly GCA_036346205.1 of Vesta saturnalis. Lineage (NCBI taxonomy): Eukaryota > Metazoa > Arthropoda > Insecta > Coleoptera > Lampyridae > Vesta > Vesta saturnalis. Next base: position 1,246,958 of record JARFJB010001511.1, read on the forward strand.
GTGTTTCCCTATTAAGTAAAACTGCAAAATCACAACCAGCATACACACCCATAGTAATAAAATAAATTAATTCAGTGTAAACCTTAATTTTGATTTGACTTTTACCTCCATCACTGACTCTTCCATTTGTACCAACATCAATATATATATATATATATATATATATATATATATATATATATATATATATATATATATATAATGTAATTATAGTAATGTGATCCAGCACTTGTAGGTGCTCTGAAAACAATATACTTGCCATCCATTGCCCCGATTGTATTTGGAATATTCCAGTTTTTACCAAATTCCGTAGCAATTTCCTCCCATTCTTTTACAGTTGATGGAACTTAAAATCTCAAGATTCAAGACACAATTATACTTTTAGTATTTAACAACTTACTCTTAAATAACTTCCTTTCAGTGTTTCATATATTCCTTTTAAAACATCTGGTACAAATTTGGAAATTGTACAAGCTGCAATTCTTGTGCTATAAGATAAAGTTTTAAAAGATTCCCCTGTCGCCAGAAACCTAAGCGTAACCATCAACCGAAATCTTGATGGTATGCACTGCCGAAATTGTGTGTCTTCCTTTTTTATTATGTTTTCTTATAAAACTGTGTAATTTTTCAAACAATTCGTTGTCAATTCTTAGCCAATTTTTGTAGGAGTCTCTGTCTTGTAAGAGTTCATTGTTAACAAAAGAACAGACACCTAAATTTAGAGAATCACGACGTAATAACCAATTTTGGCTGCATATTCTTCAACTTTTGTAATCTTCGCTGTTTATAAGTCGAAAATTATACGTTAAAGGCGGTTTTTACAAATATTCACTTAAACGTTCTCAAACAAACAACAAAGTGATATGTGTCAATCAAATACACTTCTCCACTTCGGTGTATTTGTGTCGATTCTATAAAGTTGGCAATACTTAATATTATTTGAAATTGATAACTAGCCCAAAAGACGTAGTTGTAGGAGACATCTAGGGAGGTACTTGGAAATTATTTCTAGTTTTGTTTTTAGTTCAGAAACGTCAAAGTTTCTAGACGAAAATAGTATAATATAATTCAACCTTAAGGATAGGGGATAGGCAACAAACCTTGCACAATTGCTAAAATGTCCATTTTGGACATAATCATCTAATAAAAAAAAACTATGCGAAACACAAATTAAGACAAAATAAGTTACAATCTTGGTAGAAACTTCCTAAGGAGAGCTACTACTTTTACGGAACTTTCGACCAAGAGGTTTAAATTAATTAATTGAACATTATACTATATAAAATTTGTCCTAGGCATAGTTTTTTTTTATTAGATTACGTCCAAAATGGACATTTTAGCAATTGTGTAATGCTTGTTGCCTATCCCCTATCCTTAGCCGCCTTAACGATAAATTATAATAAATGATATCTAACAAATACAAAGATAGATAATCATAAAAACAGACTTATAAATCCGAAGATTATAATATATTTATCTGGTTTTATCTTTTCTAGTTTATGAAAACAACGTTGTTATCAGCGCATTTGTATAAAATTTTTTTGCTCCACGTCTGAATAACTATATAATTATTTGCACTCTGGTAGGTTATGCTATTTTGTTGTTAATACCATTATTATCACATGGCCAATTTGTTTTTAATTTTAATTTAATTTTATATTCATTTTTATGTACCGGGTGAGTCATTAAGGAAGAACGCCGGCTATATCCCAGAAACCGGTTATGTTAAGACTTCAAAAAAAAAAAATTCTTCAGTAAATGTGGCCAAGAGAAAATGCTGGAAATAATTTTAAAGTTTGTAAATAGACCGCTAGGTGGCGTAACTGTTGTAGTAAATTAAAAAATGTCTAATAAGTAACAGAAACTTAAGGAAAAGCTATATTGGAAATATCGCAGTTGTATTTTTGGGACAATTTTACCCATTTTTTCACATGTTTTCCGTAGGGGGAATTGCGAAAGTTGTCAGACAAACACGTAATTATCTTCGGAACCAGTCATCGAATCTTAAAAAGTAATATTTCGTTGGAAAGGTCTTTTCTTGCGCTATTCGTTGATGTATTAAAAAGTTAAGTTTGATTAACGAACAAACCGCTAGAGTACGCTTTCCTGCTGAAATTTTAGCGATTTTCTTCAAAGTATTAAATAGAATGGTATGTTTTTTTATATTTTAGTCAGAAAGAGTATAAAATTTCGCCTATACCCTGAAAATTTCAAGTCGATATCTCTGTTGGTTTCAATTTATACCTAATTTAGATCCAAAAACAATAAAACGCAAAGTTTTTTGACATAATAGTTTATTACTTAGGCCAGCTTTTATAAACACGGGTTAACCCTGCCCCGAGAGTTAACCCCAGAAATTCGATAATACTGACAGTTATTATCATCGAGTTTCTGGGGTTAGTTTATTACCGTTGGTTAATAATTACACCGGGTGGACCATCGAAAATTAACTAGAGATGAGTAGTACGCCATTACTCAGTGGCGACCTAAATGCTCAAATTGTCTGCCATCATTATCAATGCACAGCTGCAACCACTGTTGCGTTGACAAAACAGCGGTTTATATCTCTGCTATGGAATGGAATTTCTTATCCTAATGACCATATTTTCAGGCGTAGTTGGCCTGGTGGTAAAAACAAGGTTCCTTATTCTTCCCCAAAAATAAAAATCTAAACAAGTTAGATCGGGGGACTTAGAAGGTAACAATGGTAATGGTTATTAAGCTGTTAAAGTTAAGAATGAATAAGGAAATGTAGGTACCTAGCTGGCCATGGAAAAAAGCTCCCTCTTCCTATCCATGTATCAGGAAAAGTGTTACTCAAAAAATGGCGCACGCGTACTGAAAAATGTGCCGGACAGCCGTCATGTTGGAAAAACATCCGCTGCCTAGTAAGCAACGACACATCTTCTAAAAGTAACGCCAAATCGTTCCGCAAGAAATTAAGGTACGTTTCACCATTAAGTGGTGCGTCAAAAATATGAGGACCTCCTAAAATACCGCACCAAACATTGACGCTCCACCAGTCCTGACGTTGAATTTCTTGCATCCAACGAGGATTAGTTCTGGACCAATAATGCATGTTATGACGATTTACTCCACCATCACTGCGGAATGTATCCTCGTCAGTCCACAATATTTGCGATAACAGATGTTGAGTATCGATGAGCATATTCGACGGCCAATAGCAGTATGCTAAACGTTGCTCATAATCAGCTGCAGTCAGTGATTGATGAAGGACTATGGTATGGATGGTTTTTAATAGCTATAACTTTACTACTTTTAATAGCTAACTTTAGTTAAAACTTACTTATGTTTTTTCACAATACGCTGTGTTAGTCCCAAGTCATGAGCTATTGCTCTTGTGCTACTATGTGGATTAATTTCGATATATGCTAGAACGTTTATAACATTTTCTTCCGTTCGGGATCTGCGTGCTTTGTGAGTAACTGGGGATGAATTGTTCCTGTAGCTCTTAATCGTTGTGATAATCGAGTAAAAGTCTCTTTTCGTAATGCCGTCTTTCTGGAAAACGAGCCGCATACAATCGTGCAGCAACAGTACAATTCTGCATGCATTAGAAATATACTGCAAGCATATTATATGCTTCCTGGTTAGAGGGCATTGTTGGCAAAAGAATGTGACAATAAGTCAAAGAAACTCGTATCACAATACACCCAGAGTTTTCAGTATAATATTTCCTTGACACTGACATTGATAAAATTAATGTTACTATGCATAAATCGTCATTATGCATTGTTGGTCTGGTAGTGTTATTGGATGACGTGGCACTACAAAATCATTACCATGGATCTGAATTTAAAGTAGGTATAAAATTGAAACCAACAAAGATATCGACTTGAAATTTTCAGGGTATAGGCGAAATTTTATGCTTTTTCTGACTAATATATAAAAACATACCATTTTATTTAATATTTTTAACAAAATCGCTAAAATTTCAGCAATATTTGGAAAGTGTACTCTAGCTTTTTGTTCGTTAATCAAACTTAACTTTTAATACATCAACGAATAACGTAAGAAAAGACCTTTCCAACGAAATATTACTTTTAAGATTCGATGACTGGTTCCGAAGATAATTACGTGTTTATCTAACAACTTTCGCAGCTCCTCCTGCGGAAAACCTGTGAAGTCAGAGAAAACTTCTTATACAAAAAGTGGGTAAAATTGTCCCAAAAATACAACTACGATATTTCCAATATACCTTTTCCTTAAGTTTCTGTTACTTATTAGATATTTTTTAATTTACTACAACAGTTACGCCACCTAGCGGTCTATAGACAAACTTTAAAATTATTTCCAGAACTTTCCCTTGGCCACATTTACTGAAGAATTTTTTTTTTGGAAGTCGTAACATAAGCGGTTTCTGGAATATAGCCGGCGCCCTTCCTTAATGGCTCACCCGGTACAGGGCTACCTGAAGATGTTATCGATAGTTTTATCGACATCTTCATAAATTAAAATAATTCGTGACGCAGTCAATAATTTGATGTTATTTTATAATAGTTCATTATCTTTCAACCTACATTTACATATGTAAGTATACCGGATGCCCACGAGATCACTTTCCGGCTGCCATTTTTTTTATTTATCGATTTAAATGAAACTTGGCAGGTTGTTACTCTAACCAAACGTCATTTTAGGAACTTCTGACAAGCATTTTCGACTTCGGTTTTACCGGAAATGACCTTAACTTTGATTTTTAAACGACACCCCTGTATATTTTTATTTTTCGGATTCTGGAGGTCATTTTACGGCCGTTTCGTAATATTTAAATCGATTTTTTCCAAATGTAATTTTAAAATTGAATTTTATTTTCTCATCCAGAGTGCCATGACCATCTTAAAATCATTCTACATACTTAACTCACTTCCAGAAAAATGCAAACTCACTTTTATCTTTGTTAACTTTTTACTAGAACGTTCTAAACTTTATTTTGCCGCATTAGAGTTGTTTTAAAGTAGCACAATTTTAATGCATTGCTTTGTGTATTTTCCCAATTTTTCAGACAACGATTGAACAAAATTTATTTTAAAACAAACAGAGTGTAATAATTTTAAACAGTATTAAAATAATTAAAAAATTAATAACATTAACAGCTGACAGTTGACAGTCATGTAGAATACATTGGTGCTAGAAATATCTGCAAAAGTGTCATCACTAAAACTAAAAAGTTGTTCGAAGAACGAAAATGTAATGAACTAGCTACATCTCCTTTAGGCAGTCGTAAATTTTGGTCTTTAGCAAAAGCCATTAGTAAAAACTTTCGAACATCTTCATTTCTGACATCTATTGACGGATCGGTAGTTGCTGATTCTGTAGACAAAGCCAACGTTTTTGTGGATTTGTTTGCATCAAACTCGTGTCTCAATGATTCTGGAAAAGATGTGCCCTAGTCAACTCTTCTTCATACGTTATGAAACCAATTCATTTTCGGTACAAGCTCTTGGAATCGATCATCAGTAGGCTTGATCTCAATAAGGCGACTGACCCAGACGGTATCCCAGCTATTGTCTTAAAGAAATGTTCCCCCGAACTAGTACCAGTCCTATCAAAGCTCTATACGATCTCTATATCTTCTGGGAATTCCTTCATCATGGAAGTTAGCAAATGTTCAACCTATTCCCAAAAAGGTGATAAGACCGATCCCTCAAATTACAGACCAATTGCCATCACTTCCATTTTGTCTAAAATCATGGAAAAAGCCATAAATCAGCAACTGCTCACGTTCCTTGAAACTAACAAACTCCTTAGTGACCACCAATATGGGTTTAGGCAAAGTCGTTCAACAGGCGATCTTCTTTCATATGTGACCCAAGTTTGGAACAATACAGTAGAGCAGTCCGGTGAAACAGTTGTAGTCGCTATAGATATCTCAAAGGCATTTGACCAAGTTTGGCATAAGTGTTTACTTGCCAAACTCACCTCGTTTGGGTTAAATGATACGCTCATCAACTGGGTTTCTAGTTTCCTTGATAAAAGACGAATACGTGTGGTAGTTGATGGCTTTTTTCAAAAGAAGTTAGCATTAACGCGGGCGTACCACAGGGATCCGTTATAGCGCCTACACTTTTCTGCTGTACATAAACGACCTTATTTCTTCATCAACTAACCCCATCCATTGCTTTGCTGACGATAGCACTCTTCACTGTAGTTCATCTCAGTCTACTCATAGTGATAATCCACCTTCTATGTCAAATCAAGAAATTAAAGCTGAAATGGCAAATTCAATCAACAAAGACATTCAACGTATTCTCGAATGGGAAGCAATAATCTAGTTAAATTTAATGCTAACAAAACTCAGTGTTGCCTTATGTCCGCCAAAAAGATCGATCATTTCCTGTTGTAAGTATGAATGGCTCAGTTCTTAAGTTTTCAGACTCTATTACTCTGTTGGGTATGACTGTATCTTCAAATCTCTCATGGGTTGACCATCTTCTGTCAGCTACCAAAACAGCTGCTCGTAAAATAGGCTTTTGTACAAATCTAAGCAGTACTTTACCTCTCGACAACTCCTTCAGCTGTATAAGGCCCAAATTCGGCCTCATCTGGAATATAATTTTCACCTTTGGGTTAGTGCTCAATACGCTCTCGATATCGTTGATCGTATTCAAAAAGAGCGATTAGGCTTATAAATGGCCCGTCTTTAACTTCTCACATACAGTCCCTTGAGCATAGAAGGATGGCTTCAGTTCTGTCTTTGTATTATCGTTATTACAACGGCTATTGTGCTGGTGAATTACATTCTTTGATACCATCTCCGGCTATCTTTGCGAGAAACACTCGGTTCGCTCATTCACATCATCAGTATGCAGTACAAATCTCCACTTGTCGTACCAAACGGGCGCAATCCACATTTTTCTACACGGCTTCTAAACTCTGGAATGATCTGCCTAGTTCCTGTTTTCCTCTCACTTATGATATGAGAAAATTTAAGGTAGCTGTTCATAGGCATCTATTGGCAATTCATTATCCCTCTATCCATCCTCCTAAGTGTTCCTGAGTGCTTTAGCACGATAGGCCTTATTTAGCCTGTTCAGGTCCACAATCATAAAAAAAAAAAAAATAATAATATATTATAACTTTTGGACCTTTTAACCACCAATTAAATTTTCAAAGTGCTGCCCTTCCACCTCTTGACATTTCCTAACACGGAAAACGTTGTTTTCTACGACATTCCTAAGCATGTCGGGGTAATACTAGCAAATGCCGCTCGTATACGGTTTTCTAAGATGTTAAGTGTTGTTGGCGGTGTTCGGTAAACAATCTCCTTAATATGGCCCCACAAAAAGTCAAGAGGTGTAAGGTCAGGCGAACGAGGAGGCCACCGGATCGGTCCACGGGTAGAGATAACATGTTCTCCAAATCGTTCTTCTAAGTAATTTCTCACAACAATAGCGTTATGAGCCGGCGCACCATCTTGTTAATAATAAAGGTGTTGATTATTTATTTCCAACGGTAATTCCTCCAAAAATTTTCAATTTCATGTTGTAAAAACCCAAATATCGTTCTGCATTTAAATGCCTTTGGAAAAGAATCGGTCCCACAATACGAGTACCAATTATTGCAGCTCATACATTTACTCCAAATATCTCTTGAAAATTGCCTTCCATCATTCGGTGTTCATTTATCGTTGACCAATATCTTGTATTTTGCCGGTTGAACATTCCATTATTGGTAAATCTCGACTCGTCAGAATACAAAATAGAATTGGCTAGGCTATTATCGGCATCGTTATGTTCCAAGAACCAGTTGCAATATTCCAGTCTTCTAACAAAATCTCCCTCGTACAAATGTTGGTGAAGCAGGTACTTAAATGATTTGTATCCATGTTTCTTCAAGATCTTTCTTGCTGATTCTGCGTCAATGTCTAATTCAAAGGCAATTTCCGTTGTGGATGCTGTGGGGTTTTGAATGACATATGCTATTACAGTTTCTTCCGTTTGTTCATTAATAATAAAATGTTGTTGTAAATTATCTGGTTCTTGGCGCATTTTTCTTATAAGGTAGATAATGTATTGTCTTGTAAGATGATGAAGACGCTCAGGATATTCTTGCCGACAAACTTGTTCGGTTTCCGCTGCATTTTGGCACAATGTCCATACATAATAAGTATATCAATCTGCTCACTCTTGGTAAACATTTTGTTAATTTTATAATTAAACTAAGTACAAACTTTAATTTAATTTTTAAGTAAAATGTTAGAATATTTAATAAACAACAACTATTATTACCTGTCAAACTTTTAAATTTACCATTTGTTTCATGGAATCCTACAACTACCATTCTCATGGCAACTCTGAATAGTGTAAAATGTTATTTTATTCGCCAAATAAATAAGACGATTCTATAAATTAAATGTTTTAAATCCAAAAAGGTTGTTACAAACATGAGGATTGTCATTAAATTCGTGGTTAAATACTGCATTTAGTAGTTCTATCCAAGTGGTATGCTTCCGTTGAAATTTTGAGCTCGCAAAATACAGTTTAGAACGTTCTAGAAAAATTAACAAGGATAATTGTGAGTATTGCACTTTCTGGAAACTAGTTTAAGCTACTGGAATGATTCTAAGATGGTCAAAAAACCGAACATATAACAAGCTTCATATTTAAAATTACATTTTGAAAAAAACGATTTCAATATTAGTAACCGAAAGTATTGACCTCCTACAATTTGAGGATTATAATATTGTTTAGGTCATTTCCATTACTAATTTATAATTTATTTTCGTGAAACCATAGTCCATAGTGAATATGCAATTTACAAAAATGACGTTTCGTTAGATTATAAGCCTGCCAAGTTTACTTAAATCGATAGATAAAGGAAAATGGCATTCGTTAAATGATCTTCGTGGGCATCCGGTAAAATGTTATCAATGGATAATTTGAGCCGAAATTGAAGCTGCAGTTTTTCAATTTAAACATATCAGATTATCTTCAAATAGATCTTAAACAGCATTATGTTCTACGCAATTCTTTCCTCCTAAGTAGTTTGGTGTAGGAAAACTTAGAATTTGAAAGTTTATTCAAAAATTTCAATATAAATAAATTAATATGATTTTAATAAAGTTAACTTATGTCCATAAAGTTTCTTAATATAAGGCAAAGGTAAATTAATAATAGGATTTAGGCATACTTAACTGATGTCGATATTTTAAAGCTTTCGATGATTTAATGTTAGCATCTATTTACCTTACTTGTTCTCTGAATCGAAGTTTAAACCTCCATCTGGCGGAAACTTAACGAATTAATTCAAAATGTTAACTATTTTCGTAACAACATATTATATTCAACGGTTGCATAGTTATCCTAAAAATTATTAAAATTATTTCCTCAGTTAATTTCTATTATGTAGGTTGGAAGGTCACCTGTGTCCAATTTTATATCAGTCAATAGTGCCAATTACCAAAAAATTACGATTTCCTCACTTCGGACCATTCAGGGTTGTACTTTGCATTGTACAGGGTGCAACTAAGAAATCACTTTTTATCTAGAAACTATCCATCGTAGAGGCTTACGCAAAAAGTTATCTCTAAAACGCCGAACTTACTTAGCATGATAAAATAAAAATTCTTAAGAATTATTGAATTTAAAAATAAAAGAACCTTATAGTAAAATTTAAATTAATTTAAAAATTAGTTCCTATTTGTGATCTCTCTTATTTCCTATCACAAGACCTTAACTGCTGAAGACAATTAAAGGAGAACGATCTGTATCCTTCACTTCTATCACGGTACAAGAACTTTAAGTTGAGGGCCCAAAAATTAAAGGCCGGTTACTTCTGTAGAGCTGAAGAGAATAATAATACTAAAATGGAGATAACTAAGTTTAAATGTAGTTCTAATTTGTGATCTCTCCTATCACCATAAGCCTTAATTGCTAAAGGCTATTTAAGGGACCAGCTGGTTACCCCCTGCTTGCTCCGTTGCTTGCCGCAAACATTTTACTTCGTTAAAAATACTAATAGTTCCAAGTATCCATATTGTATAACCTAATCACAAAACAAGGGCGGTAAAAATAAATGATTAGACTACCTCGTCTGAGTAAAACTAGAGATGGAGTAACGAGTACATTATATAAAGCCTTACCTAGCACTATAAACGTTCATGTTAATATTTACATTGAACGTGTCACAATTTTTTTGTCAATATTTTATTTCAATAAAAAATAGAACGTGTTCTATTTTCCTTGCAAATAAATTCAATGTTATGCGCAAAGAGTGTGCGTGTTCGTAAAGCTAGGTTATGATTTGTTGCATCTTGGGTTTCATTCTTGTTTCTTTAACAATTACAATTACATTACAATATAAATAAGTGTTTGAGTTTTAATAGAAAAAAAATGTCGTGGTCACACGAACAACCAGAACCAAATATTAAAAATTAGAAGTGAGGTTAACTGGATGTTCCAAATACGCATGCTTAGTGGCCTAATAATTGATACAATTTCGCTGCGGTGTATTACAATTTTTTCTTCAAAGTTTTAGTCATTTTTTTGTAATACATAATTGGCTAGAGAAATCATTGACATGAAAAATGTACCTAAATATTGATCGTGTCATACGAGCTTTACCCAATTACCTATATTGACTTAGTTATGTGCAATAGCGGAAATAAAGCTTATATTACACCAGTATTCCCAAACGTGGCAAATATCAAACCTTTTTTTACACTATTCTTTATTGGTATATATATATATATATATATATATATATATATATATATATATATATATATATATATATATATATACAGGGCGTTTGGTACACGGTTGGCCAAATTGAAATGTGGGATAGCTCGGCCTATTCTAAACATATTTGCTCTAAGAACTCCTAGCCTAAGTCTTATAGTTTATTCCAAAATTTTCGCATTCGTATGTCTATCTCTTTTTTTTTGTATGTTGTAAGTTCTTAAAATACATTTTGTTCGTCTCTTTGATACTGCCTCGTGATAAATAAATGGGTATTTGATGGAGATAGTAAAGAAAAACAATACTATGAGGCAACTAAGTCCCGATGGTGGGCGAAAAATAAATCGGATACAATATTTTCATTAAAATAATAAAAAAAAAAACAAAAACGATGAAAATCTTAAAAAACTTTTTTGATTCATCCCCTTTCTAGTGATATTCCACACATTAATACAAATCTTTAAAAATACTGATATCTTTAATAAAATACTAAGAATTCCAAAAATACTTAGTAATGCATAGTTCTTTTTGTTTAATTACATTCACACTTCATATCACGAACACACATGTTACACAAGTAAATACATTAGGTTTGTTCCAATCCAGTCAAAAACCGCACACCGGTGCAAGGTAATTTTTTAGTAATTCTGAATCGATCGGCTATGTGTAAACATTTTTTCTTTAGCTGTACTTTTTTCACACAAGAAAAAAAATGAAAATAGGAAATTTAAATGAAAAAACAGAAAAAAACATCTATAGACGAGCTCCTTAGCACGTCCCCATATATGATAATTCAGAGGTGTTAGGTCTGGAGAACGGGCGGGCCACTTGACAGGGCCAAGTCTTCCAATCCAGGAATTAGGAAAGACGTCGTCGTGATACTCCCGGACGGTTACTCTGTAGTGAGCCGGACAATCATCATTTTGGAAGACAAAAATTCAAAATAATTGACTCCACTCAAGTTGTGCGGCAAGTAGTGAAGTCCAATGAGATGTCTCCCGATAAGACCTGTCCAAACGTTCACGCTAAATTTGCGTTGAAAATTCATGGCCCTTTTGGCATGGGGATTTTCATAGGCCCAAATTGTGTAGGTTGACGACTCCCTCCCTGCTGAATTTAGATTCGTCCGTCTACAGAATTGATCGTAAAAAAGTTGGGTCGTCAACGTCAGTGTGCAAAAGAAACCTACAAAACTGTAAACGTCTATCATAATCCGCTTCTTGGAGACCTGGAACAAAAATGAGGTACATTAATGTACTAAATTAAGAACTTTAAAAATAGGTCTTTAACAAATTTGTTGGCATTAGTGAGAACGCAGTGCACAGGTTACAGTAGGGTTTAGGTGACTAAAGTATTGTCTTTATAAGCACTAAAATAAGTTCATTAAAAAAGTACATTTAAAGAAAAATGTTCTCATCGACAATAACATTATGCTGTCTAGCATTTATTCTGGGTGCGAGTTGAGTAGCATTTTCTGTCTCTTGCCATTTTTGGAAACGTATTGCGGTTGGGTAGTCGACGGTTAGGATACTTTTGCTGATAAATTAGTCGAGCTTCACGGGCAACACCATTTGCTCGGTCATTCGCCATAATAATATCAGCATATTCTTCATTAGTAAACGCAGTCATTCTAACGATAACAGCGACAAAACAAAATTATTAAACTTAAACAAAAACGTAACAAACGTCAAGCGACTGCTTGTACGGTCATGCTCATGAGTAATACATAAAATGAGTCCCATTTTATGAATTGCGCATGAGTATGACCGTACCATGAACAGTTTTTGACTGGATTGGAACAAACCTAATGTATTTACTTATGTAACATGTGTGTTCATGAGATGAAGTGTGAATGGAATTAAATGAAAAACAACTATGCATTATTAAGAATTTTTGGTTTTCTTAGTATTTTATTAAAAATATCAGTATTTTTAAAGAATTGTATTAATATGTGGCATATGACTAGAAAAGGGATGAACCAAAGAAGTTTTTAAAAGTATTTTAAGATTTTGGTGGTTCTGTGGTCGTCAAAGCGATAGGACGTGTTTGTGATAGCTCCAGCTTATACCTTGGATTAGTGTAGCAAGTCCGGATTAAAATGATAATTTCTAATTCAATAGAGTGACGGTACGGTACGGGTGAGTTTTTGAACATATTTTAGTCTCAGCGGTTTTAATATTAATAATGGACAAAGACAAGAATCTAACCAGTAAAATTTTGTAACGTGTACAAAAAAAGGCGCGTAACTAACATTTGGGATTGCTGTAGGATTGAATTTCTACGAAAAAATTACGGCTCTTTAAACACATACCAGATATGATTGTTAAAACTCGTAGAATTGTAGAGTGAGTTTAAAGCTCAAATACCGCCCCTTTGTCTTGAACTCAAACAGATAAACATTTTTGCAATGACAATTAATTATAGAAAACTAATAAAATAACAATTTTAACTGGATCGAATCAGCATTCCAAAGGAAAAAAAACGCAAATAAATAAACAAATAAACAATATCTATAATTTGTAATCGAAATTCTGAATGAAATACGGTTTATTTTTCTCAAATAAATAAAACGCATTTTAGTAGTTAAATGAAAGAAAGGTCAAGTCGTTAGGGAAAACCTGGGCGTTTCTGTAAAATTTTAAATCCGACAGTAAATGAAATTAAGTCAATAAATAAGCAATTCAGTTTTTAATAGCAAATTAAACATACTAAATTGAATAGATCCTCAGTTTTAATTTAAGTAATTAGTATCCCTCACTTCTTTACAATATTCATTTTATAAATAAGAAATGTAGCTATTCAAGGAAAATTTAGTTTTACTAAAAGTCCACATTATCGATTGAAGTACAATACCGTCTTTTATTCCCAAATAATAAAACCAGAAACCAGGTAAAGGCAAAGGGAAAGCAGGCAGGCGCGTCACCAGCAATTGTAAATTGAAAATTTCAATAATAAAATTTAAAATAGTAAATAGCATATTATATGAATCGAGTAAATGAAATAGAGTTGCATAGTTTCAAGTTAAATAATTAACATACTTCACTTCCTTTGCAATATCCGTTTAATAAATAAGAAATTTAAAGAAGTTTTACTCTAAAAGTTTACGTTTTTCGATTGAATTCAAATACCTTCTTTTACTTGCGAAACAATAAAACAAGAAAGCGAGTAAATTGTATTTTTTTGTAATAAAAATTTAAACACAGAAGATTATCGTACTTTTAAGTTAAATAAGTAGCTTTATTTCGGTGCTTTAAGTTAAATTCATGTTAATAAATGTTAAATGACAACTTCTAAATCAATCAAATAAGGGTAAGCGTTTGAACAGATTTTTATACCCAGCGGTTTGAATATTAATAATACACAAAGATAATGATAATCTAACCAGTCAAAGGCTCTTTAGTTGAAATAGGCGCGAAATAACATTGATGATTGCTACAGTATTTACGAAAAATACGGCTCTATCAAACCCATGTGATTGTTAAAACTTTAACTTTAAAAAGTATAAAGCAAACGTAAACCTTTTGTCTAAGAGTGGACCCCAGCAGGTATACATTGTTGCAATAACGATGCATTCATAGAGAACTAATAAAATATTTATTTAAGTATCACGGCTCGCGACAATAATAAAACTGATTTGATAAATATTAAATGAGATTGAAATAACTATAACTCGAAAAGCTAAAGACAATAATAATAAATATAAATATAATTGAATCATCTGGTCGCTAATAAATACCAGCAAGTCCGGTGACGGGCGCGGAACGAGCAATCGCGTATAGAGCAGTATGGTTGAAACGCGTGGTGTGATTGAAGGGTAGGTAAGAAAGAAAAAAAATGTACATGTATATGTACATTTTGAGATTCATACAGTAAGTATACGATCTATTATTTATATCTATCTATTATGCCGTAACAGTAGACATAACTATCCGGTAGTAGGACGATACCGTTAGTAGGGAATGCTACATCGTCCGGGGCACGATTTGGCCAGTAACCGGTCTGCTCGCTATGGTATTATTCAAGAAAACAATACACCTGCCTCGGATCGACCTGGCTACAAGGGGCGGTCAAGGTCGAAGCAGACAGGCCCCGTTGTTGACGACTGTGCAAGGGATGAATGGCGAGTCGGTACGTGGAATGTTAGAGGTATGCATGGTAAAGAATTTGAAATTGCGAATGTAATGTACCAAAGACACCTTGATATTCTGTGTGTATCGGAGACAAAGCGCAAAGGAAAGGATGCTGTAGCGATGGAGGATGGCAGCCTGGCACTATGGTCAGGAGTTGAGACGGAAGTGCATGGCGCAAAAGGAGTTGGGGTGATCATAAGTGAAAGAGCGAAAAGATATGTTAAACAGTAGGAATTGGTATCTCCCCGGGTAATATGGGTTAGAATGAAAGTGGAGTTTCAAAGAATTTTTATTGCATGCTATGGACAGGTGAATGGAGAAAGAGACCAGGAGTGTGAGAACGTTCTGGAATCGAACAAAGTAAGAGAACGTGTTGAAAGTGCATGATAAGCCAAAGAAAGACCTGTATGTCAATATGTGGTGCGATATGTGAAGTGATGGGTGGGTGTACAGAGAACATAATGAACGCGTTGCTAGGAATGAGTTCGGCAGACCAAAGAATCAATGAAGAACGATGTGTACATGCAATCGCTGCTGCAACAATTGTGATGAGAAGAAGCCTGTTTGTATCCAGATACGGTTTGAAACATAAAGAATGGTGCAGTATGATATACATGGCAAAGAGGAAGTGAATGGCTTGAAGAAGAATATGATAGACTTGATAGTGTATGATGAACGAGCTAGAAACTCTGGAATGGAAAGACACAAAAGTGCAAATGACGCGAGGAGTGATGGATCGGACCACTTTTTGGTTGTATCGAAGTAGTTTAGGGCAAAAGTGGGAAATGAGAAGGAAATTGAAAACGTAGTGCGAAACGTCCAGAATTAGGGTTGACAAACTAATGGATAATGGTGCGAGAATGAAATAAGCAGATGCTGTGAATAAAGTGAATGTAGAATGAAGCAGTTTGGAATGAAAGCAAAAGGTAAAAGACACTGACGTTGAAAGTGCATGGATAACGCTTAAAAACTCTGTTGTCAATTGTGCCGTCGAATATGTGGAAGAGTGATTGTAGGTAGACAGAAAAATGTGCTTTGTGGAATGAGTCGGCAAAAAGGCAGTAAGTAAGAAAAAAGATAGCTGTACATGGCAATGATTGCTGCAAAAATGAGACTGAGAAGAAACGATTGTATGAGGTGTACAGATTAAGAAACAAAGAAGCAAAGGAAGCAGTGAGAATAAGTAAAGAGGAAGTGATGGCTGTGGAAGGAGAGAAAATGCAGAATGATTTTGAGGGAAACAAAAACTCTTCTGGAAATGGGTCAAAATACAAAACGTGGCCCAAAACAGAACGCTGCAAGAGTGATGAATGATTGAAACGAAATAGTATGGAACGATTGTGAAGTGAGGAAATGCTAGCAAGAATATTTCGGAAAGCTGTACAGTAGTGAGGAAAATAAGACTGAAGGGTTAAATAAGGAGAATATAGAAGAAATGATGAATAAAACTGAGAAGGATATTGGAATAAATGAGGTAGAGAAAACGGTAGGAAGGTTGAAAAACGGCAAGGGAACAGGCGTAGATGGAATCACTGGTGAAATGCTCAAGTATGGTGGTGCAAAGCTTATACGAAGATTGCGTGAATTATTCAATGTATGCCTTATGTGTGGAAAAGTGCCGAGTGATTGGAAGAGCGCGATCATTGTACCATTGTATAAGGGTAAGGGGAATAAGAGTGATTGTAACAACTACAGAGGAATAAGCTTGCTCAGCGTACCTGGTAAAGTATTTGGAAGATTACTGATTGATAGAGTACGAGAAACTACACAATGGAAGATGCGGGATGTGCAAGGTGGCTTCATGCCAGGGAGAGGATGTGTCGATCAGATGGTTGCTCTCCAGCAGGTGATCGAAAAGTGTTTAAGGGTAAAAAGGTGTACTGTGCGTTTGTAGATCTGGAGAAAGTCATATGACAGAGTGAATAGAGAGAAGCTGTGGGAAATATTAAATGAATATGGCGTAAATAAAGGTCTAATAAATGGAATAAGGGCAGTATACAACGGTAGTCGGGCATGTGTTAGGGTGAGAGGAGGCGTGAGTGAATACTTTAATATTGAGCAAGGAGTGCGACAAGGCTGTGTGATGTCACCGTGGATGTTCAATGTATACATGGATAAATGTCTTAGACAAGCATGTAACGATACAAATGGTGTAATGGTTGGTGACGTAAATGTACGACTCCTGGGTATGCAGATGACACAGTCTTATTAAGTGACAGTGCGGATGAGCTGCAAACCGCTCTGAGGAAGTTTGATACAGTCTGTGAGAGCATGGACCTAAAGGTAAACGTGAACAAAACTAAGATTGTGGGTTCAATCGGTAAGGTGGAAAGGAGAGTAGAGTATTTACTCTGCAAGATGAAATTGTGGAGCAAGTGGACGAGTAGATATATCGGTAGAATGTTTACTGCAGATGGTACAATTGAGAGCGAGATTGGACGAAGGGTCAATGCTGGAAGGAAAGTGATTGGAAGTATGTGGACGATAATGAGAAATGAAAGCATGAGCTTAGCTGCGAAACGAGCAATCTATAATGGCGTATTCGTCCCGTCAGTACTGTATGGAAGTGAGACATGGTATGTCAAAAAGCACGAAAGAAAATAAATGCCGTGGGTATGATATTTCTGAGAAGTGGTAAAACGAGAAGGGACAAGATAAAAATGAATGCGTAATGAGGGAGTGTGGTGAGGAAAAGACGATGATGGATAGATATAAAGTTGTACATTACGTTGGTTTGGTCACATTGAGAGAATGAACAACGCAAGATTAACGGAACAAATATATGTGGGTGAGGTTAGGGGAAAGGTCGGGCCTGGTAGGCCGCGTAAAACTTGGCTGAATGTAGTAGAATCTATGATAAGGGAAAGAAAGATAAGGAGTTTTAAAAACAAAAGGGCATGTCAGAGACTATGTATGAATCTTGCGGAAGCTAGGGAGGTATGCGAGGATAGGAAAGTATGGAGAAAGATTGTGAATGAAAAATAAATAAGAGGCAGGGATTGTTTGGCCTACCCCGCAAGGGAATGGCGTGAAGGTAAGTTAAGATTTTTATCGCTTAGTTTTCTTTTTAATTTTAATGAAAACATTGTATCCGATTTATTTTTCACCCACCTTCGGGACTTTGTTGCCTCATAGTATTTTTTTCTTTACTATCTGCATCAAATACCCATTTATTTATTACGAGGCAGTATCAAACACAAGAGCTAAATTTATTTTGAGAACTTACAACATATAAAAAAAAAGTAATAGACATAATAATGAGAAAATTTGGGAATTTTTTAATAAATATAGAAAAAATCATATTTAATAAACCATAAGACTTAGGCTAGGAGTTCTTAGAGCAAATATGTACAGAATAGGCCCCGCTATCCCACATTTCAATTTGGCCAACTGTTCACCAAACACCCTGGTATGTATGTATGTGTGTATATATATATATATATATATATATATATATATATATATATATATATATATATATATATAGAATGTGAAAATTTATTTTAAATTGCTAGACTTCCATTATTCTTTTTGAATATTATGTACGCCGCAAATAAGTGTTAAGTACACTTTCTCACAGTCGTCGTCCACGTCCGAATACTTAGAAATGCAATCACCAACTATATCTATCTCAAAACCTTTGACTACGTTAGAAATAGTTTGTTTCACTACGATTTTAGCAGTTGGATCAAATATTCCTAAGTGTGTCCATACGCATTTTGCAAAACACTTAAACTCTCTAGTATCCGGAAATTTTTTATTTTTTACACAATTTTCTCCAACTTCTTTATCGATTCCACTTTCCCTTATACATACATCTTTATACGGAGTAACCATCTCATCCCATGCTTTATTTATTTCCGTGTGTATATTATATTTCTACAACAAAAGTGTTAAATTATCATGTTTGTACAAAAAAATGTAGACTTACATAATGAGCAGCAAAGCTGAAAGAAACATAGATGAACAATATTAACAATTTCATTTCAGAGTTAATTTAGTTCAATTAAGATACAGTTGCGCTTTTATATGTTTCGAAAGTAACCTTTAATCTTCTTTTCACAATGATAAGCTAATTCATTAATTTTTCCAATAATTCAACTTTCTGTGTTGTGCGTAAACAGTTAATTACAGTAATAATGCTTATCTTTGTAATCGTTTTATATACACAATCAAAAAATATAACTAAATGTATAAACTTTTTTTTTATGTATTTAATTTGACATTTGTCAACAAATATTTCAAAATTAAACTTTTTTCTCAATTTATGTAAACGATTACAAAATATGTTATTCGCAAAACTAGTTGCGAAAATAACTATTTTTTGGTTTTACAAGTACAGAGACGAGCAAAAAAATTGGGGCAATTAATCCAGGAACTCTACATCTATAGCTCAGAATTTGGCTTAGCATGAACTGACTTTGCTTCAGAACAGTGTTCTTGCTAACATTTAGCTCATTCCCAATCGCTCGTATGCTAACATTTTTATGAGGAGGCGGTAAACAAAGGTACATGCGCATGCGTTATCTACATAAATAGGTATTTTTTTTTAAATGGTTTAAACATCACTTTCAATGTCAAACTGCTAAACGCTGGTGGTGTGGTGGTACGAGTCGACTTCCACGCTTTTGGTGCGGGTTGGATTCCCGGCTCGTGCATTTGTTTTTCTCTTAGGTTACAGTAGTTTTGTTTTTCTTATCTAAAATAGATGACGTCACACATCGACACAATCCTCATTCTTTGTTTACCGCCTCCTTTTTTATGTCACATCACAATTCACACAACTAAAATTTAGGGTGTCTCAGGATTCATACATTGTCTTTGACATGCCCTTTTATTTTTAAAACTCCTTATTTTTCTTTCGTTTATAATATATTCTACTACATTCAACCAAGTTTTACGCGGTTTACCGCGCACGGTCTTTCCTCTAACCTCACCCACATATATTTGCTTCGCTAATCTTGCGTTGTTCATTTTCCCAATGAATGTGACCAAACCAACGTAATGTATTACTTTTATATCTATCCATCATCGTCTTTTCCTCGCCACACTCCGTCATTATGCATTCATTCTTTATCTTATCCCTTCTCGTTTTACCACATGCGCTTCTCAGGAATCTCATACCCCGGCATTTATCTTTCGTGCTTTTTTTGACATCCCCATTTCTGACTTCCATACAGTACTGACGGGACAAACACGCCATTATAGATTGCGCGTTTCGCAGCTAGGCTCATGCTTTCGTTTCTCATTATCGTCCACATACTTCCAATCACTTTCCTTCCAGCATTGACCCTTCGTCCAATCTCGCCCTCTATTGTAGCATCTGCAGTAAACATTCTACCCAGATATACCAGTTCGTCCACTTGCTTCACGATTTCATCTGGCAGAGTAAATACTCTACTCTCCTTTCCACCTTTCCGATTTAATACCACACTCTTAGTTTTGTTCGCGATTACTTTACCATGTTTTCACAGATTGTATCAAACTTCATCAGAGCGGTTTGTAGCCCATCTGCACTGTCACTTAATAAGACTGTGTCGTACATTTACGTCTCCAACCATTTGTATTGGTACATGCTTGTCTAACACTTTTATCCATGTATACATTGAACAACCACGGCGACGTACTCCTTGCTCAATATTAAAGTATTTACTCACACCTCCTCTCACCCTAACACATGCCCGACTACCGTTGTATACTGTCTTTATTCCATTTGCGCGAAAACGGTGCCTTTAAATTAATGCTTCCTTCGATAGTTAAGGCTCCCCGTTTGCGTCAACTACTTCTTCGAACTTTCAATATGATAAATACGAAGGACCAGTTGTAATTAAAATTAATTTATTACAACAACTTATATAAAAAAACTTTGTTACATTCTTTTTTTTTCCACTAACTTTTGAGAGAGAGTTGATCTATTACAAAAAAAATATATAATTACGTTGTTGCGATGTTTCGCAACATACTGCCCCCACCGCAATAGTGTGTTGGCAAAAAATTATTATTGTAAGTCTGAACATCTACATGAATTTACAACTGATTGAAATTAGGAAGTTAACTAAATAATTCGGCGTAAGAGACCGGAGATTATTGACCAAGTTAGGATTAAGTCCGATATAAAGTTGTTACTGAGAGAACGGGAATGCGAGGACGTTAATAAAATAAACAAAACAAACAACAAATATATATGTAAAGGAATATTTTTACATTTTCTTTTGCAAGAGAAATTAACAATCTGCCTGTGGAAGAGGGCACACTTTTGTAATGGAACGAGTGAATTATCCCTCTTGTGTTTTTAGGCGGACAACTCTGACCTTTCCATCTGCGCCTTCAAATGTTTCCAAGACCCTGGCCATTGGCCAATGCAGAGGGGGAGAGTTTTCTTCTTTCAGCAAGACTAAATCATTTTGCTGCAAATTTCGAGTCTCTGTCATGCATTTTGGTCGATTTTGTAACCGGTTTAGATAATCAACTGACCACTTTTTCCAAAAATTTTGCTGAAGTTTTGAACATCGCTGCCAAAAGAACAACTTGGCTTCTGCTGAGTTGGAAATGTCTTTTTCAGGGTATGATGAGAGGCTAGTTCCTATTAGAAAATGCCCAGGAGTGAGTGTTTGAAAATCTGAAGGGTCGTTTGAGAGAGCAATGAGGGGTCTAGAATTGAGAATAGCTTCAATTTGAGCTAATATGGTGGCAAATTCTTCAAAAGTGAGTGGAGTAGTGCCCACAACACGCGAGATGTGGTATTTGGCACTTTTTATTGCGGCTTCCCAGAGTCCTCTCCAATGAGGGGATCTGGGGGGGATGAACGTCCATTTGGTTTCATTTTGAGAAAGGTAAATTTGAATAGAAGTGTTCACATCCGTATTTCGGAAATAATCGTATAGTTCCTTTAACTGATTTTTCGAACCCAGAAAATTAGTGGCATTATCACTATAAATGACCGACGGATTTCCTCTTCGAGATATAAATCTTTTAAGAGTGGCTAGAAAAGCCTCAGTTGACAGATTTGACACTAGCTCAATGTGAACTGCTTTAATCGCCATGCTTACGAATATAGCTATGTAGCATTTCATTATTGGTGCCTTGCGTAGATGGGAGGACTTTATGAAGAACGGTCCACCAAAATCGACTCCGACTTTTTGGAATGGTCGTGTGGCAGTTACTCTGTCTTTTGGCAAATTAGCCATGATCTGTTGCACTGATTGTGCATTAAATCGAAAACAAATAGTGCAATTCCGAATAATTCGTTTTATGTGACGCAGTCCGTCTAGTGGCCAATACCGTAATCGAACATTGGAAAGTACATTCTGAGGACCAGCGTGGCATAATCGAAGATGTTCAAACTTCAATAAGAGAGAAACAACGTGATCCTTAGAGGGCAGGAGAAGAGGATGTTTTTGTTCAAACAAAATTTCTGCATTTTCCAACCTACCACCCACACGCAGCAATCCAAGATTGTCCAAAAAGGGTTTTAATGAGCGAAGTTGCTTGTGAGATAGAACTTTGTTTGAGTCAAGTTCCAAGATTTGTTGAGAAAAATGTTCTTGTTGAACCTTTTTTATAATTACAGTGAGCGCGGAATCCAACTCCGAAATAGACAAAGAGCCTGTTGTTTTTGCTTGAGAATGAGTGACGTTGTGAACAAAGCGTAGCACATATGCAATTGTTCTATGCAATCGAGAAAATGACGAGAAACGTGTAAATATTGAATTCCAAAAATTTTCTAAAAATTGATTGACGATTAAAGAATTTTTCTTTCCTCGGGAGGATTGTCCACCGAGAAAGGAAAATTCTCTACATTTCGCACTTCAAATTTAGGATTGAGCAAATATTTAGGCCCGTTAAACCAAAAAGTTAAATCATCAGAGTTCAAATGACCACGGGACAGCATGTCTGCGGGATTATCCGCTGATTTTACATAATTCCACTTATAGTCATGAGTAAGTTCTTGAATTTCAGCCACTCGATGCGACACAAATGCTGTCCATCGACTTGAGTGGCTTTTACACCAGTGTAATGCAATTTCCGAGTCTGTCCAAAGTGTGACAGAGGTAGGAATTAGTTTATTTTTATAAATCGACACTATTTTATTAATCAATTTTGATAATAACAACATGGCACAAAGTTCGAGTTTGAGGATTGTAATTGTCTTGATTGGAGCTACGCGCGATTTAGATGACAATAAATTACAAGACACCGAGTTGTCTGAGTAAATGGTTCTAGTATACACACAAGCTCCATAAGCAAGATTACTTGCATCAGAAAACCCATGAAATTCTACATATGCAATATTTTTACTAGAAAATAAACACCGAGAGATTGTGAGATTTTTTAACCGAGAAGAGAATTCGCAGAGAGCTTTCCATTCTGTTAAAATCGAAATGTCATCCCATTCTACCTTATGTAACCACAATTTTTGCATAAGAATTTTTCCTTTAACTATAAGAGGATTCACCAATCCAATAGGGTCAAAGCATTGAGCGAGATAAGATAAAATTTTTCTTTTTGAAATGGGGCAATCTTGTAGAGATTGTGAAGGAATAAAGATTTGAAAATTGTCTGATGAGGGATTCCACTTCAAGCGGAGAATTTTACATGGGGATTTTTCCAGATTGAAGTCAATTTCTGTGGTTTGAGGGTGAGATATATTTTTTAAGAAATCATTTGAGTTTGAACACCATTTGTGCAAGTGAAACCCGTGCTTAGAGAGAAAAGAGGTTAATTGAGAATAAAGTTTAGGTAAATCTTTTTCCGTTTCACATCCCGACAGAATGTCGTCCACATAAGTTTGAGTAAGCAGAGCATCTGATGCTAAGGGATAATCGGAATTATTGAGAGCGATATCATTTAAAACCCGAGTGGCAGCATAGGGAGCAAAGTTTGTTCCGTATGTGATGGTTTGAAGTTCCAAACATTTTAAACATTGACGAGGTGAGTCACGCCAAATAATGTTTTGCAGAAAATTTAGGCGAGGATTCGTGAAAATCTGCCGATGCATTTTCTCAATGTCAGCGGTGAGTACAAACCTAAACGAGCGAAACCTACACAAAATGCCATATAGATCTGGTTGAACTTGAAATCCTTTTAAGGTAACATCGTTTAATGAGAGTCCTGAAGATGTTTTACAAGACGCATCAAAAACCACACGCAACTTGGTGCTGACGCTTTCATTTCTGATTATGCACAAATGAGGAATAAAGTGTTTCCTTTCTAACCTACTGTTAGTCGGAAATAGTGGAACATATTTTGCATGACCTAATGACACATATTCATCGATGAATTTTTTATATTCGTGAAAGAGGGAGGGATCTTTTTCAAATCGTTTTTCAAGAGAAAAGAATCTTTTTTGCGATAAAGAAAGAGAATCGCCGAGTTTATGATGTTCATTTGTAGATTTCAGAGGAATATCTACTTGATAATGTCCATTTTTAAGGATACGAGAAGTAGTATTAAAAATTTGTTCAGACTTTTATCTTCTGGAGAGAGCAAGGGAGGTTTGGAGAGTTCTTCAATTTTCCAGAATTTTGTTAAGAGAGTTTCTAGTTCATCTGTATCATTTGAGTGGTTAGTGGAATGATGAGAATAGGATGTTGAAGTAGATGGTTCAAATGTATATTTTTTAGGAACGGTTCCTGATATAATCCAGCCCAGATGCGTATTTAACAAAGTAGGATAACCTCTGCCTAATTTCACTATGCCGTACGTGAGAAGTGTGTAGTAACTATCTGCTCCAATAAGCAAATCTATATCGGATGGAGTGTGAAAATTAGGGTCAGCTAGAGTCATCTTAATATGATCTGGGATTTGTAACTTATCCGAGTGAATTTTTATTTGTGGGAGTTTATGAGTTATCTGTTCTAATATAGCACAAGAAACTTTGAATCTTTTAGAGCAGTCTACGTTTGAGTGTATATACATATTCACCGCTTTATTTGAGAAAGATTTGTTTTGAGAAATTCCAGAAATATTCAAAGCTGTATTAAAGGTTTTATATCGGAGCTGATTAACCAGTTTTTCAGTACAAAAGGAGTTCTGACTTCCGTTATCTAGTAGTATTCTTACTTGGATACGTCGTCCTTGCGCAGTAAACAAAGTTACTTGAGCTGTGGCTAGTAATACGTGGCAATTTTTGGGGGAAAGAGCGGAAAAACTGAATAAATTTTCAGCCGGTTGCTGATTTGCTTGTGAAGTCGACGCTCTGTTTATGTCTTGATAATGAAGTGGAGTTGAAATTGGGTGATTGTTTGATAGCTGAGGTTTATTTGAATGCACAGAATGTTCATTTTTTGGTACATTACGGCCGAAACCGTTATTTTGTGCATTTGCGTAAGAAATTGTGGGTTTATGATGAGTTTGAGAAAAACCTAATTTTCCTGAACTATTGAAGGGGACATTTTGTATGTGTAGCGCAGTGTGATGCTTCTTAGAGCAATGAAAACAAGTTGCACTTGAAGAACAATTTTCCACTGTATGCTTTGTGCCTAAACAGTTTAAGCACATTTTTTTACTTTGAACAAACTTTAATCTTTCTTGAGGAGATATTGCCAAAAATTGTGGACACCCGTAAATTTTATGAGATTTATCGCAAAAAATGCACGAGAGAGCGTAACTGTGACTTTTCGAGTATAGTGTTACTTTACTACATTTTGAGTTGACTAGTGTTTCATTCCCTGAAATGTTTTCTAACACAACACAACGATTTTCGAGAAATTCAAAAAATTCTGATAAATTTGGCAATGTCTTTAAATCACGACCTTCCTCAAACAATTTCTTAGAGCCGAAATCTAGTTTTTTTTAAGTAATTGATTCAATTTTTATCGAGAGCTTCATGTTTTTAGTGATTCTAGGTTTTTCTTACAGGTTGTAACCAATTCTCTCAAATTTTGTGAATTACATTTTGTTATACAAGGAGCATTTAACAAATTTTCGAAATGGGAATTAACAATCTTATTTTTGTTTTCATATCTTTGCTTAGGTAATAAAAGAGCTGTAGAGAAATTTTCATTAGTCAATGACAATGATTCAATTAAACTAAAAGCTTCACCTTTTACCAGTGTCTTTAGATAATAAAAACGTTCCACATTTGAGAATTGTGGGTTGTTTATTATTAACGCATCAAAGAGATCTAAAAAGGGCTTCCAATCGTGCAAATTTCCTGTAAAGTTGGTAATATTAATTTGTGGAAATTTTATATTCGAATTGTGTATATGCGAGCTATTTCCAATTCAATCATTGTTGTGACTTACAGTGACATTTTGAGGAGATAATTTTTGTATACATTTTTCAATAAGGGCTAACGTTGTAAAATACTGATTTTCAATTTTTTCACGATCTTCTACATCTGAATTATCTTCAAATTCTAATAAATATGAATCTATCTCGTCTTGAGCACATTCGTATTCAGAAAACGCGGCTTACAATCTTTTTTGTCTACATGACAATTCTTGAACATCTAATGTCAAATTTTGATAGCTCTGCACCCAATTCTGAATACGAGTGATTTTGCTTTTAGCACTTGTGCGAGTAGTTTTTAATTGTTTGAAATCCATGACCATTCAAAACAAACAATAAATAACAGAGTTAAATAAATGTGAATGCGTATTTACTATTTGAGAGTTTTTGCAATAGTTTTATGTAAACAATTTAGTTCACTAACCTTTTTCTCAGAGTTTTAATACAAACAAATGATCACTTTAACTTACTGGAATCTTTCGTAGTGTGGATTTGACTTGGGCCTATGCGGAGGCCGTCAGCTAATAGGAGTTCACACGTAACTGGAACTTCGAATCAACCATGTACCAGGGGATAGGGAAAACGTTGAGATCTTTTTAATTGTGTGAGAGATTTTTGAGTGGAGATCCGGCTCGAAGGACCATGCGCGAAAACGTTGCCTTTAAATTAATGCTTCCTTCGATAGTTAAGGCTCCCCGTTTGCGTCAACTACTTCTTCGAACTTTCAATATGATAAATACGAAGGACCAGTTGTAATTAAAATTAATTTATTACAACAACTTATATAAAAAAACTTTGTTACATTCTTTTTTTTTTTCACTAACTTTTGAGAGAGAGTTGATCTATTACAAAAAAAATATATAATTGCGTTGTTGCGATGTTTCGCAACACCATTTATTAGACCTTTATTTACGCCATATTCATTTAATGTTTCCCAAAGCTTCTCCCTATTCACTCTGTCGTATGCTTTCTCCAGATCTACAAACGCACAGTACAGCTTCCTTTTTACCCTTAAACACTTTTCGATCACCTACTGGAGAGCAACCATCTGATCAACACATCCTCTCCCTGGCATGAAGCCACCTTGCACATCCCAAATCTTACGAGAAACTCTCGTACTCTATCAATCAGTACTCTTCCAAATACTTTATCAGGCACGTTGAGCAAACTTATTCCTTTGTAGTTCTTACAATCACTCTTGTTCCCATTACCCATATACAGTGGTACAATGATCGCGCTCTTCCAATCCCTGAGAAATTTTCCACTCATAAGGCATACATTGAATAATTCACACAATCTTCGTGTAAGCTTTGCACCCCCATACTTTAGCATTTCACCAGTGATTTCACCTACGCCTGCTCCCTTGCTGTTTTTCAACCTTCCTACCGTTTTCTCTACTTCATTTATCCCAATATCCTTCTCAGTTTGATTCATCATTCCTTCTACATTGTCCTTATTTAACCCTTCAGTCTTACTTCTCTCAAAACTGTACAGCTTTCCGAAATATTCTTGCCAGCATTTCCTAACTTCACAATCGTCCATTTCGTTTCAAGCATTCATCACTCCTGCAGCGTTCTGTTTTGGGCCACGTTTTGTATTTTTGACCCATTTCCAGAATAGTTTTTTGTTTCCCTCAAAATCATTCTGCATTTTCTCTCCTTCCACAGCCATCACTTCCTCTTTACTTATTCTCACTGCTTCTTTGTTTCTTAATCTGTACACCTCATACAATCGCCTTTTCTCAGTATCATTTTTTGCAGCAATCCTTTCCATGTACGCATCTTTTTCTTACATACTGCCTTTTTTACCGACTCATTCCACCAAGCACATTTTTCTGTCTACCTACAGTCGCTCTTCCACATATCCGGACGGCACAATTGACAACACAGTTTTTCTAACGTATACATGCACTTTCAACGTCGGCGTCTTTTATTTGTTTGTTCCACACGATTTCATTCACATTCAACTCTTTACTCACAGCATCTGGGTATTATATTCTCGCACCTTTATCCACTAGTTTGTCTACCCTAATTCTGGACGTCCGCACTACGTTTGCTTTCCTTCTCTAGACCCACTTTTGCCCTAAACACACCCTAGATATAACCAAAAAGTGGTCCGATCCACACACCGATCCGCGCATTACTTTTGTGTCTTTCACCAGGTTTATTTTTTTTATGTTTAAACCACGTATTGGATACAAACAGGCTTCTCTCCACACAGATGTTCACCAGGCGTTCACCATTCTCATTGACTCTTTGGTCTTCTAACTTTCCTAGAAGGCGTTCGGTATGTTCTTTCTGTATACCTACCTATCCGTTCATATACCCCACTATCATCACTCTTTCGTTTGGCTTACATACGTTCAACACATTATCTACTTCATTCCAGAAGTTCTTACACCTCTGGTCTCCTCCATTCACGGTGCATAGCATGCAATAAGAAAAATTCTGAGAAACTCCACTTTCATTCTAACCCATATTACCTGGAGAGATACCAATTCGTACATTTTAACACATCTTTTCGCTCTTTCACTTACGGTTACCCCAACTGCGTTTGTGCCATGCACTTCAGTCTCTACTCCTGCCCATAGTGCTAGGCTACCATCCTCCATCTCCACAGCATCCTTTCCTTTGCGCTCCGACAAATACGGAATATTAAGGTATCTTTCGTACATTACATTCGCAATTTCAAATTCATTACCATGCATACCTCTAACATTCCATGTACCGACTCGCCATTCATTCCTTGCACAGTCGTCAGCATCGGGGCCTGCTTATTTCGACCTTGACCGCCCCTTGCAGCCAGGTCGATCTGAGGCAATTGTATTGTTCTATCTGTATCGTCCTACTACCCGACAGTTATTTGTCTACTGCCTCGACATGTACGGAAGGAAGAAGTAGAAATATAGACAGAGTCAAGAAAGATATAAATAGTAGATCGTATACTTAGTGTATGAATATCTAAATGTACATACATACATATACATTTTTCACTTACATACCCTTTAATCACGGTCTGTACACTACTACGGTTGCCCCATAACCCGGCTTGTAGGCGTTACGTTACAAGCGAGCAGGGAGAAAGCCTACGTCACTCAGCGACTGTTTGAGCGACCGGTGTATAGTGAAAGTCTGTGAGTGCATGCCGTTAAATAACTTCTTAGCTAAACAAATAGTAGAGAAACATGATAATTTATATACTGATTATTGTTATTCCCATAACAGTGCTCTAACGCCTAGCTTAAAAGTCGCTGACCGACGTCACACGGTGTTGACCTATAAGAGGGTTCTCAGCCGATGAGGCAACCGTAAGTGTATACAGACCGTGCCCTTTAATCACAATACGTTTCAACCAGATTGCTCCCTACGCGATTCCTGGCTCCGCGCCACTCACCGGACTTGCTGTTATTTATTTGCGACCAAATGCTTCAATTATTTTTAATTTAGCTTTCCGAGTTATAGTTATTTCTTTGTTATTTAATTTAATATTTATTTATCAAATCTGTTTTATTATTGTCGCAAACCGTATTATTTGTTATTAGTAATATTCAGATCGTTAAAAATCTGTTCAGTTGCTACTTGTATTTAGAATCAGATAACGCGACTTGCTGTTATTTATTCTCGAAAAGAAAATTATTTAATTACTTTCATTTATAATTCTGATTACAAACTAGACCAGTTATTTGTTTTAATCTATTTGTTAGCTTTTTTTATGCTTTGGATTACCGATTCGATCTAGTTATTTATTTTTATCATTTAAGCTAATAAAATAGTTCCTATGACAATGCTTACGTTTGGATTTGTTATAGAAAGGGACTCATTACAAGGATGAATCATATCTGGTATTTTTCCTAAAGTTACAGATATGTATTTATGAGTGTTTTATACTACGCGCTGCCGTGGGCTACATTAAGTTATTTTATTAGTTCTCTATGATACATTGTTATTGCAAAAATGTTTACCTGTTTGAGTTCAATCCTTAGACAAAAGGATGGTATTTACGCTTAAGTTTACTTTACAATTTTACAAGTTTTAACAATGACATCTGGTATGGGTTGAAAAGAGCGATATTTTTCGTAGAAATTCAATACTATAACAACCCTAAACGTTATTTTCGCGCCTATTTCAAATAAAGGGCCATTTACACGTTACAAAAACTACTGATTAGATTATTATTATCTTTGTTTGTTATTAATATTCAAACCGCTGTGTATAAAATCTGTTAAAAAACTTACCCTTACTTTATTGATTTAGAAGTTGTCATTTAAACATGCATATTCTTGTAAATCCGTTAACGTTCTTTTAAAAATCTCATTTTTTGTTTGTTTCAAATGTTTAAATAATAATCGTAAAAATAAAAATTATTTATTTCTGGAGATAGTTTATTTACAGAATACTGTAACAAACCCTTTGAGTTCTATTAAAATATACTATAATTTAGGCAACTTCGTTCATTTTTGTGTCATGCAAATTGCATACCTTAGTGGCTGAAAAGTATTTGTTTAGATATTTTAAAGTGGGGTAGTACGCGCATTTCGTCCTGCACATTTATTTCATGCGCAGACATCTATTTTTTGAAGTCGTTGTGGTTACGCTAATGAAAGCAAACAGCGTCAATTTTTGTTCTTGGGTATTTTTATTAAAAAGTGTCGTAAAATTTACGGTAAGAGTTAACTACACCTATTTTTCTTTGTCTATTATATTTATCCTTTTTGGGCACTTTTATTTTTACTTTTATTACGTTACATTTTCCTATTACGTAATTTCATTGTATTATTACGTTTCAATTTAACGAGGATGACGCAATATAAGTTGTTGCTATGCTGAAAATTATAAATAAATGGTACATTAACCCATTTAAATCAACCAAGTTTGGCTTTTTGTAAAAGAATTTATTCATTTGGGATTCACGAATATCAAAACTCTTTATTATATTTCCATTTCAAGATTAATTGCACAACCAAAAATTGAAAGCGTGGCTTCGTCAGTACATCTTATCAGCAACAGTACACCAGTGACAACCAAAATTTTAAAGTACAACAAGTATTTCATTTCTAATTATTAGTTTAAGGTATTTTTTAAGTTACTAACATTAGTATTAAGATTTTCTACTTTTATAACTTGTCTTAAAGATTTTATAATAAACCTTGTTATTGTTTTCAATTTTACATTTACGGTTTACTTGTTTTGCATAAAATAAGTTGGCGTCCGAGGTATTATATTTATTTACAGGTTGAAGTTACATTTTTTTTTTGTAAAGCGAACATATCTAACCACACACACATTTTCTAATTAAAGCAAACCAAAGATTAATCACTGGCTGAGCTGAAGGCACAAAATCTTTTATTTATTATTAGGAGTATAAGTAATATTAGGGGTGAAATTACTAACAACAACCTGCTACACCCTATTAATTTTTTATTACAATACGCTATTGTTGGATATTATTACTATTACAGTGAATAAAAGGGGATCCCTTTAAGGAACCTTACGTTTACTGCTAAAGGAGTCAAAAGATTTTCTCCCCTGCGCTAACATTTTGTTTCGCTTGTACCTCACTCATTTCATTTAATGTTGTTTTTTTACGAAAATTCGATACCAAAATGGAGAAATCGTGATTACGCGCGTGACTTAAATCTGAGCTCCTTCTCTGGCCGGTGTTTGTAGAAATATTCTTCTCGAAGACTAATTTCGAGGAAATTACCCCATCTTCAATTGGAATATTGAGTTGATATAATTGTATTGAAACTAGTTTTGAGCTAATCATTGTGGAATTCCCTAAAACATGGATTCAAGCAAAAGCAAGGAGCGCGTCTACTCCTTTTGTAAGCTTTTGGTAGCAATACCTGCATTGTTTCCGTTTAGTTTTTCCTGTTGCTCCCTTTGGAAGATGCAATGGTAAATGTATGCAGGCCGCAGGTTCAACTGTAATTTCTGCACTTACAGTTTCAGGCAATAAAGTTTCACAGATTTTCATCTGAAAAGAGTGTAAATCCATTTTTCCCCATAAAATGTATTGTACAGATATCGACTGTTTATCAACATGATGTGAAAAATTGTATTCCCAATTTTTTATACCATCTGAGCGATGAAGTGTAATACGAAAGCATCTGATCATGCCTGTCTACCCCTTCCATGTTCTTGTTGTATTCAACTACCATGCGCGGTTTCTTTACCACTTCCCCTCTTCTATTTCTTACATCCATTAATTCACCTCCAAATTCGGTCGAAATAGTGAGTACATCACGTTTGTGCTTCCACTTACAAACGCACACTCCTTTATCATTATATCGACAAATAACTTCCCTTTTTTTCAAGTTAGCATTCATTACATGTGTTAGATTATCTTTTCGTGACCTACGTAACGTACCGGTACAGTATGTCCCTGAATTTAATAAATCCTCAGCTTAGGGAACACCGTTATAAAAATTGGCCATGAAAGGTGCATGGCCTAAATTTTCCCTATTTTCTATCAACTTGTCAACTACTTTACTACTATTCTTTTTTTCTCCTACTTCAATATCTCCTGCTCCACCGTAAACATGTAGATGTTGAACCATGCATTGAGGTGACACCATATTTTTCGGGGAATATATTTCATCAGCTTTTTTTATTGAACTGCTGAATTAGCGGTCGAATTTTTCGAAGCCTGTCTGTTGTATCCTCGCCATCGGAAAAACACAAACATCTCAAAAGTAATAAAACTCGATCTGTGCTCCGAAAATTTCCAAAGCATAATCTAAACAAGTAGTGTCGCTTCCAATAATCATTAATCCTATTTATTTTAATTCTTCCACTGTCACATCTTTCCATCTACTAATGCGTGAATAATCTCCCGTGCTTTTGGAAAGAACTTCAATACCATTTTGTTACTATTTTTCACCAAGTCTGACAAAAGTTCGTCCGTGAAAAAAAGTGATAGATATCCAATTAGTTCAGCTGAGGATGCAGAAATTTTAAACCCCACATTACAACTCCACCTGGTACTGCTAAGACTTCCCATTTCGCCCCCCGACTTTATACCTAGAGCATCACGGGCGTTTATGAGATGATAGTGATGACCGGGTTGAGAAAAGTGGACGTATATTGCCTCCAGAGTGTTGAAAAATGCAGCTGCAGTAGACACCTTAGCACAACTGTCGACAATTACAAAGTTCATCCTGTGTGCCAAGCAATGAAAGTAAATGGCTTGTGGATGATCCTTATTTTGGCTTGCAATCCTTGGTGTTTCCCAGACATAACACTGGCTCCATCATAAGATTGGCCAATTAATATGGCGTTATTCAACAAACTGCATTTACTTAGATACTTTTTAATAAGTATTTTTAAACTCTCGACATCTCTAGAAGAAGAACAATCTACGAAACCAAGAAAACGTTCCTCAACTTCCAAGCCTACCGTATATCTGATTGCCACGGACAATTGTTCTTGTTTGTAGCACCTAGCTTCATCAACCATTATCGAAAAAAAAACCACATTGCCGCACTTTTTCTACAATCTGTTCAATAACAAGTTGAGATGCGATGCTTATTATTTCATTTTGTATTTTGGAACTGCAATAACTGATATGTCTGTCTAGATGCATCGAAAAATTCGTGTCATGTTTTGCCATAAGTTCACCCAACTCCAGAAAATTTCCTAGGTTAGTAGATGTTGCGTCTTCTCGGTGTCCTCGGAGTGGCAGCCCTTTACGTGTCAAGTATAAAATCATGTCGATTAATTTTATTATATAATCTCGGTTCTGTATTATCATTTCTTCATGTTGTATGGTTAGCTTCTTATGAACATCTCCGGCCTTCAAGGAATGCTTGTAGTCTACAAACCTTTGCATACAGTCACTGTGAGCCAAAGAGGTGTCATGTTTTTTCAGCGACTCACTTAGTTTCCTCCAATTACTGAACCCATTAATCGAAAACTTTTCATTTTGATCTCGAATATTTGCAGAATGCCGAAAATGTCTGCAGACAAAGCAGAACGCTTTATCTAACTTCACACTATATTCAAGCCACTGATAAGTATCAAAGAATTGACACGAAAACGATCTCCGTCTATCTCCAAATGAACTTTTTGGAAAAACAATCCTTGGGCCCCTTGGCTGCGAAGGACCACTATCACGAGTTCCCAGATCTTGATCTTCTGGATCATTTCGTCCTCTTTGATTTGTTTCTGCAGATGTAAAAACATCGGATGTTTTGCTACCTTGCCCTTCTTCAGCGGCTTTATTTACATCTTCTCGTATGCCTCCACCAACATTTTCTATATTTGAAGTTGAAGATTGTGTTAAATCACAAGCTATCTCAATATTTGTTGTTGAGTCACATACTGGAGTAGACGTTTGCCTTGTCTCAGTCTCATCTTTGTCGGGTTGATTTGTGGCAGATTTGAAAAAGGATCGTATGTCTTTGAATTTCTTCATGTTCAAACCGCCCACAATCTGCAATCTTCAACGCAAATTCAAATAAAAAGAAATTTATAAACACCGAAGCTAACTGCTCGGACACTGATGGGGAAACAAGTAAAAGGCGTGAAAGAAAGTACAAATCAAAATCCCTTTGCAGTTTTAACTTTAAACTATTATTATTATTAGCTGAAACTTGTGATGCAATCTTTCCTTTTTTTTCACCCATCAAAATTTTAACATCTTATAATACTCTAAAACAAACATACAAATAAGTAAAATTACCTTAGTCCTTAGTTGTTTGTGGCAGTTGGCCTTGGCAGTGGCCATTTGTTTGCTTTGATGTTTTATTTCACACAGCACTGTGCTGTCAGCACAGAAGACTCAGAACATGGAACACCGAACACAGGTTATATTTGCACTTGGCTCATAATAATAATAATATTACATAAAACATTAATCATAACTATAACAAGTACTAACCCCATGAATTCATCGTGCGTTGCAGCGTTGCTTATATAGGTACCGATGACGCAAGCAACTCTTCTCGAATCTTCTAGAAGTTCGATGACTAATAATTTACGTAAGCTGCTGTCTGCGTCTGCCGAGGCATCGTAATTATGATTCATACATCTAGATTGTTCGGAATAATGAGTCACCATTTCCGGTATGTTACACTATTTTTAAGTTCAAGTCTCGCTTCCTTTATAAAAAGTTGTCTTTTAGAGTGTTATGTAAACTGTATGTAAACTAATCTAATCTACTAATCTTTGCGGCGTCTTTATGCTTGCTGGGTTTACTACATCGTGAAAGAGGAACTATACATGCTATTGTTTATGCATCAACACTCAACGCATATCAGTATCATGAACCAAAACAATTCCAAGAGCAGCACAGTCACAGTCAGCAGTCTACCGCCGCCGCGCCGCCTAGCTACACAAATATTATTTCACCGATAAAACTTATGCTCGAATGGCGAATATTCTAATGTCCTTACATAATAAATAATAATTGTACTTATCACTATGTCACTATTACTACTCGTTTGTTTATCGCAATGGTATAAGATTTAACAAATTAAGTTGTTAGATGGAATTTAAGATAAGAATGAAAAATGGGGAAGTGCTCCGTTTTTCTGGGGTGTGTCACGGCTTGCCAGGGGTGTGCCTGGCGCACCTTGCACCCCCCTAGTTTCGCCACTGGTGAAGATGACCGTCACGTTTCTTAATATATCTATTAAAGAATCAAAATAGTGGCATTAAGTTAGATTTATGCTTCGGAAAAAGCGGCGAAATATAACTTTGTATTTGTGAATATATTCAGAATAACATATAAAAAGTTACCAAAAATCGAGTGTACAGTAAATTATTTATTAAACAAATTAGTTGGAAAATTCCATCTTTTATGAAATCTCAAAAAAATTAACTAACTGTGCAGGCAATTTTACATAAGAAGGGTCTATAAAGTTCTCTTAAATGAAAACTAAGCTCTAGAATTTTGTTCTAATGCCCGAAAATCTGTGACAGCATCACTCGTGTGCAGCACAAACTAGTTGATCAATTTGAGCTCACAATTTAAATGAAAGAACAATCTTGTAGCTAACAAAATATCGTTTTTTCAAGTGAAAAAAAAGTTTATGCCAGTAGTACTTATACGAAGTGTCATTATAGTAAAATTTCCTACTGAATTAATTACACATCTGCATTTTTTCATTTTCAAGATAAATGTCTCAAACTTTCAGTTTGCTCTTGAAATCTACTCTAAAAAGGTGAGCAATATGAAAAAGATCTTCAAAATTTATTTCCAAAATTACTGAACTTCAAATAAAAAAAAATTTTAAATTTTACTTTTCTTGTCATGTTTCAGACACCAATAACTCTAGTGTAAAACATGTATTGAAACTTTACAGGTGCATTTTTTTGAACCTTAAAATCCGTAGTTTAACCCTTAACTGGTCCGGTGTCGTCTATCAGACTACGCGATTCAAGTAATTATATCCTATTGGTCACTGGGGCCATTCTCAAACCTGTTATTCCATCTAATCCCAACCCTATTCGAGCATAATAGGTGGGTGTATTTCTAGAGTGATTGCGGTAGTCAGTTACTAGTTACACTACGAGCTAGTTATACCGTCATCTGGGAGACTACGCCGGACCATTTGTGCAAGTTATTTGTGTACGGCAGTGTTTGAGAAATATGGCCGGGCCGAGTAAACGGGTACGATTTGGGGATCCTACTTATGAAGGAACTCTTTTAAAATGGTTTAGCGAAGATAATGACAGTGATAGTGATGCTGACGATGTGTCAGAAAATTACAACATTAAGTCAGAACACGATACTGATTCAGAAATATCTGATATTGAAGAAGCTGAAGAAAACGATGTAGTAGAGGTGGATGATAATGGCAAGACTCATATATGGGGCAAAAATCGGTACCGATGGTGTAACTCAGAAGTACGCTCTTTATCAAGAACACGTAAACATAATATTATAGTAAAAGTACCTACTCTAAAAGCGAGGGCCAGAAAACTTGGCGAAACTGAGGATCCAATGTCGATTTGGAATTTGCTTTTCAGTGATAATACATATTCTGCAGTACACAAACAAAAAGTTAAGTGTTATTCGTGAAAAGTATTCTGTTAATTCCAGACATCATGTACAAGACCTTGATATAACAGAGCTGAAGGCTTTTTTGGGTCTTCTAGTATATACGGCAATATTTAATTCCGGTCACGAAAATATCGATCGGCTATTTGCAACCGATGGAACTGAAAGAGAAATATTCAGATCGGTTATGAGTAAGAGGAGGTTTACTGTTATATTAGCTGCTATACGATTCGACAATCCTGAAGCTAGGAAGGGGCGAAAGAAGGAAGATCCAGTTACGGCAATTTCCGTTATGTTCTCTACTTTCATAGAAAACTGCCAAAGTGCTTATGGACTCGGTCAATCTGCTACTGTTGATGAAATGCTAGTGAGTTTCCGGGGAAGGTGCCGCTTTAAAATGTATATGCCTAATAAACCGGCAAAATACGGAATCAAAATACAGTGCCTTACGGATGCGCGAAACAGTTACCTATACAACGCATATATATATATATATATATATATATATATATATATATATATATATATATATATATATATATATATATATATATATATATATATATATATGTATGTATGTATGTATATACAGCGGAAAGGATTCGGATGGTTTTGATCTCAGTGATGAAGATAAAAAGTTCCTAAAACCTACCCAAGCTGTATTACGCCTAGCAAAACCTATTTTTAACAGCAATCGCAATATTACAGCTGATAATTGGTATACGTCAATACAATTAGTAGATGAATTGCGGAAAAATAATCTGACGTTTGTAGGAACAATGAAAAAAAATAAAGCTGAAATACCTTCATCGTTCCTGCCTAATAGAACAATAGCTGAGGGATCAACACTTTATGGATTCAGAGAAGAAAGCACTCTAATTTCATATGTTGGGAAAGTTGGAAAAGCTACAATCCTTGTATCTTCAACTCATGATAGGGTTTTCAATTTTCACTGATCCCTCCACAGGAAAGCCAGAAATAGTTGCATATTACCATGAAAATAAAGGCGGGGTAGACTCTCTCGATGAGAAATGCTCTAAAAGCACCTCGAGTCGCCGAACTCGAAGATGGCCTTTAGTAATTTTTTCCGTCTCTTGGACATTTCTGTAATAAATTCATACATCCTCCACAACTGCTATAAAAATAATCAAATCATAAAAGAAAAGAGTGTGTTCGGTTTACAGTTGGCAAAGCAATTAGTGCAAGATCACATGAAAAGACGTTTAACAATTACTGTTAGTCCACGTGAAATTCGCACTATTATTAGAATACTTAAAGTACCAGATGAAGAACAGGAAGACAACAGTACTGTCCTAGTCCTGGAAAAACGTAAGATTTGTCACCTATGTCCTTCTAAAAAGCGCAGAATGACGAAATACTTGTGTCTTAAGTGCAAGAAGCCCATTTGTCTACAGTGCACGAAACCAGTTTGCAATAGCTGCGTTTAAAAGTATTCTACTTTGGCCTATGCTGGATGTAAGAATTTTAGATTTATTTTATCTTTCTATCAATTTTTTGTTTATTTCCTTCTTAGAAAACGTAAATATAATTGTAAGCCTTGAATTTTTTTGTTCCAATATTTTTTGTAGCATCTTGTTTGCAAGTAGGCATTTTTATGTTAATTTTCTGCATGCCATCTTATTTTCATCACTATGTATATATGTTTTTTTTAATTGTATTCATTTTCGCACATCGTATTTTTTAATCCATAGCGAATAATAAATTTTATCTATTTGGCTTTTTGAATCTTTGTTTGTCCCGTCAAAAAAAGTAGTCTCGGAGACTACGCCAGACCTTTAACGTAACAATTTTTCACCGGACCAGTTAAGGGTTAAAATGTTTGTTAAAAAAATTGAGTAGCCAAATTTTGTAATTAAACAAAAATGTTCGTTGTATCCAAAATCCATAAAATTCAATAACATTGAAAAAAAATTTTCTTTTACTTACTTGTGTAGATTTATATATTCAGCCAAAAGATTCTTTTTTCATTAATATTAGCTTAATTTCTGGAAAATATGAAAAGGTGAGTAGAAGTCGAAAATTTACAAAGGGACATACACAGCCGTATCATTAGAATTGCAAAGGTCAATTTTTGATACCAATCGTCAAAAAGCGTTTCTCTAACCTGTTTTTAGATTTTACTATTAATAGAAATGAAATATGAGAACTTATAGCGCCTTTTTGTCAAAATGACAGGAAAAAATTAAAAATGTACAATTTTTCACGCGAGGTCATAAATAATTATTAATTAAAACTATTCGCCTCCTTAGCCACACGGCAGCTTATGTTTACACAGTTTAGTATTCATTAGTGTGCAATCCCTAATACCACCATGCAGTTCAATTTGGATCATACATGGATTGTTACCTAGCCAATAAGATATCTATGGTCCATACTCCTGTTTAGCAATCTCACAAATCTTATATTATTAACTTTAGCAAAATTTTAAAACGAGATATTTTAAGTTTACCTTGAAAATAACAATTGTAGTTTTTTTTAAGCCAATTTGATTCCATTAAATAACAAAAATACAATTATAACATTAAAAACATATATTCCAAAAAAAAGTACATTGAAACTGTAGTATATATACAGTTGAATAAAATCGGTTAGATCTTATATTAAACATAGGTACATCACTACACAAATGTACATAGAAGAAAAGTTTTATTATTAATGTCAAATAAATAAACACAATAGCTTAATCTAATACACTCAATACAAAAATGTGAATTAAATAAATCTTCAGTTTCTAAACTAGATAAATGTACTAGTTATATACAATGTCAGAAATTGACAAAATGTCAAAAACTCAATCACACTCTGTGAATGGTGGAATGCATTTTCGAGTTAAATACTGATGAATGCCTATTCTGCCATAAACACGCATACCCTGCTGCCCTTCAAATTTAATAGGCTAAAAATACACTGTAACTATGAAATTATATTACAAATAATTCAACAAACCTTCATTAGAGTATCCATTTTGTTTACCCATACCTCCTCCACCACCACCGTATCTAAGGTGATTTCGTGGACCTGTATTTTCTCGTCCCCTAAAATTATTTCTGTAACCCCAACGACCTCCAGATTTACCACCACCAAAATTATCACAACGGCTCGCAATTTCTGATAATTTAGGATTTATTACCTAAAAAATTATTAATAGTAATTTTACGTTAATTACAAATAATAGACAATGTCGGAAAACTAGAGGATGGAATCCAGACAATGAAGTGTGGACACCGAAGGAAATCTTCCCGAATACTATTCCTCTCAAAAGCATTCATGCTTCGCCGAAGTACAAAGCGAAGGCATGCCAATGTAAGAGGGGATTGTGATCAGTGATTTATAAATGTGCTTACTTGGTTTGCTTCTTTTAAAACGGCAACGAGATCTTTTGCTTGTTTAAAATTATTAGGGGTGAAGAATGCGTAGGAGGTTCCGGTTGTATCAGATCGTCCTGTGCGGCCAATACGATGTATGTAATCTTCAGACGAATTTGGATAATCAAAGTTAATCACATATTTAATTCCATCAACATCTAATCAGAAAAATTTAATTACACGATATACATTTAATAAGTAATAATTTTTTTAATATTGCAAATTTAAAACGAGAGTTAATAAAAATAAAAATAATTTAAAGTTAATATTTAAATTAAATCAACAAAAAATTAGAAAAAAAATAATAAATAAAGATAAAATACTAATTAAATACTAACCATTGCGCTAGAGAGAACTCACTGAATCCACAATGCGCTTGGCTATGACGTTTAAATATAAATTGGCAGAGCAATAGTAGCAAAAATTGCTGCAGCGGATCCAACCGATGTTGAAACAGACCGACTAATCCACTGCAGGACCGACACAGGAAGTTTCATAAACCCTTTTTTTTAATATTCTGACATCCCTTATCAGCAAATGCTTTCCCTCGATGATCAACCAATTAGGAAAGATCATTAAAGGAAACGTTACGTTAAGGATAACGGGGATCTGTACCAATTGTGAGTTAATAAAAAAAGAGAAGGATAGGGAAACCAACAAGTGCCATATGTGATGCCTGATTCGAACCTTCCATTATCGGTCTTCAACCTCAATAACTGAACTAACACCATGCAGTGATAGTCAGCCAGAGGCACCGCAAGACAGAATTGCATCCTTATAAAGAACGCAACCTGATGCGTAAGATAGCAAAATCACCAGCTAACTACGCTCATCTCGCATGTGCCTCTGAAACAAAAAAGGACAACCAGACTGATTAAAATGTTGCTGCTCCAATATATAGACTTACTTACTAATCACTTACCAATGTAATATGTAAAAAAAAATAAAAGATTAA
Source organism: Vesta saturnalis (assembly GCA_036346205.1). Lineage (NCBI taxonomy): Eukaryota > Metazoa > Arthropoda > Insecta > Coleoptera > Lampyridae > Vesta > Vesta saturnalis. The sequence goes on from JARFJB010001511.1 coordinate 1,288,365, forward strand.
TAATATTTGTAAAAAATAAAAATTAATTATTCTTAATCATGCAAAAATTAAAAACTTTCCCATTAACTAAGTATAAACCAGTCTGGAACATCCCCAATGCTACTATGCCTTCAAATAAATTTAGAATTTTCCCATTGAACTTAATCCAATTAAAACTCCAGAATGTTACAGCGCCAAATTAAGTATTAACGAGAGATAATTTTCACCTCTCAAACTTACCGAGACCTCTCGCTGCAACATCAGTTGCAACTAATATATTACATTTTCCATTACGAAATTCTCGCATTACATGATCACGTTCCGGTTGACTCTTATCCCCATGCATACATACTGCCGGCCATCCATACCTCCTAATATTACGTGTTATTGTCTCTACTTTCTTTTTTGTTTCAACAAATATCAAGGTTTTTGCTCCAGGTTCAGCGTTATTCCCAATTTCTTGTAGTAAATTATTTAACCTGCATTAAAAATTTTTAATTAATTCATATTTAATGTGATTTTATCAATTATTTCAAATTAAACAAAATCAGGTCTTCTTAGAGGAATAATTACACTCGTCATATAATCGGTTATATAACTCATCATTAACAGCAAAAAGTCCCATAAAAACAAAATATTTTACAAAAGTATAATATAAAAATAAGTTGGTTATCAAGGATATCCGAGTCATCACATATTTCAAATAAAAATTAAATATCATTAATCACCGCCTAATAAAAATAAAAGATAAATGTTTCCAAGAAAATCAATTGATGATTTTCTGTTATATTCTAATCAATAACACGTAAGCATTAATTGGAAAAAATTTCTATAAAACACTATAGCCATCTATGTGAATTGGGCATAACTAATTAATTTTTTTTAGAGGAGTTACACACCACATGTTTAAAAAGGTTCTTATATATATTTAAAAAATGGCCTACACCACACTAATTCTTTTACTTACTTAGTTTCTTTTTCTTGTTCTTGACAAACATCAACAATTTGAAGAATATTATGATTAGCTGAAAGCTGCATTGAACCAATATTAATGTGAATATAATCGTCCAAGAAATCTGAAGCCAATTTCCTAACTTCTTTCGGCCAAGTAGCAGACCACATCAAAGTTTGTCTGTCTGGTCGAATTTGCTCTACAATTTTTCTAATTTGTGGCTCGAAACCCATATCCAACATACGATCGGCTTCATCCAAGACCAAATAAGTACATCTGTGCAAATTGGTAGTTCCTCTTTCCAAAAAGTCGATAAGACGTCCTGGTGTTGCAATGACTATTTCGACACCCCTTTCCAAATCACGTGCTTGTGGTCCTTTCGGAGCACCACCAAAAATGCAAGTATTCCTTACGTAAGAGGAATTACCAAATTCAGTAGCCACTTGTTGAATCTGCTGTGCCAATTCACGAGTAGGTGCAAGAACCAGAGCAATGGGGCCTTCGCCTCGTATAACAGAAGGTTGATTATTAATATGGACGATAGCAGGTAATATATACGCTAACGTTTTTCCTGAACCCGTTTGTGCAATTCCCACCATGTCTTTACCACTCATCGCAATCGGCCAGCCCTGTGCTTGAATTGCAGTTGGTGTGTCATAACCCTGTTTACTAATACCATTAACAACATAATCTGGAAAACTTCCTTCTTCAAAATGTTGAATTGGATTTGGAACCTATAAATCCACCATTACCCACTATATTACTGATGTTAGAAGTACTTACATCTCTCCCTTCAACAGATATTTGCTTAGCACGTCGAAATTGTTCAATTTCATATTGCGACCTATTCGCAACCATTGGGTGAGGGACATAAAAATCCTTTTTGAATGGACGTAAATTCTTCATGTCCCAATCGGGTTTGCGTAAACGATTTCCATTTGTATTATTTTGTTTTCCACCAAATTTATTACCACCACCAAATCGACCTCCTCCTCCTCCTCCACCGCCGCCACCGTTTCCGCCATAATTTCTGCTAGGACCTCTGTGACTACCATAGCCATTGGACATGCCACCATTATTACCGCGATGACCACCTTGTCCGCCCATACGACTTCCGCCATCGTTGTTACCCATATTATTCATGTTCCTGGATGGAGGTCCTGATGAATCACCATTACCACCACCGCTGCCAGCGCCACGAGAATTGTAAAAACCGTTTGTTTTACTGAATGACCTAAAATTTCTCACATAATTGGTACGTAGTAAATTGCAAATGGCCGTCTTCAAAGTCATTATTAATTTAAGTTTTTTCGTTTCACGTTAAACTTAAAAAATCTGATGAAAATATACTATGAACTAAAAAGACAAATTTAAATCAAAAGTCTACTTACATATTTTATTTTGAATAAATTCTGAAATATGTATGATGATATCGGAAAAAGGATTTTGTTTATAATGGCGGCCAACGAGATTTTCTGTAACAAAGTGACTGTATCGATTTACAGCGTTTACATAAAAATTAGGTACTAAAACTTATTACAAATGAATCGTTCATTAAGTAGGTATTAATTAAAGAATAAAACATATAAATTGTAAATGTACCAAAGCAATAAGAATTAATATTTAATAAAAAATTAAATAGACAAACTCACCACGATGAACACCAAAAACGTAGAGAAGAAAGAAACCGACGCATTACCTAAAGCGCCACTCCCCACTACAAGTCAGCAGTGACGTCACTAAAATGCAAATTCGCATTCAAGTAAGCTATTTTTGGAAGCGTCCAGATAGTTTATCTGGTAAATTGTGATTCTTTAAAATATAACTTTTAAACATGCAAAGAATGATAATTAATACCGAATTTCACTTACTGCAGACAGCCACTAATTAAATTTTGCGATGTTATTGGCTTACAAATTCAAATTTAAAAAAATCATTAATCGATACGTGCTAGACTTGCATAAAACCGGTGGTCGGATTGTATGGAGTAAGTGAAAGTCGCTACACGGTCAATGAATGTGATATCACGCCCCATTTTGTTGTAGAAAGTCGGTGCCGCTGTATCTAAACAAACGGGGTGCTTCGTGTACTGATATCCCAGATAGCACGTAAGGGCGGCCATACACGTGGAGGTGTACCGTTGAGGTACACGCCAGCAAGGTTTATCTCAAGAGGCGAGGAGCCCACACACATACTTGTCTGCCTCTGCGGTCAGTTGAACTCACGGCTTCTACAAGAGTAGACTACGCTATAGCGGTTGTCGGTTTAGTGCTAGTTACTAACGTTAAGAGTAAAAGGAAGCACCGTAAAACATGGAGTAAAGATTGCTTATTAAAAAGAAATCGGTACACTGACGTCAATTTGTTACAAGGTTGGTCTCTTCATATCCAAAAGCGCGATACAATGATGAGGATTGCAATTTCTCCGCACAAAACGTTAACAGCTACCTTAAGATTCCTTGTAGCAGGGCTCTCATATGAATGCCTGAAATATTCAACAGCAATATCACCTCAGGCTTCGGTCGCATAATTTCGGAAACAACGGTACATACCAAAAATTAATGCAAAATGAATGTGCAATTTCCATTTAAATCAAAATTCCAAGAAACTTATACTATTAACCAAAATTATGATGTAATTCTGTTTGCAACTATCGTTCTTCAAGTGAATCATGGTGTACTTGTTGTGGTTCCTGGAGTGGTGTATGTCCTCCGCTACCACGAACATCTTGTAGTTGATATTATGGTGGAGTTGCACACGACAAATACGTATATGTAGAGCTAGCAGGTCCTGAACTGGTGTTATACGTTGACCCTGACTGACGAGCCACACGCCCAAGATGTGTTGTTATAGGGGTGGGCGTGATCCCACGTTCTGCTTCGAATAATAAGTTTTCTCGACTATCAAACTTTGACGTTTTGTTCACTGTTGGAGGTTTTTTGAAGTGCTCTCTAACTGAGAGCAGCACATCATCGGCTAAACTTTCAGTTTTATTTCTCTTGTTAATGTTAGGTCGAGAAAGCGGGTGTGCGCGTTTGTTTTGAGAAGTTGAAATTTATTCTGACACTTAAGACTCACGATTGTTATTGCAGTTATTGTAAACAACTACAAGTTATTGTAATAACATTATTGTATTTGTTGCAGTTTCCTGATTCTACACAAAAATTTCCCACACTGCATTGGTGGAATTCACGGGAAGCACATAGACTTAGTCCCACCAGGCGATTCCGGATCTTTTATTATAATTATAAAGGCAGGCATACTCAGCGATACTTGATGCAATGTATCGTTTCCTGTTAGCAGATTTTGGAACCAAAGGTCGAGTTTCGAATGGAGGCGTTTTCAGAATACTACTTTGTTTTCCGAACTACAGGGCCCAGCAATATTTCAAAAACGTTCCATTTGTCATTGTTGCTGAGAATACGTTTCCTCTTAGAACAGACATGTTTAAGGCATTTCCACAAGCTCAATTAGATTCACATGAGAAATAGATTTTTAGTCACCGGCTGTCTCGTGCAAGACATGTAATGGAAAATGCTTTTGGAGTTTTATCGCACGTAGTGGCGTACACACCGGGGTTTACCCCTTGAGGGGAATAATACAGGTAAACCTCTGCGGTACACCTCTACGTGTATGGCCGGCCTAGGCTTACGGCAAGTCTGATTATGGCTTGTTTTGCACACAGGTAAGCTTGCAATGCAAAACAACGTTTTTTTGTAGATGTATCTTTAATACCATATAAGTAAATTTAATATTATATACAGAGCTTCCAAATCACAAACTATTGTGTGGTTATGGCGTGGGAAACTATACAGCGTGTTTTATTTGGTGAGTGATCATTTTTTCTATAGGCACTTTTAATCTAAGAAATGTCTAAGTATGGTTTTAATAGCCTACTAAACAACTTTTCTAATTTTTAATTTAATTCGACATTATGCATGTTGTTTAAACATTTTATCTGTTCACAGTGGCTGCTTGAAAGCTGTTTTAAAAAAAAGCTAGTGGAGGTAAGGTTCGTGACATACTGTGTAACTGGCCACAATCAAGACACACTAAAATAGAAGGTATACGCGCCATGAAAAAATATATAAATTATTTAGGAGAGAGTTGTCCAAAACTATGACGACGGCTCACATGGTTACATTCGGTTTCACTCTGACGAGTGTTGCCGTCAGTGTGAAAATGCGTTATTACTGTCCTTGGCGGCCATTATAACAGTTTGAATTGACTCATATTATTTACTATTTACCATCCTGAACTTTTTTAAATTTTGGTGTTAAAATGTTTCAATTTCGCCTTTCTGTTTAGTTGCACCTATTCAGCTTATACGCAAGTACAACATTGCTTTCTGTAGCTTTAAGGCATTATTTTGACATCTCAATCAATTATTTATCATGCGCCTGAGATATTTTCTAACTTACGTCATGGCCTGCCCAAATGGGGACACTAAGAGTAGTTCAAATGGGGACGTCCCCGTTTTGAACGACACCTATCGGTGTTTTAATTTCAAATTAATGCTGTACGAATCAAACATAAAGCTGCCAAAAAGCTATTAGTTTAGTTTCAGTTGTGAAAATGGGGCCCTCTAAAAGGCAGACTGAAAGACAGCGCTGATCCGAGGAGAGCAAACAACTGTCAAAGATTTCCACGCTGTTTAATATCATTATGGCACTTATTTTAACATAAGTTTTGACCGTTTTATACCATAATTAAACATATAGATATTCGAAAAGCAGATTATATAACACACAATACTTCAAACTAACAATGAAAATAGTCTCTGTACAGGGTCAGCTGTCGAAGTCTCAAAGAAGGTAAGGACCACAATCGTGACCCCATACTAATTTCATAATAGTTGTATCAAGCCCTCGATAGTAATGGTGGCTTTGGCTAAACTATAAATTAACTTTTATATGGTTTGCATAATTAATAAGTTATAATCTTTTGCAAATTCGTTGTATACGCATTGATATTATCGATACTTATTGATCAACATAATATAGCATGGGGGGGGGGGGGGAAATAAATACAATTTTGATAAGGAACACGTGTTTTGGAAGCTCCAGTAATAAAGTCCAAATAGGGCCATACTGAGTAAACCGGGACACAACAAAATAAAAGAAATGGGAAGTTGAAAGAAGGTGCAAACCCGAGAAGATAAAATCCTAATAGAAAACCCCGAACCAGTGAGTAATTAGATATAAATAAAACGGGTGGAGGTTAGAAAATAAGCAGTAAGGTGGAAAATTGCATGAAACTAATAGAAGATAAGAAAATAATATCACCTAAAACAGGGTCACGCTAAAATTTTCTACATAGGCAACACATCGTACACCGAAGTGTGCAGTTGATCATTCAAATTTACATGCAATGGGAAATATACCGGAATTATTACAGCAAATAAGTAATAGACTGGACCAGATAATTAAGGATGCTACTGCAATAAAACAAGAAAATAGACAACTTAAGGATAAAATCGAAAAGCAAGAAATAAGAATAGGATATTTAGAGAGAGAAGCTAGAAAAAAGAACCTGGTGATAACAGGTGTGAAAGACGAAGAGGATGAAGGGGAGAGAGAAACACTGGAAAAAATACAAATAATGTCGAATAAAATAGGAGTAGAGTTAGATGAGAAGAACTTAGAAGATTATACGAGGATAGGAAAATACAAGGCAGTGGGAACGAGACCGATAATAATTAAATTAAGTAAATTTAATAAAAAAATAGAAATATTAAAGAAGGCAAAAGAATTAAGGGGCACAGATATATGGATAAACGAAGATTTCACTAAAGAAACACAAGAAGTACGCAGAAAATTAATACCAATCATGAAAGAGGCGAGACAAAGAGGACAGAAAGCGGTCATAAAATACAACAAATTAATAATAAACAACAAAATATACAGTACTGAAGAAAATGATACGAAAACACAACAACAGTGGCAAACAGAGAATGCGGAGGGAACAAGCACTAACAACAATAGAACAGTTAGTGATAGGTCACCGAAAGGAGACACGATAGAAGAAAAGTTGAGTAAAATAACAAAGACAACGGGAACAAAAAACTAATCAAGAAGGGAACGGACAGAATAAAAGGTAACGACAAAGGCAATGGACATGGAAAGGAAAAAGAATCACAAAAGGAAGAAAACACAAGAAAGAATAAGGAAAATAACAAACAAGACAAAAAAATAGTAGAGACATGGAAAATAGGTACATGGAACTCTAGAAGCATGACAAGTAAAGAAAATGAGATAGAAGAAGAATTCAGGAAAGCAGGATTAGACATACTGGGTATAACTGAAACTAAAAAGAAAGGAATAGGAGAAGTAGAAATGGAAGGAGGAAGTATTTTCATATACAGCGGGATAGATAAAAAACAACGGGCAAAAGAAGGAGTAGGCTGTATAATTAAAAAAGAAAATGCTAAGTATATAAGCAAATGGACGGGGATCTCTCCGAGAATACTAAAGATCGAACTGGAAATAGATGGACAAATAAAAACAAATACAATAGTGGTGTACGGACCCGATGAGGATGAGGTGAAAAGAAGTAAAGATGAATTCTGGGATCAACTGACAATGCCAGTAGAAGAAAGTAAAGGAAGAATATTATTAATAGGGGACCTGAACGGACGCGTAGGTAGAAAAGACGAAGTATCAGGTGATGTAATAGGAATACATGGCGAAGACTCCACAAACAGCAACGGTAAAAGATTGGTAGATTTCTGTATAATAAATGATCTAATAATAACAAACTCATTCTACATGCATAAAGATATACATAAATATACCAGAGAGGCTGTAAGTAAGGGAGAGAAATCGATAATAGACTATATAATTATAAACAGACGTTACAGGAAGGAAATACTGGATACAAGAGTAAAAAGAGGGCCAGAAATATATTCCGACCATTATTTAGTACTAACAAAAATGAAGATACGACAGGAAGACCACAATATAATAAGAAACAGGGGCGAATATAAAAAGAGAATTAGAGAAAAAATCAAAATATATAAACTGAGAGAAGAAGAGACGGCAAGGAAATATAACGAAAGGATCGAAGAGCAGATGAGTAAATGCAACAACAACATAGAAGCATTGTCGCTTGAAGAAGCATGGAAAGGCATAAAAGACATACTAATAACAACAGCAAGGGAAGTGTGTGGGACGACCAAAATTGTATAGAACAGGAAACAGTCGAGTTGGTGGAATGAAGAAATAAAAAACGAAGTACGGAACAAGAAAAAGATATGGAAAAAGTGCTTAAGTAGTAGAACAGTGGAAAAGTACAACTGATATAAAGAACAGAGAAATAAAGTAAAAATAATGATAAAAAGGGCGAAACAAAAAGCATGGATAGCCGAGTGAATCAAAAACTATTCTACAAAATACTTAGATCGCTCCGCAAAGGAAAATAACACAAGATTGGTCATATAAAAAATAAAGAGGGAAGAATATTAGGGTGTGAAGAGGAAATCATAAGGAGATGGAAGGAATATTTCGAAGACATGCTAGCAACAGATCAAACACCAGAACTAGAAGTAGAGGTGGAGAGAAAAACAAATGGAACAGATATTAACGAACATAATGAAGAACAAGAGCAAATACAAGTAGAAGAAATAGTAGAGGTGGTGAAAAAACTGAAACGAGGAAAAGCAGCAGGATATGATGAAATAGCACCAGAAATGATTAAAAATTTGGGAGTAAAAGGCCTAGAAGGGATAACTAAACTGTTTAACAAAGCATGGCGAGAGGAAAAGATCCCCAAAGAGTGGGAGATAGGAGTACTTCTACCGGTATTTAAAAAAGGGGACAGAAGAGATTGTTCCAACTACAGGAGAATTACCTTACTACCAATAATAGCAAAGTTGTTTGAGGGTGTACTGGAAATGAAATTAAAATCAGAAACCGAAAGTCAATTAGAAGATTCACAGAGTGGGTTTAGGAGAGGTAGAGGAACACAAGACCACATATTCGTATTAAAACAACTAGCAGAAAAATTCACTTCAGACAAAATATTTGTAGCCTTCATAGACCTAGAAAAGGCATTTGATAGTGTGTCCAGGGCAACTGTATGGAATGGTTTAAATAGGAGAAACATAAATGAAAAATTGATAAATTGCATCAAGAGTGTGTACAAAAATACAAGAAATATAGTGAAAACACGAAATTTACAATCAGAAGAATTCATTACAAATGAAGGACTGAGACAAGGTGGAGTATTAAGCCCACCACTGTTCAATGTAGTGGGATTTAGAAATATGACGAGGGTAGAAATAGCAGAAAGTGCATTTGTAGACGATTTAGTGATTTACGCCAAAAATAAGCAAGACCTACAAAACAGCTTGGATATATGGAAGAATGCCTTAGGAACTAGAAACCTAAAAATAAACCCGGAGAAGACCAAAGTTATGGTTATAGGTAAAAATGATACAGACACACCAATAAAAATAACAATAAACGAACAAGAAATTGAGCAAGTAAGAGCATTTAAATACCTGGGAGTGACAATCCAGTCCAATGGAAGTATCAGGGCAGAAATAAATGAAAGAATAGAAAATGAGACAAAGGTATATCACGCACTAAACAACACAGTCATAAAGAAAAAGGAAGTAACAAAGCAAACGAAAATTACAGTATTTAAAACAATTTTCAAACCTACACTGTTATATGGGAGTGAGAGCCGGGTACTGACGAAACAACTAGAAAGTAATATACAGACAGTTGAGATGAAATATTTACGTGGAGTAAAGGGGATAACGAGACGAGACAGAATTAGAAATGAGACAATTAGAGAAGAATTAGGAGTAGAACCAGTGTTAAAAAGTATCAAAAAACAGCAATTAAGATGGTTCGGACATATAATAAGGATGGGCGAGGAGAGTACAACAAGAAGAATATGGGAGACAAGATTACAACAAAGAAGAGGCAAAGGCAGACCAAAGAAAACCTGGGACAAAGAAGTAGAAGAGAACCTGGGTCAAATGGGACTGACTTGGAATAAAGGGAAAAGAGAGGCAAAGAATAAAAAAGGTTTTGATAATAATAATAATAATATAGCATGTTACAAAAACGGTAAGTTTCAAATAGGTAGAAGAACGTTTGAGGCAATGGGACACGAGGAACAGTAAGCTAATTCAAATATTTCAGGAGTTCAAACAATTTGACGGACGATAGCAATCATCGTGTATTGATAACTGGAATGTCCTACAAAATTTTGTTGTTTTAAAGCAGCATACGTCCATGTTTGTTACATTACATCAGGTGCCGCGTGTGCTTATTAAATAAGCGGGTTGCCAGTTAAACTCGCGAATGATGGGCATAAGATGTAAAGTAAATGAAACAAAGTTTCAAAAACCTTACATTTTCCATAAAATAAAACTCACAATCAATAAAGGACGTCGCTGGTGCCGATGTAAATTTTTGTGAGGTTACATTGGGTAAGATGTTAAAAGTTCTTAGATGATCACAGAAAACAAAATAAATGACTACTCGGTAAATAAATAACTAAATTCTGAAAATTCACTTACAGTTACGTTGTAGTATGAGTAATTAAATGTTATGAGTTTAATTAGTATCAAAATAATCGATTCTCAATTCCTACTTAAATGAATTTTTGAATAGTGAACGCTTAAAAAATTTTGATTTCATCCTGTAACATTAGTGCCAACAAACAAACTAGTGAAATGTATTCCTGTGAACTTTCCCTAACGTCCTCGTACATTTCTCATATATGTTCAATGTTATCTTAATAAGTACTAATTGATTGTAAATAGATGTGATAAAATAATTCGTGAATCAGCATAAAATATTAACATTTGCAAGCTCATAATAAAATATTACCCGATATATTATCTTCCAAACGAGTAACATATAATACGTCACCTTGTACACAATTTCGTATGAATAATTTTTAAACAGTTAATTATGAAATTTAGATTTAGTACAGAAACACTTACGCACACACACACACCCTATTGCTTATTAAAATCAAAAAAATTATCATTAAGATTCAGTAGCGCCATGCATTTTACTTGCAGTAACAAACAAACCATGCAGATTTTGAAAAAAAAAAACAAATTGCTTGGCAGTGGTAATATTATTTCAAGCTGTTTGACAAAAATATTAATTAAAATAATATTTAGATTAGTTTAGTAAGTTTTGAGATTAAATACATATTGGCAAACAAGTAAATCTTCAGCACTCTCACCCATTGACAAATATAATCTCTTAAAATTAAAGTAAAAGACATGAGCTACCTATCTATATAATACGTAATAATACCATGAAACAATAAACTTTTTTAAAACGCACGATTTTATTTACGCGTAGAAAGTGCACTAAAAAATACCAAAAAAATAATTTTTTTCTTTGCACCAAAATGTGATTAAAAATCTTTACGACTAAAAACAAAAGCGTGGGGCGCTCATATTATACACATATGACGGAGAGAAATAAATTATAATAAATAAATTTTATTTTTAGTCATAGATTTTTAATCACATTTTGGTGGAAAGAAAAAAATTTTTTTTTTACTTTTTAGTGCACTTTCAACGCGTAAAGGCGCGATTTAAAAAAAAATTTTCATAGTATTATTTTCTACCTTTTAGTCTTGTCAAATATTTAAATCGATTTATCAACCATGCTACACCTATTCTTTAAATCCACAATCTGTTTTAATTCATTCAAATTAATTAGTTATGATTTAATTTATAAAAAAAACTAAATAAAATAGTCACATCGTTAATACAATAAAACGAAGAAAAAGACAACGGCACGCGTTGTTCCCAAGCGGTCACTCATCCAAGTACTGAGCGCGCCCGGCGTTGCTTAACTTTGGTGATTGGACGAGAACCGGTGTCTTCAACGTGGTATGGCCTATGGCTTTGTAAAATATAGTTCTTATTATTTTCTCATGTGAAAGATATTTATGTTAATTATAGTTTAATTAAGTATTTCTAAGAACCGTAAGTATTAAAAGATTGCATTGTTATCGGGAATACATAATTTGGGAGAGTTACAAGTCGATTGGACTTGTAGAAGAGTCAAACGTTCAATCATAATGAAAAATTGTCGTGCAAATCCTTAAAGCTAAAACTCTGATCTTCAATGTTACATTGTAACCAGAAAAGATAATTAGCTGCTGTACTCCTTTTCAGGTAACTATTTACACATAGCACTGTAATCCAAATGCGAGAATCGCAACAGTGATCGGTCAATTGGTCCATACGCAGAAAATTTAGTTCAGCGCTTACCGCACTAATAATTTATGAACAAATATCTTGTACAGCCGTGAGTTATTCGAGCTCCCTTTATTATACGTTCACTTCATACACACTTGCTCTTTCGAGACCTTTTGTATCGTTTACCAACAGTTTAGACTAATTATTCATTCTTAACGTTTAAAATGTGCACGTGTTTACATTTAACTACGGCGTAAGGTGTTTTAGTCCAACTTCTCTCTTTTCCTGACTGACAGGTTGACCTTACTTGCAGTTTAAATTGCCTTCATTTGTTTGCAGCTAAATGCACGTAGCCACTTCTATATTTTATTATAGCTAGATTAGCCACAAAGTCATTAAATTAATTAAAAAGTGCTTCTTAAAGTTTAGAACATACCTCCACACAGGTGTTCAGAAAACATACAAATGTTTTTATAAATCTTTTGTAGGATCTGTAGTTTACTGATTTTGAACTACCGTGATTAATTTTGTGATAGATTTTCGTTAGAGATAACATTCTCAAAACGCACGTTACCCAGCCAATATTTCACTACGATCACTTACAACCAAAAGGTTTCTTCCATTTATCTTTTTTATAACCTCTGCACACGACGTTATACAATAATGACGTATATCCGCGCGCGCGTGTGCGTGAGCGCGTGTGTGTGTATCTATGTCTGTGTCTGCGCCTGTGTCTGCGTCTGCTTGCGTGCGTGTGTTCGTGTGTGTGTACATGATACATGATACACAGGTGTTCAGAAAACATACAAATGTTTTTATAAATCTTTTGTAGGATCTGTAGTTTACTGATTTTGAACTACCGTGATTAATTTTGTGATAGATTTTCGTTAGAGATAACATTCTCAAAACGCACGTTACCCAGCCAATATTTCACTACGATCACTTACAACCAAAAGGTTTCTTCCATTTATCTTTTTTATAACCTCTGCACACGACGTTATACAATAATGACGTATATCCGCGCGCGCGTGTGCGTGAGCGCGTGTGTGTGTATCTATGTCTGTGTCTGCGCCTGTGTCTGCGTCTGCTTGCGTGCGTGTGTTCGTGTGTGTGTACATGATAAGGTACAAAATAGAGCGAAAATTATATATATATATATATATATATATATATATATATATATATAAAATAGATTTCTGGAACTTCTCAACCAGAAGAATACAAACATACAGTTCACGATGGAACTAAAAAAAGATAATCAATTACCATTTCTGGACGTATTAACCAAAAGGGACAACGATTGACTTGGCCACACCATATACCGAAAACCGACACACTCGGATCGATATCTTCAAGCAGACTCACACCATCATCCAGCACAAGCACAGTCAGTATTGAAAAACGCTGATACACCGCTCTAAAACGCTAACTGACGAGGACCACAGACAAGCAGAGACAAACCAAATAAGCAGATCCCTACGCAAACATGGATTCAAGGAACGGGACATACAAAGAGCAATGAATCCGAGAAAGCGAAACAACACAGGTCAATCAGAAGACGAAGAACCTACAACATATACATATCTACAGTATATAAAAAGAACAAACGATAAAATAAGCAAGATACTGCAGAAACACAAAATCAAAACAATATTTAAAGCAGCAAGGAAGATCAACACGATGCTAAAAATTCCCAAGGAACAAATAAACCTAGAAGAACAAGGAGTATACCTTATTCATGTGGCGGATGTGCTTCGATATATATCGGACAAACAAACCGAAAGATCAAGCCGTAAAATTGACATTCAAAACACCTTAATACTAGCCAACATAGTACATTACAAATCTCGCATCATCAGAGAGGCTATCGAAATGGAGAAGCACATAGACAACCTCAATACTGTGGATGATGGATCAAGATTACCGACAACATGGAAACCAATTCTAAAGGATAAACACATAAAAACAACATATTCAAACACGACGTCAAACGAAAGCGAAAGTGAAAGTGCAACGAAAGAAAACAACAAAAAAGAAAGTAGGGAAAGTGAAAGCGCAACAAAGGGACCAATAACACGCAATCAAGCCAACCAGCGACTGGGAACACTATATAACACGGAACCTCAACCAAAAGGTATCAGTTAAATACGAGTAACAACAAGCAGCAGCAGAAGGTGAAACGTATCCTGAATACGGCAAGTGGGGACTTTCCGAAACGTCGAGTAAACAGTCTCAGAGACTACTACAACACCAACGCAGGCTAGCACGCGATACACCTTATCGTGTACACACTCACACAAACACACACACAGATATATATATATATATATATATATATATATATATGTGTGTGTGTGTGTGTGTGTGTGTGTGTGTGTGTGTGTGTGTGTGTGTGTGTGTGTGTGTGTGTGTGTGTGTGTGTGTGTGTACACGATAAGGTACAAAATGGAGCGAAATAATTCAAAATATCTTCACAAGTTCGATTACTTCCCGTGAAAATTTGAAGGAAAGTATTTTTCAAGTGTTCAGTTGAAAGATTATAAATATCGACGATTTATATTTCAAACGTTTTTCAACTTGGTTTCTGCAACTGTGGGGTATGTTCACCATAACTCTCAATAGTTATCTTAAACTACTATTTTAGGTTATTTTTTTTAATTATTTGGAATTTTTAACCCCCGACGATTAAAGGGGGATGTTATAAGTTTAACATGTGTATCTGTGTATCTGTCTGTGGCATCCTAGTTTTCAAACGGAGTAATCGATTTTGATTTAGTTTTTTTTCGGTTGAAGGGTTAATAGTTCGAAGGTGTTCTTAGATATGATTCAAAAAATCTGTCCAGCCGTTTGAAGATCAATGGCTCTTTTCTAGTTGATGAAATAATTTTTTTTACTTTTTATTAGAGGTTTTGATTTTTTTTCCAAAAAAATTGTTTTACTTTTTAGCGTTTTTTTTGTGTTGGGAGTTTTTTTAAAATTATTAATGTAATATTATTGACATGTCGATAACTGTGACAAACATCCCGATGAGTAACAGTGAGACCAGTTTCGCTGTTGCCCATTACTTTCTATTGACTTCTTCTTAACATTTCATTGTCTAGAAAAAAATTGAACAAATATACTTTGACATGCCTCACGAAAAACTATTATTGACACATTTTTCCAAAAAAAAAAGGATGACCCCCACTTTATTCGGTAAATGAAGTTTTCCACTGAACAACATTCTAGTTATTATTTCATAAAGTGCTACCAAATGTCCTATGGACTTCCTCTGCTTAGTTGTAGAAAGTTACCTTATGAAATTGCAGTGGCAAGTAATTGGCAAAAATATAAAATAAACTTAAGATAGAAGGTATCGAGTGGATGCCAATAGAACAGAACTGTGATCACCTGACTGGTGAAACATCCGCTCTTAAGACGGCGAAGGTTTTAGCAGAAAAGGAGTAAAGCAAGTGAATAAACTTATAAGAAGGAAAGAGGATCGCTCATTACAGCTTGTGTTATTATTAGTAGTACAGGCAGTTATATCCCTCCTACGATGATGTTCTCAAGGGATTACAAGACCACATGATCATTGGTGCTCACGTTGGTACCCTAGGATTGGTTCTCCTTCCGGATGGTGTGAGATCATGAGTTGGGATTTCATTGTGGACGATTTTATTTATTATTCAAAGAGCAATTATTGAATTTTGCGGAAAAAGATTTCGGGTATACGTGAAGCTCATAAAAACATGAGTTTTGTTTTGAATGTTTCATAGAGTGAATGTGGCTACTTCAGAATAATATTACGTTTTTCTTCCAAATTTCAAGATGGCGTAGATCGAGGACCTACGTTTGGGTTGGTGCTGTGCAGATTTTCTGCTCCACAAAGACATGTTACATTTAAACCTCTTAACAGTGGTTGGTTTTGATTGAACGAGATGGTATTTAATGACGTTTATAAGACGGATATGGGTATCTATAATAGAGCAAGGTTAGAAGACATTAGACAGATTTTTTAATCAGCCTTTAATTAAAACGGTTAAGGGAACGGTGGGGCATGATTTCAAAACGTGCAAATTTAAATAGTGTTTAAACAGGTTTGAAATAAATAGTAACTGTCGTGCCAACAGAATATTGCATATCAAGGAAAATCTACGCGATAGTAAATTTATCTTTATTTGCTAATTTATACAATTTTGCAAAGTATTCTATTTTTTCAACCTTATTCTACTGTTTACATTTCATTTCGTTTTGTTTACATTCTTTATTTCCTTATTAAATTTTTTTCATCTTTTGTCCAATACTTGTTTCCCCACTCTTCATTACCGCATCTAAACCTCGCTATCATATTTTCTTTCTTTTTTCCCTTCTCCTTTCAGATATTCTGGTATCACTTCTCCTTTAATCTTTTTGTAATTTATATTGCATTTTGATTTTCTTATTTTTAACAATTTTTTGGGTTTTTGGACATCTTTGCCCCTTCTTATTATGTCCTCTCTTACCCTCACGCCCTCTTGTCTTTGTCTCTCTACTTCTTCCGGCGCACACCGTTTTTTTTTCATAATATTACTCCCTTCCATCTTGTGCGTATTTCACTCTCTCTTCCTTTATCTCTTTCTAGCATTGCTGCAATATTTTACACTCCGTTCTTTCTCCCATTTCTTCCTCATACTTTACTGCCCTTCTTCCTGCCTCCACCCTTATTTTTTCTTCCTGCATTTCCTCTCTTATAATATACCCAGGTGTCCTTATCCAGCCCCAATACCCATTCCCAATATTTTTCTTGCAAACCCTCCAGCTCTTCTTGCTCCATACACCCCCACATTTCTGCCCCACATAGCACCACACTTTGTATTAACGTCTCCTCCAGATCCCCCATATATACCGAGAACACACTTGGGCTCAGTGGGCATCCCTGTCTTGTTACCAATTCCTCACTCATCTCCCTATTTACTCTCACTTTACTCCTCGTTTCCTCATGGATTTCCATCATCCTTTCTATCAGTCATTTATGTTTTTTTATGTATGTATTCCCATCACTTTTCCCTGTTCATTCTGTCGAACGCCGTTTTTAGGTCCACGAATAACGCCACCATTTTCCCACTTTGTATGCCGTATTTAATAATGTCATCCCCCTATAATTTTCCATTTCTTTTCTATCCCCTTTTTTGTATACCGCGCATATTACTCCTACTCTCCATCTCTCCGGGAAACCTTCCTGTCTGCATATTTTATTAATTATTTCCGTCATCTTTTTTGATACCTTTTCCCCTCCCTATACCCAATCCTCTCCTTGTATTCCGTATACTCCCGCCGCTTTACCTTTTGTAAGTTTCCCTATTGCCAGTTACGGCTTCTTCTTTTATTCCTTCTTCTTCTCGGTCTACTTTTTGTACTCCTTTACCTAGTATTTCTCCTTTTTTCTGTCTATGCTCCTCCTCTAGGAACCTTCCTGAAGAATTTATCCCATTCCTTTATTTGTGTTCCCGCTTTACTTCCTTTCTTTTTTTAGATATTTTCATACATCTTCTTCCGTTCTTATTTCCTTAATCTGCTCTTCTTGTTTCTTTTTATTTTCCCCTTTTTTCCTTTCGCATGTTTTCTTATATTTATTTACTGCTTGTTTATATTCTACTTTCTCTACCGTCCCATTTTTCCATTGTCGTATTGGTCTTCTTGCCTTCCTCTTTTCCTCCTTGCATTCACTATCCCACCACTTCTTGCATCCCATTTTCTCCCCTTCCACCTTTTAAATTTGACTTTCTCTGAGCTTCTTCCATCTTCCTTCTCATTTCTTCCACACTTTCTTATATTTCTAGGGTTGGTCGTACGATTCTACCTTCTCGCCTACCCTAGATTGCTTTACTTTTTTCCCTGCGACTTCGTTCATTATAACGTAATCAATTATTAATTCTCCCTTTTCTCCTATGGACGTGTATTCCACCAATTCCCTTGCTTTTCTATTCCCATTCATTATTTCCCAGCCTCTTTCATCGCATATTTCCAGTAGCTCTTTTCCCTCTCTGTTTAACACTTTGTCCTTTGTCGGCCTTTCCCCCGTCCCTTTCCTTTCTTGTGTTCCTCCTTCTTCACCTGTCCTCGCGTTAAAATCTCCTCCAATTATTATCATGCCCTCTTCCTTCTCTTGTATGATCTCTTCTAGGCTTTCCCTTGTCTCTATTATTTTTAGTTTTGTTTTTCCCTGCTTTATGTTCCTTTCTACAATTCCTCTTCTCTGCTGCATTTTTTCTTTTTCTTCTTGTTTAAACCATTTTCATCTTATTTCCGTTATTATTCCCCCCTTTGACCTCTCTTTTCTGTTATCTCTTTCCGCGTGCTGCACTTCCCATGCGAATTCCCCTGGCATTTCCCTTTCCCACCGCTCCCATTCATTTTCTTCCATTCATGTCTCTTGTAATCCCACCACTTCCTGCTTCCTTATGAACTCCCAAAATTCTTGGTGTTTATTCATTATTCCTTTAGCTCTATGGTTTCTTCCTGTACTCATTCCCTGCTTTCCTTTAGTTCTATTTCTTGCTATTTTCTTTTTCAATTCCTCAGTTTTCCGTTTGTTTGCCGTTTCCCTTTTTTTCCCTTTTTACCCCTACTCTTCTGTTAGTTTTTAGCCCACTTAGTTACCCCACTTTTCTTCCCTTTCTCTAGTTAACTCTCATTCCATATATACCTTTCTCCATCTGTCTCCATTTGTCTATAACCTACTCATACTTTTTCCCCTCCGCTCATCTTTCCGCAGGCCTACTCTTTATTTCTCTTCGAGTCCTCCTTTCTTCCCTTATCAGGCCGTGGTCTATGCACATGCTTGTGCCCCTTAGTTTCCTCTTCACATACATAATTTTTGCTTCTCTTCCCATCTCTCCATCTTCGCACTGTCTCATTTTCTCTCTCTCTCTCCCTCGCTCTTGCTCTCTCTCTCTCTTTCTCTCTATTTATCACAGTCACTTTTTTGAATTCCACTTTTATGTTTAATATCTCTTCCATCTTCACTTTTGAGTCCTTTTTCTGGCTCCTTGCTTCTCCACCTCTTTATCACAATATTATTCTTTCTTTTCCTCCTCTCCTCCTCGTCCGCTTTTTCCTAACTTTTCTATTCTCCCTATCAATTCTTCCTTTTCCCTTTCTCTCATTCCTTCCTTCATTGCTTTAATTTCATTTCTTATTCCCACCGTGTCTTGTTCCATCTGTTCCATCTTTTCTTTTATTAATTCTTCCACTTCCTCCATTTCTCTTTCTTCTTTCTTTATTACCCTTTTATTCATCTCTCTTTTTTCTTCCAGTTCCTTCCTTCAATGCTGCACGTCTTGTGATCTTATTTTTTTTATCACAGAGGAAAAATGAAGAAGAAACAAACAAAAGAACTACGCTCTCTAATTTATGTCCTAATTGTCGTAATTATATTTTCCTAAATGCGTGTTTACAAACACGCATAAATACAGTTCATATATTGCAGTCGGTTTCTTTACGTTTTGTAATAGAATATACAAACAAGTTCAAGATAGGAGGTACAGGTCAAATGTGTGATATGATACAGGGGTATCACGAATGCAAATATAATAAATAAGTATCACTATCAATCAAGTAAGTAGCACTCACAATACGTTGTTCTAGGGAAGTAGCTTAAATTTACTCAATCAATGCAAGTTGGCATGACAACAGGGAATATTATTTCCCTAGAGAAGTAAATGTTGATATTGCTAAAAAGTGGATATCACCATGAGATTCACTTAAATATTTATTAACATTAATTGTAAACGTACAATCTGTACAATTGTTCATACTTAAAAATCTTCAGAGATTTGCACATTATTGGGCAAGTTATTTAAGTCAAAAATTTCTGTGTTTTTCATCAAATGACAAACGGTTACTATAGTGCCAATGTAATGACCACTACTTAAGTTTGCTACAACGACATGAGATTCTCCCAATGAATTTTTGTAATAAAATCATAAAATAATTGTTAATAGACAATATAACGGGTGGATAGTGCAAAAAATAATGTACTTTGAACAGGAATTAAAGATTTACCAATACCTTGCCTTGTTAAATCCCTCGCGTACGCTCGGGATTCAAATAAAGCTTGGTAGAGTAAATCCTGCTTACTTCGCTTGTAGAGTAATATACTATTAAAGTGTACCTGTACTTTGCACCGATATCTACATTTTTCTTGAAGCGCCCTTTCACGTAACTATTACCTAATTGTTTATCTTACACTAATCACTATCTATATACATTAATCTACCTTATTACTTCACTAATAATTAAACCCCGTATTAAACTATAATTCCGAGCAGTCCTATAACACTTTACTACCAAATCGTAAAATCCTCGCGATAGTAAAATAAACTTTTAAAGTGATCCTTTTTAACTAAATAAAGATTATGGATATTGTATATATACAAATTAAGACTGTGGTAATCATTATTAATGCTGATGTAAATACGTGTGCGTTTGTTATCGGCATAAAACAAATTTAGGGCTTAAGTACGTGGAACATTTACGTTTGCACCGACAGAGCTTGCGCCTAGTGCAAATGTTAAGAGGCTTGTTAGTGTGTGTGACTGTGTACAACTACAGGGATTAATTAACGGAGCTCAACCCCGTTAAACTGGGAGGTTATTAAATAAGACCAATTTGTATATTGTTGTGTAGTGAAAGTTTGATTATCCTAAAAAAAGGGACATTGCTATTATTGTAATTGTAATTTTAAGCAATCAACTAACCACTACCTTTTCTGTGTTAGTAGGTAAAGACTAGTTTAAGATCTAGTAGGGAAAAACAATTAAGATATTTTTTTGTCGCTTGATTGCGGAATTCAATGTACATTCATATTATTATTGAAAACTTGTTTGAATGTAGTTAACCATTCGATTAAAGCAAAAAATCAATTTAAGTGTTACAAACTAATAGTGCTCTGTTAGATTTCTTTGCTTTAATTTTTTTTATTTGTAAAGTTACACGAAGGATCACAAAGGTTCAGTAGAATAAATTTTACTTTTAGCTCTCTTTGTGACTGTTGGCTTGACAATTGGATTTCTTTTAGACAAACCAATTACAAAATGTGATTGCTTTTATTTCGTTGTTAGAATCGAACATTCAATACAAACCTTATTTTCAGTGAGTGTTTATCACAGTATTAGTAATGTATTACTTCTTTTTATGAAAATTAAAGTTACGACATGAACCAAAGTGAATCATTTTTGCAAACTTTTTTTTATATTAATGATAAAATTTTGTAAATGTATTTGAGAGAATATAATTTACGAATCATATGCAGATTTATCAATTAGTGGAAGTACGTTTGCTACTGTTTTGAAATATACTCCATTCCGGATTACACTTTCACAAAGCAATTTAGAAATTTTTACTTACTTTGGATTATTGTTGGTAATCATAAATATTAGAAAGTTGATGACGATATATTGATACCGCTATAATTTGTTTTAATGGATACCATAGATGATGAAAACTCCAAAAAGTGATTAAAAAACAATTACACTTCTGCTTCTTGAGGAATAAAACCATTACTATTCTTAGTACTTAACTCCTTAAAAATGAGTTATTCTAATGCTTAACTTGTGGAAACTAATTTTAATAGGGTTTCATTGACCTTTCAACGTTATTCGGGAAGATTACGAGCAAATGTCGCCCTGCCCAAAGATTGTTTAATAATACACGTTGGCGGCTTGTAGAGTCTGAGAACGTTTAATCACAAACTAACCGCTACGCACGAAACAACAGAGATGTAGATTCCGCAAAACAAGTTCTCCCGGAAACGATTCCTATAGGCACATCATTCTTCACAGATGAAACAAAATTTTATAGACGCTGCGATAAAAAAAATCTACGTCGTCCTAAGACTAGTCAATGAACATTTTATGTGAGCGTGCGGGCATTATTGATAATAATTTGTTGGTTCCACGCATTTTAACAAGGCGTCCCGCAACCGTCTCTTTAATTACCTGAATGGCTTACGCCTTGACATCAAAGATACACTTATTTTGGGCTTTTTCAGTATCTAAGGTATAGCGTTACTCGATAAATAAACATGGAGGAAAATCTGATAGCTAGAGTTGTCGCAGTTGAGGAAATTTGAGAGCGAACAGCAAACGATATGTTCATTAATTTGCAGTAAAAATGATAAACGCGGTGTAGATAAGCCGTAAACTGTCAACCATTAAGCAAATGTAATGACTAAAACGGACTAACGTAGCGAATTGTTGAGGTTGAAGTAAAGGAAGATTCTATTTGAGCTACCGTGCGTAAAGGTCTTCGTTCTGCGTGACAACATAATTTACACCGTTTGAAAAGGCAAGCCAAATAGCACTTACACTTTTAAGTGAGGGACAATTTTCTGTAGACTCACTGTTTAAGGGCCCATATCATAAAATTTTGAAGAGAAAATTTGTAGACACTGGTGTTGTGAACGAAGAATTTCGTTAACAGTTTTAAATATTACAGTGGGGTCAGTTTATTGTGTTTAAATTAAATCACCAAAGTAGGGTGAGTAAAAAAATACGTTGTTTTGGTAGACAAAAGAAACTATAATGCACCTAAGACTTGAAAAAGCTCTCAAGGTCTTTTTAGGAACGGCAGCATTAAATCCTTAATTAAGTAGTTGCATAAATATTTAAAAAAACTTATTGTGATTGATAAATCAAATTTGGTAAAGCAAAGAGATTCTGTAAAATGACAATCACCTAGAAGGTGATTTCAAGGTCGGATCGTATTTGCGAGAGAAGGAGCAACACAGAAGCATCTAGTGGTTGTGTCTAGCATTTGGGTGTTATAACTGGAAATATTGCAAAGTAATACTTCCTTTATAAAACTTTGTTTTTTTTTCATTGGAGGATGTTTGTGTGTATAAATTTATGTCGGTTTAGAATGCGTTAAACAAGTTTTTGACAGATTTTTTTGAATTGTATTCTATTTTACCTCCGCAACAAGTGGGCCGTTAAGTTGTTAGTAGTATCAGGGATAAAGGTCTAGTTTGGTGGCGTACAGAATGTACGATTTCATTATAACATGTTCAGTATTTTTTCACTTTGAGTTTGTATACAGTCATAATAGAAGTAGCATTTTAACAGACAGAGGCGGTTATGATATATTAATTAGGGTTATTTTTGATTTTTACGTATTTAGTGTATGATGCTACCGGAGAAATACACATTGAAGCTAAGCAAGGTTCTATTTGTAGTTGCCTTCCTAAGCCGTAGGTGAAGCACAGCTTTCCCTAGATTTTTTTTACATGAAGGTGTAGAAGACATTTTTTTCACTATCGCTAAATCGACTTACTACCTTATTTCAAGAGGGTTGTGGATGCGTACGGGTGTGCGCGCATGCGTATGTGTGTCTGTGTGTTCGTGCGTGAGTAGGCATATGTTAGTGTCAACGTTAACTCTAAAACGATGTATGTAGTTAAAATTTCGTATTTAAGCTTGTATTCATTTTTTCTGGACCTGAATAAATTTTGGGAAAAATCCAGTGGCGGAGAAGGGGATTAGTAGACGCAGTTTTTTGTTTTTATTTTTTATTTCTGAACGAGTTTGTAACAGGTTCATACGGCATTCGAACACCGAGCAAACTAATATCCACAAAGGCCAATTAGCTCGTCGTTAGCTCCGTGAGTTGTATACTAATTTCCACTTTGTATGTCGGAAGTTTGTATGCTGTTCGCCAGATATTTTTAATCGACCGCTGATGATGATAGCGTAGCTATGGAAAGGCGTTCGGTGGTTTTTAATTTTCATGTGGTACGTGGGTGTATTTTGTTTGTTTTAATTTTGAGTTTGTGCACGGTCGTGATAGAAGTTTAGTGTAAAATTCAGGATTCTAGCAGACAGCGGTGTTCACAATACATTAATTAGGGTTATTTTTTAATTTTGGCGATTGGCTAAATATATTCAGTCTTAACTATATTAACTAATAGTTTTAGTGGTGGTGTACCTACAAGACATTTACATTATCTAACCTATTTCTGACCAGTAGATACATGTTATTTAGGATCGGTTTTCTTTATTAAGTGATACGATTATGTAACAACTCGACTTTAGAAGCTTTATGTAATCCAGACACACATATTTAGCTGCAGGAGTTAAGTAAGATTAATAATTATTCAAACTAGGCAGGCGTGTTGGAGGGATATAAACGATTTAGTTGAGCATTTTCTTACAAAATTATAATACATAATAAAATTATTCGTTATTATGAGTGTAAACGACTGTGCTGACTTGAAAGTACTACCATGAGATTTGTATGGTTACTTACGTGTGGATTTGTGAGTTGTTTCATACATTTTGCGCGCTGTTCTGTTTTGGATTAGAATGCGATTAGATTTGTTCATGTTTCTGACAGTAATTTTCACTTTCAATTCCAAATTTAAATATTTTGACAGACACGCAACTGACGGCTGCTGTGAAAATCCAGGAAAAAAGGATTCGGTTACGAAAAGACAGACGAGGGTAATACTGTTTTTTTTTAAATCTCGCGATGAAACTGATTGGCAAAAGGCATTCCTTCCATCGTCACTCGCAGCAGCAACATCATGCATTTATTACAATCTTATTTTATAAACCAATTTAATAGTGAGATCTCATGTCCAAGTGGGCCACTTCGTGTAAGGCACTGTGCATTCGGTTGGATACATTTACGACCAACTTTCCGGACACGATAATAGATCTCATAATCCTATAAATTAATGGGGAAGGTCTCCGTCAAATTCAACGATGCGAATCCGGCTATGACCAAAAAAAAGCAAGTGCCCATGACCAGGGAAGAGTTCCGTGCGTACCTCGGGATACTGATTCTTACTGGAGTTTATGAGTCTGTCGACGAGGAAATAGATGACTTATTGAAATGAAATGCTAATCCTTTTTATCGCGCCAACCACAGTCGGACCAGATTTAAGCCAATGAATCGTTTATTAAAATTTGACAATTTCCAAACCTGCGCTGCTCGACTCGCCAACAGTAAAACCTCCCAACTTGATGATCTGCTGCTTATTCTCGACACGAATCCTGCTAAGTATGGGATTAAGGTTTTTTGGGTGGCTCATGCACGGACCGGATACCCATCGCAAAGAATACTGTATTCAGATAAATCTCTGATCGGTGCATTCTTTACTCGTTCAGTGTCTAATTCGTTTGGTTGTGTCTTTACAGACCAAGAGCGGTGTTGGTGGTGGTGTCAAGATAATGAATCTCTGCGATCCGTATATAAACACACCACCGAGAAGTAACGATTGACATTTTTTTACATCGTTGCATTTGGTTCAATACTTGAATAGCAACAGACTGACTGTAATTGGTACATTGTGCAAACATAACCTATACATTGCAAAATAAATAATTCCATCGAAGCAAAGGGAGACTCATTCCACCATCTTTGGTTTCTCATGTGTACTGAGACGGAACAAAGCCGTAATCTTGCTATCAAGCCAACATAATGGCATGCAAGTAGACACAGTCAGAGAGGCCAGGAAGCCTCGTATCATCCTGGACTACAATAGCTTAGGCATATACTCGAGAAGCGGAGGACGCTTTTTATTTAATATGGTCGACATGACAACCTTGCCCTTTATTCATAATTTACATGCTGCATCATGAATCTAAGAAAATGACATAGAATTCCCGAAGATAATTCCTAAAGCAATTTTCTATGTACTTCTATGATTCGACAAAGCACCCAGCACCAATTGACTACCTGATTCTATTCATTCAAACGACAAAGGAAAGCGGTGTTGGTGTCAAAATATTCCCCATTCAGGTTCCTGTCCCTCAAGTTGGGGCACAATGAGATTTGATCGGTAGCATTGAGGTCGAGGGAATTTGCAACGCTGCTGGGTTGCTCTAGTTCCAGAGAAACTAAATCACAAAACCCGCAAAAGATGCTACCGATGTGCGTTCGCTGTGTGCAACCAACACACATTCTACCCTCTCACCATTTGGTTGACTTGTTCGGTCGACAACCCGCAATAATTTTCCTTTTTTTGTGACATAACACCTCATTACATTCTTGATTTCTGTCAAAATTACACAAATCGTTAGAAAAACAATAAAAAACTGTTTTTACTCTACCAATGTATGATTATGCAAGGAAAAATGTAGTGGTACCCGAGTACTTCCTACGAGCGAATTCGCACAACTTTTATAAATCATCAAAAAATTTCACTTTCGGCTTGCGTATTCAAGCAAAAATTGACGTTTATCTCTAAAACTACATTTCTAGAGATGTCATGAGGTCCCGGATTAACAAAAAATTCATAATAAAAGAATGCTTTGGCTTCAAAGTCACACGATATACCTGGGTACCACCTATAGCCGGGTTAGGGTTAAAAATGTAGCTTCGGTTCTAACTGGAAACTCTGGTTTGAACATCGTGGCTTTGAGATAAAAAACCAAGTCATTATATTTACAGAAATGATAGAATAAGACAAAATTATGAAGATTGACCCTTCAGTACGCAATAATTAATAATACATGCAGAATTGGTTATGGAAGATAGGAAAAACATTTAAAAAAATCTTTCATTTACAATTTTTGAAAAAAATGTATTTCCTGACATTTTGCATATATACAAAACTGCGTATATACTCACGCTGACTGATAAAGTAAAATAAACAGAAAAAGTTGAATTCCTCGGAATAACCATGTGATTTCTCTTTGACTTCTTTATCGTCTTTGAATTTGCAGTTGGGAATTTTATTGCGCACTGAATTCCTTGTCTAAACAAATACACAGGTAAATTCAGAGAAGTGCAGCACCTGTCAAAATATAGCTTGTAATTATGATCTCTGGACACTTCTATTGACAGTCTAACCACAGCATTAGCGCTAACTCCAATATCAGGTTCGTCGTCAACTCGAAATTTGGGTCCATTTTCTTGTCCGCTGTAAATTTCGAATTTGTAAGCAGATCCCATGTCATCACAAAGCATAAAAAGTTTGTGTCCCATTTACGAGGTTTATCGTTCATATACACTTTCATGTGATATCTTGCCTTAGTTGCACATTGTTCATCTACTGAAAGACGCTCTCATTGGTACTGAAAGACATCTCTGGTTTATGTAGTCTAGTATCGGCCTTATTCTGTAGAGTTTGCCTCTTGTAGGGCTCTGGGGGTCTGGTAGTTTCGAGTTCTCATTGAAATGTACGGTACTATGCAGTCTCTCGTAGTAGTTCTGTGACATAGTCTGTTTTACCAATTCAACTCCATAGGCTGGTGGAGGCAACGAACTATTGATGCATATGCCAAAAGATTTATGTCGTAATTCGTGTTTGGATTCTGTTGGATAGCATATAAATTAGTTTCATCCACAACTTTTGATATGATTTTGTCAGTGAAGAAATATTTAAAAAATTGATATGGTGTAAGACAGATCTAAAATTGTTTGTGGTAACTTGTCATTTCCTATAAATGTGAACTTTCTTTTTCTAAAAAAGTTGGGATTTCAGTTACAGTTGGGATTTCAGTTGCAGTTGGGATTTCAGAAGGAGTTGTGATTTCAGGAGCAGATCGGGAAGTTTTATGAACACGGTGTATTTGAATGCGGCACTGTTTGAGTACCAGTTTCAGACTCACTATCTCTATCACTATCCGCAGATTCAACTTCATGAACATTTATTGTTGAATCTTCATCAGAATCATTGAACTCTAATCCATCTCCACTGTTAGAAGCGCACATCATCTCCATCAATTCTTCTGATGTCAGAACTTTGCATTTTCCTTTTTCCCAATACGTAAACGAATCCATTACAGTGAATTTTCGTCAAAACAAACATGGAAAACTGAAAAGAGAAGCATATATTTGCTATTAATATAATATGAATAGAGAACCAGAATTATTACACTTTATGTTCTTTTGCAGATACGCTAACATAATATTATTATTTGTTACTTACCTATTATTTAACAAAAAATATGTGGTGTGTAACACCACACGACCTTCTAACCTACAAAATGGAAATGAAATAATTTTAATATTTTGTTTAGGATAATTATGCAACCTCTTTTATAAGTTCATTACGAAAATAGGCAACATTGCAAACGTAAAAACAATAATCTATGTCAACCAGACATAGACGCAGACGCAGACGCAGATGCAGACGCAGACACAGACACGCAGGTACGCGCGCACGTACGCACGCACACGCGCACGCACACACACGCACACACGCACACACACGCAAACACACGCACACACACACACACACACACACACACACACACACACATACACACACACACACACACACACACACACACACACGTAGATACACACACAGACGCAGACACAGACACAGACACACACACACACACAGACACAGACACAGACACAGACACAGACACAAACACAGACACAGGCACAGACGAAGACACAGACACAGACACAGACACAGACACAGACACAGACACAGGCACAGACACAGACACAGACACAGACACAGACAGCACAGCACAGACACAGACCACACAGACACACACAGCACAAAAGATCAGCACACAGACACAGCACACAGACACACCAACAAGCACCACCCAGCACACACAACACACACCAACACAGACACAGACACACACAGACACAGACACAGACACAGACACAGACACGGGGGGGAAAAAAAAAAGCAACACAACAGCACACCGCACAGCAAGAACAGACACAACACACCAGCCACACACACAGAGACACAGACACAGACACAGACACAGCACAGACACAGACACAGACAACGACACAGACACGACAACACGAGCACGACAGACACGCAGCCAGACACAACACAGAACAGACAGACCAGACACAGACACACACAGACACAGACACACACACACAGACGACACGACGACACAGACACAGACCAACACAGACACAGACACAGAACACACACAGACACAACACAGACACAGACACGACCAGACACAGACCAGACAACACACAGACACAGACACAGACCAGACAGACCAGACACGACACAGACACAGACCAGACACGACACAGCACAGACACAGCACAGACACAGACACAGACACAGCCCAGACCAGCACAGACACAGACACGACACAGACACAGCACACACAGCACAGCACAGCACACACAGACACGCACAGCACAACAGCAGCACACAACACGCACCCCAACACGCACCCACCGCACCACACCACACCAACCAACACAGACACACACGCACCAGACACAACCAGCACCGACACGCACAACACACGACACCGACACACGACACGCACACGACAGACACGACACCGACAACACAACACACGACACACAGACACCAGACACACAGACACAGACAACAGACACACAGACACACAACACCAGACACACAGACAACAGACACAGACACAGACACCAGACACCAGACACCAGACACACAACACACGACACCAGACCACAGCACCAGACACCAGCACCAGACACAGACACACAGACACACACACACGACACAGCACACACAGACACCAGACCAGACACCAGACACCAACACACAGCACCGACACAACAGACACACAGACACAGAACAACAGACACAGCCACAGCACAGCACAGACACGACACAGACACACAGACACACAGACACACAGACACACAGACACACAGACACACAGACACAGACACAGCAGCAGCAGACACGCAGCACAACCACGCAGACACCAGACCACACAGGCACCAGCCACACACACAGACACACAGACACCAGACACACAGACACCAGACACGCACAGACACCAGACACCAGACACAGACACCAGACACCAGACACGCAGACACGCAGACACGCAGACACGCAGACACGCAGACACGCAGACACGCAGACACCAGACAACGCACACAACAGCAGACACGCAGACACCAGACACGCAGACACCACAGCACACGACAGACACGACACACAGACACCAGACACCAGACACCAGACACCAGACACCAGACACCAGACACCAGACACAGACACGACACACAGACACACAGACACACAGACACACAGACACACAGACACCAGACACAGACACAGCACACAGACACGCAGACACAGACACACAGACACACAGACACACAGACACAGACACACGAGACACCAGACACACAGCACACAGACACACAGCACACAGCACACAGACACACAGACACACAGACACAGACACAGACACAGCACACAGACACACAGACACACAGACACACAGAACACACAGACACACAGCACACAGACACACAGACACACAGACACCACAGCACACAGACACACAGACACACAGACACACAGACACAGACACAGACACACAGACACAGACACACAGGCACACAGACACGCAGACAGGCACGCAGACACAGCACGAGACACCAGACACCAGACACCAGACACCAGACACGCAGACACGCAGATCACGCAGACACGCAGACACGCAGACAGCGACAGCAGACACGCAGACACGCAGACACGCAGACACGCAGACACGCAGACACGCAGACACGCAGACACGCAGACACGCAGCACGCAGCACGCAGCACGCAGACACGACAACAGACACAGCAGACACGCAGACACGCAGACACGCAGACACGCAGACACGCAGACACGCAGACACGCAGACACACAGACACGCAGACACGCAGACACGCAGACACGCAGACACGCAGACACGCAGACACGCAGACACGCAGACACGCAGACACGCAGACACGCAGACACGCAGACACGCAGACACGCAGACACGCAGACACGCAGACACGCAGACACGCAGACACGCAGACACGCAGACACGCAGACACGCAGACACGCAGACACGCAGACACGCAGACACACAGACACACAAACAAGGCACGCAGGCACGCAGACACGGAGACACGCAGACACGCAGACACGCAGACACACAGACACACAGACACACAGACACACAGACACGCAGACACGCAGACACGCAGGCACGCAGGCACGCAGGCACGCAGGCACACAGGCACACAGACACACAGACACACAGACACACAGACACACAGACACACAGACACACAGACACACAGACACACAGACACACAGACACACAGACACACAGACACACAGACACACAGACACACAGACACACAGACACAGACACACAGACACACAGACACACAGACACACAGACACACAGACACAGACACACAGACACACAGACACACAGACACACAGACACACAGACACACAGACACACAGACACGCAGACACGCAGACACGCAGACACGCAGACACGCAGACACGCAGACACGCAGGCACGCAGGCACGCAGGCACGCAGGC
Organism: Vesta saturnalis; assembly: GCA_036346205.1. Classification (NCBI taxonomy): domain Eukaryota; kingdom Metazoa; phylum Arthropoda; class Insecta; order Coleoptera; family Lampyridae; genus Vesta; species Vesta saturnalis. The sequence continues at coordinate 1,319,763 of JARFJB010001511.1, forward strand.
ACGCAGGCACACAGACACACAGACAAGGCACGCTGGCACGCAGACACGGAGACACGCAGACACGCAGACATGCAGACACACAGACACACAGACACACAGACACACAGACACGCAGACACGCAGACACGCAGGCACGCAGGTACGCAGGCACGCAGGCACACAGACACACAGACACACAGACATACAGACACACAGACACACAGACACACAGACACACAGACACACAGACACAGACACAGACACAGACACACAGACACACAGACACACAGCACACAACACAGACACACAGACACACAGACACACAGACACACAGACACACAGACACACAGACACACAGACACACAGACACACAGACACACAGACACACAGACACACAGACACACAGACACACAGACACACAGACACACAGACACACAGACACACAGACACACAGAGACACACAGACATCCAGGCGTTATGGCCGATCTTGAAGAAGCTTGGCCAAAAGTTGTAAAATGGGCTAATACGTGGATTTAGCGATAGTGAAAAAAAATTCGATTGCATAACCTTCTATACATGTAGATTGGAAGGTAATGAGCACTGAACCTGAAGGAACATCCACTAATGTTATTAAAACATTTTTATTTTCTGTTTTCCTTTTTCACTAAGTGTACAGAACCGTTTTTGATGGCACTACAAGCCAGACTAAAGTAAAGTCACTGGATAGAATAAACTACCGCAAATACAAGTTCCAATGTGCTAGGGAGATAACTACATTTTCTGGCCGCAACATGGCTACCTGACAGAGAATATAACGTGCATTTGAAACGCGTCAAACGGCCGAACAACAAGCTGTCAAACTGAATTGACTTTGGTTTTGGTTATTTTATTAGTCCTTCTGTTAGTCGCGAACGTGTGCAAATGTAAAGCTTTGGAAGTTTGCCAAGTTGTTCTGTTTGTCGGCGATGCGAAAGGTTATTTCGCTTCCCTCCAGGTAATTATTGAATTTGGATATTAATGTTTTTTTTTACTTTTGCCATGAAAACACGCGGAACGACGCAGTATCTGGATGCATCTAATAGGGAAACAAGATATAAATCATAACTCTAGAATATGCGACGTAAGTTTTCACAATACTTTATTTTACAAATACTATAAAAGTACTATTATGTTAGTTGCATTTTTCTGAAGAAGCATTTGAAACGAAAAGAATTGATGGAAAGAGAAAATTAAAGCCCAATGTTGTACCCAATGTTTGTCACGAATCTCTCTGTCAGTGTGTTTCGGAAGACATACAAATGTCTGAAAGTGGTCAAGACAACGTTCACGACGTGACCGAGGTGAAATCAGAAAAGAGTCCAAGCAGTGATGGTGAAGACGATTTTGAGCCTAATGTGAGTAGTTTACTGTCGAGTACCCCTTCATGTGATGGACAGGAACAACTCGTTGATAATTTGCGCGCACATCTGAAGAAAACTCTACGCGAGCGTAATAAGTACAAACGGGAATTGGAGAATGTCTTAAAAAATTTGGACGACTGCTTCAACAAGGACCAGGTGCATTACATGAAATACGGAAATGAAAGGGGTCATTTATGGTCTGAAATTATTATGAGCAAGGCGCTGAAATTATATGTTTCTTGTGGAGCTAAGGGCTATAAAGAGATAAGACGTCAACATATCCCGCTCCCTAACATAAAAACTATTCAATATCGCATCAGGAACAGTCAACTTAATCCAGGTATCTTAGGAGATATTTTCAAAATGCTTACACATATAGTTTGCTCACTGAATTCAGTTTATTAAATAATTTTATGGAAGTTTAAGATGACTTGGAAACATTTATGTTGCTGACTACAATTTTGAAATCCATTTGAAGTTTGTGTCATTCCATTATAGTACATGAAAATATGTTTTTATTATTTTAGGTGGCGATATTTAGAGAGGAAGAAAAACATGCCGCGTTACTAGTGGATGAAATGGCGATACAACCAGGTCTCCAAATCGATCAGTCAACTGGGGCCACTCTCGGTCGACCAACAATAAAAAATGCTGCTGGTGGCTAGAGTGACTACGCAACACACGCTCTAGTATCCGTGGTCGGTGGAGTGAGCACTCCTTGGAAACAAGCTGTAGCATACGAGTATACAGGAAGTTCTTTCTCTGCAGAAGAAGTGCAAGAAAAACTATTTGCCTTAATTCATAAATGCCATGATGTGGGGCTCAACATAAAAGCAATCATTTCGGACATGGGAGGTCAGAATAGAGGATTTTGGAAACGGATGAAAATTAATGCTAGTCGCTACAGTCTCATTCAAAATTCCATTCCCCATCCAGTGCATGCAAATGAAAAGTTCTACATTATGCCAGACTGTGTATATGTTTTCAAAAATATTGCTGTCGCTTTGACTAATGGAAGGAAATTTTATGTCGATATCTCAATAGTACAACGAGAGCAGTTACCATAAAATGCGGTTTCCAAAGAAGCCATTAAGAAAGTTTTTGAATTGGACCAAAAGGACTCTCTGAAATTGTGCCCTAGGTTGAAACAATAAGTCATAACTCCGTCTCATTTTGAGAAGATGAATGTGTCACTAAGAGTGGCTCTTTTACATCATGATGTGGGAGCAACGATTTATTATCATATTGCGAAAAAGAATATTGGTCTACAACATGGTACAACAGCGTGGTTTGTTACCCTAATGTACAAATGGTTTAAACTTATGACTGGCCACTACTTTACATATGCTCTTTCACATGCGAATATAGAAACTTATGAAGCTACACTAACTTTTTTTGAAGACTTCAACATTACACGCAACATTACAGTGGACGATAATGTTTGGAAGCCGTTTCAAACTGTAATGCTCTTATCAACGCAATGTGCCATCGATTTGCAAGGAGTGTATCTTAATGATGCAAAACTTAAACATTTATTATTGAGTCGGTTCACCGAAGATGCTTTGGAAAACCTGTTTAGCCAAATTCGAAGAGGAATTCAGTTCCTAATACACGAGAGTTCAATGTTGCTCTCCGATTAATTGGCTTGTCGCAATTTGAGGGAGATATTCGTCGGGGAAGCAATCATGTAAATGATCAATATCATTTGATAGGGTATTGCAACAAGATCAATGCTTTTGATAAGAACAATACTTCTGAAACAACTAAAGATATATCTGATAAAATTTGTGATGATTTACAACAGTCTACAGCTTCTAAGGAACTGAGTGAGACGGCCAGGTCTGCATTATATTATTTTGTCGGTACAATATTGAGTAAGGTAAAAGAGAAATATTCCGTATGTGGCGATTGCTTTATTTGAAACTAACAAACCCTTTAGTGACCACCAATATGGGTTTAGGCAAAGTCGTTCAACAGGTGATCTTCTTTTATATGTGACCCAAGTTTGGAACAATACAGTAGAGCAGTCCGGTGAAACAGTTGTTGTCGCTTTAGATATCTCACAGGCATTTAACCAAGTTTGGCATAAGTGTTCACTTGCTAAACTCACCTCGTTTGGGTTAAATGATACGCTCATCAACTGGGTTTCTAGTTTCCTTGATAAAATACGAATACGTGTCGTAGTTGATGGCTTGTTTTCAAAAGAAGTTAGCATTAACGCGGGCGTACCACAGGGATCCGTTATAGCGTCTACACTTTTTCTGCTGTACATAAATGACCTTATTTCTTCAACAACTAACCCCGTCCATTGCTTTGCTGACGATAGCACTCTTCACTGTAGTTCATCTCAGTCTACTCATAGTGATAATCCACATTCTATGTCAAATCAAGAAATTAAAGCTGAAATGGCAAATTCAATCAACAAAGACATTCAACGTATTCTCGAATGGGGAAGAAATATTCTAGTTAAATATAATGCTAACAAAACTCAGTGTTGCCTTGTGTCCGCCAAAAAAGATCGATCATTTCCTGTTGTAAGTATAAATGGCTCAGTTCTTAAGTTTTCAGACTCTATTACTCTGTTGAGTATGACTGTATCTTCAAATCTCTCATGGGTTGACCATCTTCTGTCAGCTACCAAAACAGCTGCTCGTAAAATAGGCTTTTTGTACAGATCTAAGAAGTACTTTACCTCTCGACAACTCCTTTTGCTGTATAAGGTCCAAATTCGCCCTCATCTGGAATATAATTCTCACCTCTGGATTAGTGCTCCCCAATACGCTCTCGATATCGTTGATCGTATTCAAAAGAGAGCAATTAGGCTTATAAATGACCCGTCCTTAACTTCTCACATACAGTCCCTTGACCATAGAGGGATGGTTTCAGTTCTTTCTTTGTATTATCGTTATTACAACGGCTATTGTGCTGCTGAATTATATTCTTTGATACCATCTCGGGCTATCTTTGCGAGAAACACTCGGTTCGCTCATTTACATCATCAGTATGCAGTACAAATCCCCAAACGTGCGCAATCCACATTTTTCTACACGGCTTCTAAACTCTGTCCAGTTTTCCTCTCACTTATGATATGAGAAAATTTAAGGTAGCTGTTCATCGGCATCTATTGGCAATTCATTATCCCTCTATCCATCCTCCTAAGTGTTCCTGAGTGCTATAGCACGATAGGCCAAATTTAGCCAGTACAGGTCCACAATCATTACAAAAAAAAAATTCCTTTGTTGGAAAGCAAAGAAAATTCTCTTAGTTTGTTTACTAAATTCAATGAATATAAAGAGAATCTTCTCCACTTGCCATCAGAGGAACTCAACAATTATTTCCACCACTGTGAATTCTAATATGGCATTAATGAGAAAAATCTCTTAGACAATGCTATAGACAGACATGTGTTCTTAGATAAATTATATCAAGATAACTCTGCTTTCTTAAATAACATTCCACAATGTCATAATATTATTTATAACTGTACAAAAATATTCATTAAATGTTGGCGATTTTTCAATGTTAGAGGAGAGGATGCAAAAAATACAATTAAGGTAGTCGGACACTTGCAAGGAAAAATGCCATTTAATAAATAATTTAAACCGATACATGGTGTTTGTTTCAATTAGGTGGCAATTTGTTCGTTTTCATAATAAAATCCTTGTTCACTTCTGTTTGAAGTTAGCGCCCAATTTTGGCCACAAAATGGATGCCAGTTGCGGTACTTTATTCTATCTAGGGACTTTAGACTAAAGTGTCGGTGCATGGCAGAATTGTAAATCACTCATGTCGATAGTGGTGCCGACTAGTGGCAAATTATTGAAGTCACAGCTTTAAATGCACTTTTTTGCAGATGCGCAAAGCAGACAGCAATGTAAAACTCTTAAGGAGAGCAGAGAAAATATGATTGCAGATATGCAAAGCAGCGTACTGAAGTGTTAAATGCAATTAAAATTTTCAAATATAGGTATGACGTAACGAAAAATTGATAAAAGATTTGACATTTACTACAAAAATTACCACATCGCCAATTCCAGAAATATAATTAATTTGATTATATTTTGAGAAACAATTCGAATTACGCGCAGTTTCAAATTAACCGGTAACATTTTATTATTGATCAATCAAAAATGGATTTGGACGATACAACGCATCAAGTAGAACCTTCAAGAAGATCATTTTTAAATGTGTTATTAGATAATTTTAAACACGCTGAGCGAGTATGTGTTTTTAAAATAATTTATGCACCCGTTTATTTGGTTTTTCTAGCACAATTATGTCCATCGCCTAATTTACATAGGAGAACATACTTGTCCAGTCGTGCATGGTTTATCAATTGCTGATTATATACATTCTAGCATTCAAATAGTAAACAATGATTACAATGATGAACCGTTAACCGGAATTTTACTATATTACACAAAATATTTTTGCCATATGTTGGAGGTATTCATTGATTTTGATTAAGTGTGGATTTACAAGTCTCAATTGCAGGGTTCAGAAGATAGTATAATAAAACATCTGATTTTAATTAGGGATAGTATGGAATATCCCTCATTTTTAGGGAGAATGAAAATGTTGGTATGCTATCACCACGTCAATCAAGTATGCAAAATTTTTGTTAAGCTTCCGTTTTCTAATAAAAATCAAAATTTAGCGATTTCTGAATGAATGGGTATCGGTTACCGGCAAACCACCAACGCTTTTAGAGCGTTTGGATCCTGACAATACTGATATTTACAGGACTTACAAATATGCATATACCTGCATACAAAAATTATATAAACTAGCTTTTAAAAAAAAAAGTAATGATGTTTTAGACATGGAGTGCCTCCCGGAATTTGGGTTAATAGAATTTTTACTATCATCACGCCACACTTTTGATTTGTACCAATACATCAATCTTTATGGAGTTATTCCTATTTCGAACTCCTATAAAGGTTAAATTTACAATCATATTATACTGTGTAAAAATTTTATTTTTAGACTTAACATGGCCAGTGGCGACTGAATTTGTACCCTTCCACATTTTTGATGAACCCATAGATCCAGTTACCGATTTATATCCTCCTGATGCTGCTGATGCCGGACAAGATACAATGGAACCTGCTATCGAATAAATTAGACCTCATTATAATTTATTTAAGAAAAGTAATTTATAATCCCATAAACTGGCATATATTATAATACTTTCTTCTCTTCTGTGGATTGTCAAAGCACCCATATAAATGATTTAATTTTAAACAATCTCCTTTCGACATTGCCTTTCTTTGCCCGAGACGTTTAACTCCCGGCATTTTAGGTGTAATTGTCGGTTTCCCCTTAGATTTACTAAAGTAATGCTTTCCATAATGCATAATTGAATCATAATCGTACTCATAGTGATACGTTGTATTTTCAAGACTCTGCTTATCAAAATTTGATTTAAAGCCTAAAATAGATAATTAAAAGCAAAATTAGCAAATAAAATCCGTTACATACTTGAAATAATGTTTTCATGGTGAATTTTAACAAATTTATCCCTATCCCACCTTGACTGTTCATGAAAAATTCCTAAAGCGTGCATTAATTCGTGAATTGCTCTACCTTCTGTACCGAGACAATTAGGACCTTTGCTATCGGGAGGTTGTAAACTGACAATTTGTGATCCACCAAATTTTCCGACAAATGACCAACAACCTGCAGGATATTTAATAGGCCATATTAAAAGGTAATCTTTAGCAACTCCATCCCACGGTACAAATTTGATGCATGTCATAAAGTTAATCGTCCTAATTGCTGTATAAATGGTAACCTGATCGGATGGTTCTAAAATAACTATGATTATAAACATATTAAACAAAAATTTACTAATGTACCGTAAGTAGGGCTAATTACATACGGTACTGTACCGTTAGTCCACAATTTTTCCGGGAAAACATCCCAACGTAACCCAATTCGCCAATATTTATAAGCGTCATTATTTATTGCAATATCACCTTGAAATAGACCAGGTCTTACCTCTGGATCTTGATCCTCCATAGGATAATCATCATTGTCTACCAAATTTGCTGTAAGAAAATAGTTAATAGGCTTTTAACACTTGAAAAAAACACGCACCGTCTTCAGGAATTGGGGGATGCACTATATCAGGAACATCGGGTAAAACAACCCTCGCAGTTACTGCATTTGTTATAACCGCTAATATAGTTATTTCTACCACTTTCTTCATGGTGTATATGCAAAGATGCACTGATTTTTAGCGCATTCACCAACACCATACATTCTTAAGAATGCGGCTGTTAATTACCTTGTCAGCATCTAGGTCATGGAGGCAATCGGTCAAGTTCATACCACTGCCGAATTTTTATCCTTGCTTTTTAGTGTAAGTAATTTATGTCTTACATTAGAACGATATCATATTAGCTTCATTTTTTATAAAATTAACCGTTTTTATAATCAACAAATAACAAAAATAAATATAAACATGATGTTCACCTTTCTCCTTTCTGTACCAACTTGTGCAAATTAATGTGCTTTTGAAAAAATATGCTTAGGTATTTGTTAAGAGGTGTTAATTAATCTCTAATCAGAACACATAATAATTTATTACATTTGAATGAATCAATTATTAACGAATGAACGATTCTTTCTCATTTGTCCAATATGAAATTATGGAAAGTTGAGCACATTAGCACAATTATGTGTACAAATCAAATTCTTTAATTGAACTGAGATTAGAGGCTTTTACAGTTAAAATGTTTCTAAAATTAAATTATTTTTACAAAAGGTCTCTATACTTCTTAATCTAAAAATAATAGTTTTCTAGGTATTTACAGAAAGTACGTTAGGGCTTGCATTAAATGATTTGTTATACCTCATTTATTAGGTTACAAAAAACTTTCATTAATAAGCTGATAATTTAATAAAAAATTTAAAATTGAATTACGCATAAAATTTAATTGATTTGGGTGGCTTATTTTAAAGTGTGTTTTTAAAGCTTTATTAATTACTAAAAAATTTCATAAACAAAACGTATAAAGTCAAAATCACTGTAAAAGAGGTCTCAACACTTTTTGCTCTAAAGTTGATGGTTTCTATATATTCACAATAAGTATTTTAACCTCTTAACGCCTAAATTATGAAATTAAAAAAACAAAAATCTTTTCTTTTAAATTTTGGATTATTTCAACACTAATAGTACAGTAGAACCTCTTTAATCCGAACTAATTAGAACCGGGGGAGGTCGGATTATCAAATCGTTCGGATTACAGAACATATTGTGCTTTTCATAAAACAATAGCTAAAACGTGCCTAAAATGGGTTATTAGTGTTAAAGAAAAAGAAGAAAAAAGATAAATGCATTGCAGTATAAAATACGTACTGTATTTTTTATGTAATCAAGGTGAGTAACCATAGAGTAAAAAAGTATTACAGTAGAAAAAATTATACACTACAGTACTACTGTACAATGTAAAATTATACAGTACCTACAGTATTTAGAATAAAATAACATAAAATACAAGACAGTATTGTGGAATTTGTACCGTACATACTGGATCAACAAACATAAAATACATATATTACTGTACTGTAAAAAAGTCAGTCATTGTTTTCTGAACAAATGATGAAGTGCGTTTTTTGGTTGCCAAGTCTCGAATTTGCTTTAAACCCATCAATTGCGGTAAGCAGCGTTCGGTTTGCCTTTCATACCAGTTCATTGCCATCTCTAATGAACTAAACACATCGGTATGGGATGGTCCCAAGTCAGAAGTTTCTTCATCTCCACTGCTCTCCTCAGATGCGTTTTCCTCGATGGAAAGAATATCATCTTCATTATAAATCTGATATCCTGGATCATTCTTGTCACTATTGATCAGTTGCATCAGTTACGTCACACTCCTCAAACCCAGGAATAGCCTGACAAAGATCGACAATTTCTCCGACAATATGAGATTCTTCATGTTCTCCATCACAATTATTTTCGACGTCATTGTTCTCAGGCATAGGCCATAGCTTGTTCCAAGCTTTCGTCAAATTTTCCCCTGTTAGATTTGCACAAGAATCCACCAGAATATAGCAACAGTCTTTTAAGTTAATTTTTTTTGTAAATGCAATCACACTTTCTTCGTCTCTCTCTCTGCTAAAAGTATCTACCTAAGCAATTCTTTCCTGTACAACCTCTTGGTTTTTGCAATGATTCCCTGATCCATTGGCTGGAGGAGGGCTGTTACATTTGGAGGAAGGGAAATAACTGAGAAGTCTTCATTAATGGCGTTCATTGTATCATTGTCGATTATTAAAAGGACTTTTCCTGTTTTGCCCTTCTGCTCTCTGAATTTTTTTATCTCTGGGATGAATGTGTTAGAATACCAATCGAGAAAAATATCAGTTGACATCCAAGAGTTTTTTTGTGCTTTGTAAGTAACAGGAAGACATTTTATGTTTTTGAAACAACGGGGTTTCTTACTTTTACCAATAAGCAGCAATGGAAGAGAGTGAGTACCACTTGCATTCGCGCAAACCATAGCCGTTACCCTGTATTTGCTTATTTTGTATCCACGAGCTCGAGTTTCATTACGGGATGCAAGAGATTTTCTCGGCAATGAGCGCCAATTCACACCGGTCTCGTCAGCATTGTAAACATCGTCCCTTGAAAACCCTGCATTAACTACAGTTTCTTTAAATGTTTTTACAAATGCTACTGAAGACACAGCGTCACCAGATAAGCTTTCCCCTTGAACATCAAGTTGTCTTATTCCATGGCGTTGCTTAAATTTACTCAGCCAGCCACTGCTAGCCTTAAAGTCAAGAGGTCCGTTAAGTTTCTGATTGAAATCAAGAGCCTTTTCGTAAAGAAGTGGACCTGATATTGGTTCACCCAAGCTCCTTCTTTGTGTGAACCACAAATACAGCGCATCCTCAAGAGCCATATTACTAGCTGGTTTTAAAGTTTTCCTGTTTTTAGGTCCTTCACCACTATCCTGTCTACATGCGTACTGCATTATGGCATCTTGTTTCGATTTAATGTCGGTGATTGTTGACTTACAAACTCCAAACTCCTTGGCCAGCGATGCACCACTTTCACCTTTTTTAAGTCTTTCTATGATTTCTAGTTTCTTCTCGATATTTAAAGTGTTATGTTTACGTTTTAGTGACGACATAGTAACGTACTGTACTGATACACAATCTTCAACTAAAAACTGTTCTGTAGAATTGTAAAATTAACACGTGCACGCTCTGAAAAACAACACACCTTCACAGTGATAACAAGAGTGCGACTAAGGACAATATGAAAATAAGCTGTAGTGTTGAGAGGGAGGGAAGGGAGGGAAAGGTCGTTGACTCACTGCCGGTTGCTCTATTCGAGAATACAATGCTTAACTTCTTTTTGCGTTTCGTGTTCATACGTCAAAATTTGTGTTTATAATACTGTAACAAGTCGAAGATTGAAATCCATTATTGTTTACATACAGTACTTTTAACTCATTATTTACGCATTTTTGTGACGCATAGGCCTGTGCATGAATGTAAAGAAAAATTTCAGTTTTATTCTCAGAAAGAATTTGAATTTTGTAAATAAAAAATAAAAAAACAAAAGTATCGTAGAGCGTATATGCGAAACATCCCGCGGCAGCGTTCGGATTACTGGACGTTCGGATTACGGGGATTCGGATTAAAGAGGTTCTACTGTATATTTAAACAATAAAAACGGCTAATTTAAGTCTAGGCTGAAAATTTCAGCTTCGTATCATATATGTTACAACAAGCACTAACGGAAACAATAAGTAAAACTTTTTGAATTATAAAAATAATTTATTCACTGGTGGAATTCCTATAACAGTTGCTGTTTGTAGTAAAACACAGATGCACCACACATTTGATACATTTTACTGAAGTTTGGCTTTTACAACCTGGCTTTTTACACCGTTGGCGATCTCTGTCGTGGACAGGCCAATGCCCTGTCTGATCTCTTCTTACAATGTGCAGTGGCATTGGAACTGTTGGAGCCTTGCGTTTTTTCTTCTCTATTTCTGCTCCTACTGAATCTGCATTTTATCGGTACTCTTTTCTTCATAGCATAAAGCAGCAGCTAGTTGGGTCGGAAATCCAGAAAATCTATTGTATCTTTTTTTGTAAAATTATGAACTTTGCAATATTTTCGGTATAACATCCACCCATTTACTATTGCCATGTCTATCATGTGGAAAAATATCCTGTGGTAATATTTTTTTGATCGGACCTGAAATTCTGTAGTAAGAAATGAGCCCGTCTAGCAGGTCCACTCCTCCCATAAAAGCATTGTAAGTTTTTACAATTCTGGGGCAGAGAATTATTACGTTAGTTTTGGTCCTGTTATCGTATCGTTTAATATCAGAGACAGGTTCTGCGCTATCAAAAGTTGAAGCAAGTGAAACGGCGCGATTGTCAAACCATTTCACTGCTCTTACTTCTTTACCGTCTACTGACACAGTTTTTTCCTGAAAAGTCCCTCGACCCTTCTTTTTCATTTCATTGTCATTTTTAAATTCAAGACCTGACCCTTATAGTCCCCAAGGCTTGAATTCCCATATCCGCCAATGTCAAAAATAATTTTAGCGATGCAAGCCAATTATCAAAGTACAGTAGAAACCCTTGATGTTGTGGTGTGTTCTGTACCAGTTTTAGAACAATATTTGAACTGGCACCTAAATCTGGTAAACCAGGCGCAGGCAATATTGAGCCAGTGTATACATCAAAATCATGAACCAGCCCACTGGCGTCACAACTTGTATCCCCACTTCTTAGGCTTCTTGGGATTGTACTGCTTCAAGGATCTTCTTCCTTTGAAGGGTACAATCTGCTCGTCTACGCAGAGCATCTGCTCAGTTACCGGTAAAGATCTGTACTTGTTTGTCATAAGACGAACCTTAAATAATCTGTCTCGGTTTGGGTCATGAAGAGGAATCATTTCACTGTTGGCATTGAAATGAAGATTTTTTTTTATAAACTCCCATCTATCTCTACCCATGACATTTCAACGCAAGTGTTTATCCCTCAATATATGCGTGAACGAGGTAAACCATATATGGACATATAGATACAACAACCCATGAACTGTTCAAATTGTCCAAATTCAATCGCTTATTTGGATTTTGTTCAATTGCATAAAGATTAGATTGATCTATTATTTTTTTTAGAATATCATGATCAAAAAATTGTCTAAAATAAAATAAACTTCACTATAAGGTTGATTTACAACCCAAGCAGGTATAATTTTTGGTGTGTCCAGGTCACTGATGTCATTCCATTGCAAAGTAGGTACTTTCTTTTTAGAATCTTGGAAATTGCTGCTCCCTCTTCTACCTCATCATCATCACTTTCTGAATTGCTTACAGGAGTACTTGAAAGCAGATGATTACTAGATAAGTGTAGAAGTTGGAATAAGTTTGTTTATTTACATATCCTAAAATATATTATCCAAAAATTTAATGCAGTGAACCTATTTAGTTTTAAATATGTATGTAGTTGAAGACTACACAGTTCTGTTTGAGTAGACTTAAAGTATTATACCTATTTGGCAAGTAGTCCGGATCTTCATCACTGTCATTCAAATCAGAATCGTCACTATTCTCTGGTACTGAGCTAGTGTGTTTCCGTGGCGATCTTCGATCCATCAAAAAACAGAAAAATTGCTGAATTACAAATAAAAAAATTCACTTCGACTAATTTTAAATTATCTTACTCAATAACCTAATGTCACATGTACGATACAAACCATAAACATCTAACCTTACAACAAAAATGCATAGTATCAAATATGAAACAAAGGTATAGTCGCGGCAAACTCTTTTCCAATGTGGGGATAAACGTCAGCGCTTGACACTGTTGCCAAACGTATGAAATTCGACGTGAACATTAGGTTATATTGTTTACATTTATTTTGAAAATTAGTTTTTGATGGAAATACTCGTTCTCAACTAAGGAACAATACTTTTAACAGTTCTTACAAATGACGCAAGGATTTGTTATGAAAAGAACAGTTGTTTTTATAATAGAACAATGCAAGCCACACGAATACAAAATCTCAAAATGTGGAAAATGTCAAAATTAGAAGTTACGTGTAAACAGAAGAGCTGACAACATTGTAATTTATTCGGCAGATCTAACAACCCAACAACGTGTATTTTACTAACATAGATATATCATGTGTAATTATCAGGGTTATTATGGAAGTTGGTATGTGAAGTTTGTCTCTCTCTAACAATTTCACCCCCACAACGGAAAAGATTTTGCCGTGACTTTATTTTTATAGTTTTTTCAAAAAGTACAAATTTTTTTCAGTACCTTTTTTTATGAATTAAATATATAAAGATAAAATATTCATAAAAAAACATTTTATAAAGTAATATCTTACCTGATATCTTTTGTAAAAAATTAAATACTCAGTAATTGTTGTATCAGCTGCTCACATACAAAATGATTGCTGTTTCTTTTCTAAATAAGTAGTAAGACTAAACCAGAGTGCAGCTGGTGACCATAGAGAGGTACATTACACCACTAGAGCGCATAATTTATGTAAAATTAAAAAGTGTCATTATTTAGGCAAAGTATTTTGGTATGTCACATATATGATACACCCGGCGTTAAGCGGTTAAGAATTCTTTTTGGCGTACATTATTATGACATATTTATTAGGCCGTTGACAACTTTCATACAGTAAACTTGCATAAAATTAAATAATCTTTGAAAAAATGTTTATTTTAGACGCATCGTTTTAAAGCTAACTTATTACCGTACGAACAACTTCTTATTGCCTACGAAATTAAATTATTTAAAACAAGTCCTCAGTTCCAAAGTTAACAATTTTCAGCATATTCAAAAAAGGCACCTCAAAAAGTCGTTTACAAGCATTTTTCTTAGAACTTGCGGTTGGAATGACTTTCAAAATCTGATTTGTTAATTTCAAATTAAAGACCGTTGCAAGTTGTGGGCCCTGTATGTAAATATGTATTAATTTGTTACTGGTGCTACACGATCATTGTAAGCTGCGTTCGTTTAGTTTAATTAAAGTTTACTTTAATTTGCGTCGGTCTAGCACAACCGGTTTTTAAATTTTATAAAAAGGGGAGTTCTTCGTTGTTACTGGGGTTGATCACTATTACCAGTTTAGTCCACACTGAGCAAATATACACTCAGAAAAGAAGTGATCTTAATTTATATTACGATATGACGAGATTTTATTTACTCTAAAAATAAAATTAAAATTGTAAAAGCCGGACCTGTCGGGTAGCTGACAGCAGCAAAATTTTATACAGTTGTTATAGCTGTGTATAATAGTAGGCTAGGTCATGCAATGCTAACATAAGTCCCTCTACCTGCTTTTGCGGTCAACAGAAAATCAATGCAATAAAGGGAATATTTTCGCTTTATGCACTTTACTAAGAGTACGAGTTTAAATTGTATAAATGCAATTTTTACACCTCTAACCTTCATGAAAGTAAATTTTAAAGAAAGTAAATAATATTTACAGGGTTCTTATTAACTAACTATCTATTTACAGTAGATTATTAATTATGGTGGAATACTATATTTTTAATAGTCTTAGTAATTAGCGGAAGTTTTAGTAAAACAGAATTAGTTGTTTACGAGTTATTAAACTCTTTGGAATTGAAAATGAATACCTTCGTATTGTATTCTGGGTGTGGACGCGCTTAAGACCGTGGCTGCTTAGTAGCTCCTTGCGCTTCTGGTTTCGACAGAGTTAATAGTAGCTGCCTTGGGTGGCTCTAACTCGGAGCCGGTTGTAATAATAACAACGATAAGGTATTTAAACCCTCAGGAACGATTTAGTTTAATGATTTTCAGGTACAGGATTAAGTTAACGTTTTACTGGCACGATAGACTTGAATAAGGGCTTCTCCTTCAAGTCTGGGTTATCGAGATAAGCGCTCAGGAAGGATGCTGGTTCAGGACTTCGTTAAGAAATAAAATTTTCTCTTGACCTGGGAACCTTTATATCTTCGGGACCTTTCGGTATTCAGCCCTGTTAAATAAACCGGCTGACGGAATTTAACAAAGGTGTTAAATCAGGACGTTACTTGTCTTCTGGATATCTCACGATAAGTGAGCGGATAGGAAAGCAGTTTATTACGTTTAGCGAGATTGACTTGTAATACTCACTGTTACGTACTGGGTTCGTAATCTACAAAACTGGGTAGGTGTACAGTGTGTAGGTAGAGTATCAAATACAAGAATATGGACAGTTACCCGTTGCGCTGTTTAATTGATACCCCGGTAGAGTTTAGGCGAGTAGATTCAGGTGACCGCAGATTAAGGCAGTAATAAACCCTAGTATATAATGTAAGAGCAGCTCGGTCAGGTCTCTTGAAAGAGACCCAGCCGAATGAGAGTTGACAGGGACAGGCCTGAGTCTCCAAAAAACCCAGGGAAATGAGAGCATCTGTAGCACGTCTCGCGGTTTTATTTAAAATCTGCGGAGGGCGGGTGAGGCTTCTGGTCAGGCTTCTAATGCCATGATTGGTGGATAGACTGGCGGGGACTTTGACGTAACAAAACCCTTAATGTTTTCAAATTCACGTCGGAGGGGATATAAATTCATTATCTGATAATTTTTTTAAATTTTAATTAAACAGGAAATTTTTTTAAAGGCAGCTGGCTCTTTACACCATCAAAATAAAACGTTTATTTGTTTCAACCAAAACCTTGCCTATCACAGATGGTACGGCCTCTGAATGCAAAAACTAGATTCAAGCTGTAAGTCTAAGATGTTGACTTCAGCAACGGCTCATACTTATCACAAACAGTCTGGGAAAATCTGGTGTCATAATGATTATGTAACTACTAAAAATTATATAACCAAGTTGTCTTTGCCAGTTCCTCCGTTTTTGATGTTGCGAATGTGTTTGTTCATCTACTTGTTACATAGATTGTTGTGTCTTGTTGTATGCCTTTAGTTTCTTATGATATGTTTTGCTTCTTGTCTGGGGGCTTGAGTGAGAGTGTGACTATGAGAGTGAGCGTGCGTGTAACTGTTTGTGTGTGTTTGCGTTTGTTTGTGTTTGTGTTCGTGTTCGTGTTCGTGTTCGTGTTCGTGTTCGTGTTCGTGTTCGTGTTCGTGTTCGTGTTCGTGTTCGTGTTCGTGTTCGTGTTCGTGTTCGTGTTCGTGTTCGTGTTCGTGTTCGTGTTCGTGTTCGTGTTCGTGTTCGTGTTCGTGTTCGTGTTCGTGTTCGTGTTCGTGTTCGTGTTCGCGTCTGCGTCTGCGTCTGCGTCTGCGTCTGCGTCTGCGTCTGGGTCTGCGTCTGCGTCTGCGTCTGCGTCTGCGTCTGCGTCTGCGTCTGCGTCTGCGTCTGCGTCTGCGTCTGTGTCTGCGTCTGCGTGTGCGTCTGCGTCTGCGTCTGTGTCTGTGTCTGTGTCTGTCTTTGTTTCTGTATCTGTTTCTGTTTCTGTTTCTGTTTCTGTTCTGTTCTGTGTGTGTGTGTGTGTGTGTGTGTGTGTGTGTGTGTGTGTGTGTGTGTGTGTGTGTGTGTGTGTGTGTGTTTGTGCACGCGTTTGTATGAGTGCGTGTGTGTATGTGTGTGTTTATGTGTGAGTGTGTGTTTGTGTGTATGTGTGTGTGTGTGTGTGTGTGTTTGTGTGTGTGTGTGTGTGTGTGTGTATGTGTTTGTGCACGCGTTTGTATGAGTGCGTGTGTGTATGTGTGTGTTTGTGTGTGAGTGTGTGTTTGTAAGTATATGTGTGTGTGTGTGTGTGTGTGTGTGTGAGTGTGTGTGTAGTGTGTGTGTGTGTGTGTGTGTGTGTATGTGTGTGTAGTGTGTGTGTGTGTGTGTGTATGTGTGTGTGTTTGTGTGTTTGTGTGTTTGTGTGTGTGTGTGTGTGTGTGTGAGTATGTATGTTTATGTGGGTCTGTGTGTGTGCGTGTCTATGTGTATACATGGGGTTTACATTGGGGCGCTTATTTGATTGTTAGCTTCTTCGATTGTAGGTTAACGTGTTTGTGTGGTTGCAGGTATGTTTGTTAACTATTAGATTTTCTGCAGGTTTTAGATGATTTCGTATATTTTATTACTTCTTTGGGATGTTTAGATGTATGCAGTGGCTTCTTAGCTAGATTGGTTTTTTAAGATGCGTGATTATTGTTTATAACTTATAAGATTTACAGTGTTTGCAGTAATATATATTTTAATAGATTATTGTCTTGATTCTCCTGGTGCGGTAATTCAGGTTCATTCTTCTACTTGATAGCCTGGCAACTATATTATAAATTCTAATTATATCGCAATATTGTGCTGGAAACTACATGCTATCTCATAACTGTAACACAAGTTGTTTCTAAAAGTCGTATGCTAACTTCTAATTATGCCATTACACCAATACCTTTTTGGGAATGCGACCGTATGGTTTGAAATGCGGAGCCCTAGCCTCTGAAAGTGGAGGTCAGGCCAAGGGCAAGTTGTTTGAAATGGAGCGTAGTGTTGGGCAAAATTGTATGATAACTTGTAATTGCACCACAAGTTGGTATTACAAGGGGAGTGATAACTTCAGGTTATACCAGAAGTGTGCTGAATACCAATTTCTAATTATACCACAAGATGTCCTAACATTTAGTTTTAATCCAAAGGTAGACAACTGCGGAAACTAGTTGCATATTCAAGATGTTGATTTGAAACAGCTTCTATCAAAAGGATGATAAGTGCAAAAACAAGATTCTAGCTTTGAAATGTTGATTTGAAACTAGCTTCTGGCAAAACAATCTTAGATGTAGGAAAAAAGATATAAAATGCACTCCCAAGATGCAGGGCCAAAGCTAAGGTGTTATAACTAATTTCTACCAATAGGACCCTAGACGTAAAAGCAAGATTCAATATCAAGTCAAAGATGTAGATTTTAGCTTCAAGGACCTTAAGCCAAGTAGACACTCTGAAACAAGACGGCTGAAAGTCAAGAAATCATACGGAAATAAAATGGCGGACAGCCAAAAAGGCAAACGGAAACAAGATGGCTGCATGCTAAAAGGCATAAGAAAACAAATAGCGGCCAAATGCTGAAAGGACGCACAGAAACAAGATGGCGTTAACCAAACGACTGAAAATCAGAAAGGCACACGGAAACAGGATGACGCAAACGTGATGGCGGAAAGTCAGTTTCTGTTAAAAGAACGATAGATCCATAAACACGATTCGTGAAGCATGTCCAAGATGCAGGCCCAGGATATTGATTGAAATCGACTTCTGTCAAAAGGGCTCTAGAAACGGAAACAAGATACAAGATGTGGATTTCAACCTCAATAACCTATATTTGACTTATCAGTTTGTAATCTTTATCGTATACGTTCTCTGAAACGCTTTGCTTCCATAATACTGATTGTTTTGGTGATCCCTGTTCTTGAAGGGTTGTTGAACAAGGAAACGTAGTTAAATACTTAGGTAGATGCCAATATGATTTGGAACACCCACATCATATCCTTAAAAAAATACTTACTAAGTTGTCTTCCTGTTTTGTACCCTCCTCAATGTATATTATGCACTTGTCAACACCAATCTTAATTATGGCAGCACTTGGCATTGCACTTATTCCATTCATCTGAAACCAATAAAAACTTTACAAAAACCTTTTTTAGAGTAATTAAACAAACCACGTCATTCGAATTCGTTTCCATTGCATGCTTCACAAAATCTCGTATTTATGTGTTCAAAATATTGACCAGGTTTTATGAAATAGGCGGAAACTTTGGAGTTACTTATGACCTTGGTATTGGCCCAATGACTAAGAGCATTAAATCAATAAGACTACTGATGCCGAATTTCAGCTTATTCTGTAAAACTCGTTTCCCAAAATTACTAACAAGGCACCAAATGGTACTACAAGTTGTATAATATAGATTTCATTAAAAATGTCTAAATTTGACCATTTTGAGATGTTCTATCAACTTCAAACCTTACTGAAAGCACAAACGTCGACACTGGGTAAATCGGTTAATGCTTCGGTTGTGCTCATTAGTGCTTCATTAACGTTTTTGGCTAAACCAAAGTGTTCCAAAATAGAACCAATTTTGTCAACTTCATACTTTGCTGGAAACAGAAATGTTTGTTTACCGGTTAGTGCGTCGCTTATGTTCTTTAGTGCTTCAATAAACCTTTGACAACCAAAGGTTTTCAAAATAAAACAATTTTGAAGTTTTCGGTCAATTTCACACGCCGTTTGTATCGGTGCCCGTCTCCGTGTCGGTAGAGCATAAACGGTTCAAATTGCTCGCATACGTTAGTACTTCGTTAGTGCTCATTAGTACTTAAATACATTTTTTGGCAAAACCAAACATATTTTGAATATTATCATTTTAGGGCGTTTCACCAACTTCACACCTTATTGAAGGCGCAAATGTCAAAACTGGATGTATAGGTTAGTCCCTCGATTGTGCTATTTAATGCTCCGATACATTGTTTGGCAAAATCAAAGACTTGAAATGGAAACACTTTGAGGTGTCCTGCCAGCTTCAGAACTTGAAGACACAAACGTCGAACCCGGGTTTATCGGTTAGTGCTTTGTTTGTGCTCGTTAGTGTATCAATAAATTTGTTGGTAAAACCAAAGTATGTCAAAATTCAACCGTTTGAAGTGTGTACCAACTTCACGACTTGTTTAATGCACAAACGTCTAAAGTAAGTTTATGGGTTAGTACCTCGTTTGTAAGCTAATGATACGTATGTGCTCGTTAGTGCTTCAACTAACTTCAATAAAGCATGTTTGCGTTCAGGAATAATTAACAAACTAAACTGACGTTAGTTCTTTTAATCAGCCTTATGTATTTAAAACAAGAATTCAAACAATTTATAGTTAATAAAGAAATTTTTTTTCAAAAGCTTGGGCCAAAGTTACCTTGACTTGGGGTAACATTGTCTCATCTCTTAAAACCTTATAAAACTGCTATTATACCATAGTTAGGATAAAGTTATCCCACATAAAAAATGTTAGGTGACCTATTTAAAAGCCTTATCTGATTTTTACTTCAAACTTTTCTGTAATTGGTAACAAAATTAAAATTCAAAAGACAAAGATTTTCAATTAGAAAAAACACTCTATTTAATGTTAACTGTAATTAGAACAGTACAAAAGCATGAAACAATGCTATTCAAACATTTTTCATACAGAAACTACAGCTCAATATAAAAAATAAAAATAGAAAATTATAAAAACTACAATAACATTAGATTTATATATTAAACGATGTTACAAATGCATCCAGTTCAGGGACCGAGAACTGGTTCCTTTTTGAAACTATTTTAGGAGAATCGATTTTTCTCCATACTTCATCATAGGTGAAACAGTCTGGTTTTGCAAGCCATCGCCAAAACTTTAGTCCCCTCTCCATGCATTCAACAGTCGGCCTGTTTTCAGTGATGCTCACAATTTTGCCTGGATATTTTTGTCCATTGTAGGTCACAACTAAAAAGTTTTCAACAGCAAAATCTTCAGGTTTAAACTCTTGTTTTTCTTGATCTTGATGAGTAGTACCAGAACATGTTTTTCCAGAGTTTTCCACTTCTTTCAAGATCTGAAAAGGTTTCGCTCACTCCATCTGACTCCAAAATCATTTCAACGTCATCCTCATCTGAAGAAGAGTTATTTTTTAGCCTTTTTCTTCACAGATTTGGATTGTTTTGAAGATAAAGATGCCTGTTTGGATGAATTGGCCAGACAGTCTGTAAGTGCTGCTTCAACATTTTTTACAGTAACACTCTTTCCAGCAGGCACTTGCAGCTTCTTCTTCCTTTTCTTGGGGCCAGCTGTAGTCATATACTCTGCTCTTTTCTTTTCTAGCTGTTGAAGAAAAGAATCCCCGACCGCATCTTTATCAATAGGATGGTTTTCTGGCAGGCGGTCTAACAGTTTTTGTTTGCTGTAGGGATGTATCCCACATTTTTCAAACCTAACCAAATTTTCTTTTTGTTGTTCCGCTAACTTGCCATTACCTCTTTCAACAAAGTTGGAAAGGTGTCTTTAGGGATAGTTGTAAATTTAGAGACTGAAGCTCTTTCCACTTACACAGGATTCCTCGCCATGCCCTTTTCATAGGTGAAAAGAATGCCACATCGAGAGATTGTGTAAGGTGTGTCGAGTTTGGTGGCAAGCAAACGAACCTCACATTATGCTCTTCACATAGCCTAAGTACATTCAAACTGATGTGGGAAGATAAATTGTCCCCAATGATAACTTTAGGCCTATTTAGATCCCTAACATTGGGTAAAAATGATGACTCAAACCAATCTTCAAAACATAAAGCATCGAACCAGCCACTCTTAGAGCGATTATAACGAGCTCCTTCTGGCCCGTTTTCCATCCAAGTGGTCCACATGTTCTGTGACTCGTACACAACATAAGGGGGAAGGAGAACGCCAGCTGCATTTCCAGAGAACATAAGGGATATTGCACTTTTGCTATGATTGCAAATATTTTCTACATATTTTTCCCCTATTTTGCAAATTACTTTTTTCATGCCAGGGTCATCTGCGAGATTTGTCTCATCATAGTTCCAAATATGAGTAGCAGGAACATCTTTCACCACATAACGTAAGTTTTCCATGTAACTTTCAACATCTTTAGCACTTACCTGAGCTCTAACTTTTTTTATGTTTGAGCTTAAGCGAGTTGTTAATTGCGAATTCCTTTTTAAAAAAGACTTTGTCCACTCATATCCAGGAAGATTTTGGCAAAATGCATGAATTTTGACACCTTTCTTATGTAAATAAGCTTTCACTGCGTATCTAAAATCAGTCTCAACAACTGGAAATCCATAACCAGGCATTTTTATCAGATGCTGCTTGAAAGCTAACTCCTCCTCTTCACTGAAGGTTTTGGGACGTCCAATTTTACTTGTGTGTCTGCCTTTCAGTTTGTTCTTAATGGTTGATCTAGGGATGCCATACCTTGTTTCAGCTGATCGTTGAGTCAGTTCACCTGACCTAATGGCCTCGAGGCGCTCCTGTAATATTTGTGGACTGTAGTTTGCACAGTTTCTTGTCCCGAGAGGTTTTATTTTATTTCTGGGCATTTTTCTGAAACATAACAAACAAATTGTAAATATTTTAGGTTTATTAACAGCATTCTGAGATGTAATTAGACATTTTAGCTTTGTAAATAATTACTGAAAAAGAAATTGCAGTATAGAAAAGAAATATTGTAGCTTGGGGTAACTTTGGCCCAGCCACCATGCTGGGGCAAAGTTACCCCAAGTCTGGGACAAAGTTGTACTAAACTAGAAAAACTATCTCAGCTCTAAAAATACAAATAAAAAAGAGTAGTTATGATAATAACTTGTTAAGCAAATGAATAAAGTAAAAGAAACATCACTTACCAGGTATCAAAAGCTTTGGAATAAGTCTGCACTATCAAAAGTTGGGCGGGCTCCAAAACAGTTAACTATGAAGTAACAAAGAAGAAGCAGCACTGCATTGGTGGTGAGAAGTGGAACTAAACCAAAAGTGGCTTATAGTCAAGCCAGTGCTGCTACCTATTGAGTGATGCACGAATTAAGTCAGTAGCTCTATCCTAAGGGCAATATAGAGAAATCTTTTTCAGTTTTTGGGACAAAGTTATCGGTAAAGGGCCAAAGTTACCCCAGCTGACGGTACTGAAGAGTACAAACGAAGCACTAACTGATAAACAAACTTTCAAGAATTGTGCTTCAACAAACCGTGAAGCTGGCAGAACACCTTAAAATGGTTGTATTTTGGACTAGCTTAGTTTGGCTAAAAGATTATTGAAGTACTAATGAGCACAAACGAAGCACTAACCAACACACCCAGTTTAGACGTTTATGCCTGCAGAAAGGTGTGAAGTTGGCAGAACACCTCAATATAGTAAAATATAGAAGGTATTTGATTTTGTCAAAAAAAATTATTCAAGCACGAACGAGCACAAACGAAGCACTAATCGATAAACACAGTTTTAAAGCTTGTGACTTCAACAAAATAAGAAGTTAGCAGAATACTTCAAAATAGTTCTACCTTGAAAGTGTGCGGTTTTGTCAAAAAATGTATTGAAGCACAAACGAAGCACTGGCCGATAAACAAAATTTCGAAGTTTGTGCTTTCACCAAAGCGTGAAGTTGTCAGAACACCTCAAAAGCACAAATAAAGCACCTGTATGCGAACAATAATTATATAGTCATTTGTATACAGTTCTATTTCCTACTGGCGATCTATAGACTGTAACAATTTGTTTTTGTTCTATTGCTGTTGGAAATAAAGTATATTATTATTATAATATTTCTTAATTTGCGTATTCACGAGAAACCGTGCAGATTATATTTAATTAAAACTCATACATTCGAATGTCCACATATGGATAATGTCATTAATTAATTATAATCTAATTATGAATAGCAATCTTAGAAAATAGGAAAAAGGACAGTCAACGTATTTAAGTGCTTCCTCAATTGGAAGGGTAGGTTTGAGCTTTCCAAGATGTTTCAGCTATAGTGATGGATTCCCCACATACATACATTAAGTATGGAGGTACCATATATACATTCCGTATGTACACATGGAAGGATTAAGGATAGGAGTGGTCAGTACAGGATCGGAAGGAACCGAGTTAGGGTTCTGAGGGAGACGTTACTATCCCAGTATTTGCATAAATAGCCGCACATGATTTGCAAACACGCAGTAATCATGCAGCTATAAGTGTATGAGGAAAACCCAGTGAAAAAAACTCATACAAGGTAATGTTAATCGATCCCATTACCCCCCGAATGCTAAGCAGATCGTGTTACCACTGACCTACCAGCTCGGTAGTGACCTTGGAAAAACCAGACCATTATGAGGAATGTCACGAAGTCATAAAAACAATTAAAAAAGTAACTAAAGGTTGCTACATCGTCCGGGGCACCATTTGGCCAGTAACGGGTCTCCTCGCTATGGTACTACTCAAGAAAACAATGCAATTGCCTCGGATCGACGTGGCTTCAAGGGGCGGTCAAGGTCGAAACAGACAGGCCCCGTTGCTGACGACTGTGCAAGGAATGAATGGCGAGTCGGTACGTAGAATGTTAAAGGTATGCATGGTAAAGAATTTGAAATTGCGAATGTAATGTACGAAAGACACCTTGATATTCTGTGTGTATCGGAGACAAAGCGCAAAGGAAAGGATGCTGTGAAGATGGAGGATGGCAGCCTGGCACTATGGCCAGGAGTTAAGACAGAAGTGCATGCCGCAAAAGGAGTTGGGATGATCATAAGTGAAAGAGCAAAAAGATGTGTTAAACAGTACGAATTGGTATCTCCCCGAGTAATATGGGTTAGAATGAAAGTGGAGTTTCGAAGAATTTTTC
Organism: Vesta saturnalis; assembly: GCA_036346205.1. Lineage (NCBI taxonomy): Eukaryota > Metazoa > Arthropoda > Insecta > Coleoptera > Lampyridae > Vesta > Vesta saturnalis. The sequence continues at coordinate 1,344,449 of JARFJB010001511.1, forward strand.
TTCTTGCATGCTATGCACCGGTGAATGGAGAAAGAGACCAGGAGCGTGAGAACTTCTGGAATGAAGTAGAGAACGTGTTGAACGTATGTAATCCAAACGAAAGCATGATTATATTGGGGGATATGAACGGATAGGTGGGTGTACAGAGAGAACATTGTGAACGCGTTCTAGGAAAGTTCGGAGACCAAAGAATCAATGAGAACGGTGAACAACACCTGCTGAACATCTGTGTGGAGAGAAGCCTGTTTGTATCCAATACGTGGTTTAAACAAAAAAATGTGCATATGTATACATGGCAAAGAGGTGAATCTAAAAGTATGATAGACTTGATAGTGTATGATGAACGGCTTAGAAACCTGGTGAAAGACACAAAAGTAATGCGCGGAGTGGAGTGTGGATCGGACCACTTTTTGGTTGTATCGAGAGCGTGTTTAGGGCAAAAGTGGGTGTGGAGAAGGAAAGCAAACGTAGTGCGAACGTCCAGAATTAGGGTTGACAAACTAGTAGATAATGGTGCGAGAATGAAATACGCAGATGCTGTGAGTAAAGAGTTGAATGTGAATGAAACAGTGTGGAACAAACAAATAAAAGACACTGACGTTGAAAATGCATGGATAAGCTTAAAAAACTCTATTGTCAATTGTGCCGTGCGAATATGCGGAATAGTAACTGTAGGTAGACAGAAAAAGTGTGCTTGGTGGAATGAGTCGGTAAAAAAGGCAGTAGTAAGAAAAAAGATGCGTACATGGCAATGATTGCTGCAAAAAATGAGACTGAGAAGAAGCAATTGTATGAGGTGTACAGAATAAGAAACAAAGAAGCGAAGGAGGCAGTGAGAATAAGTAAAGAGGAAGTGATGGCTGTGGAAGGAGATAAAATGCAGAATGATTTTGAGGGAAACAAAAAACTCTTCTGGAAATGGGCCAAAAAAACAAAACGTGGCCCAAAACAAAACGTTGTAGGAATGATGAATGCTAGAAACGAAATGGACGATTGTGAAGTGCCGGCAAGAATATTTCGAAAAGCTGTACAGTAGTAAGAAAAGTAAGACTGAAGGGTTAAATAAGGAGAATATAGAAGAAATGATGGATGAAACTGAGAAGGATATTGGAATAAATGAGGTAGAGAAAACGGTAGGAAGGTTGAAAAACGGCAAGGGAGCAGCCGTAGATGAAATCACTGGTGAAATGCTCAAGTATGGTGGTGCCAAGCTTATGCGAAGATTGTGTGAATTATTCAATGTATGCCTTATGTGTGGAAAAGTGCCGAGTGATTGGAAGAGCGGATCATTGTACCACTGTATATGGGTAAGGGGAACAAGAGTGATTGTAAGAACTACAAAGGAATAAGCTTGCTCAGCGTGCCTGGTAAAGTGTTTGGAAGAATACTGATTGATAAAGTATGAGAAACTACACAAACTAATATGTGGAATGTGCAAGGTGGCTTCATGCCAGGGAGAGGATGTGTTGATCAGATGGTTGCTCTCCAGCAGGTGATCGAAAAGTGTTTAAGGGTAAAAAGGAAGCTGTACTGTGCGTTTGTAGATCTGGAGAAAGCATACGACAGAGTGAATAGGGAAAAGCTGTGGGTAATATTAAATGAATATGGCGTAAATAAAGGTCTAATAAATGGAATAAGGGCAGTACGGTAGTCGGGCATGTGTTAGGGTGAGAGGAGGTGTGAGTGAATACTTTAATATTGAGCAAGGAGTGCGACAAGGCTGTGTGATGTCACCGTGGTTGTTCAATGTATACATGGATAAATGTCTTAGACAAGCATGTACCGATACAAATGGTGTAATGGTTGGTGACGTAAATGTACGACTTCTGGTGTATGCAGATGACACAGTCTTATTAAGTGACAGTGCGGATGAGCTGCAAACCGCTCTGAGGAAGTTTGATACAGTCTGTGAGAGCATGGACCTAAAGGTAAATGTGAACAAAACTAAGATTGTGGTGTTCAATCGGGAAGGTGGAAAGGAGAGTGGAGTATTTACTCTGCAAGATGAAATTTTGGAGCTAGTGGACGAGCTGGTATATAGTAATAATAATAATAATAATAATAATGCGTTTTATTAGTTTGATGCACATAGTTACAGTTACATGAAATTGTATAAAATTACCTATATAAGTATGCATGTGCATGTAACCAACTGGGCGAAGTTCAGTTAGTAGTTACATACGTCACTACTTCTGCTATTACACTTAACCCATTTTATTTAGCATGAATTTTGAACGGAGGATTACAATTTAGAGAGAAGTTTATGTGTGTAGATGTAAATGTAAAAGTACATAGTGATGGTGGACACTGTGTAAAACAAATTTAACATAATTGACTAAGCTAGAATTAGCTAGAATTAGAATAAGTAAAGAAAGGATGACTGATTAACTATGACTATATAACTATTTTCAACATTATTTTACTGCAACATTTGACGGTCAAGTATGAATTGATGGACATACTTTTTAAACTAGTTCGTGGTTAGTTTTTTGCAATAGTCAGGTAGTGAATTATAAACATTGACGATATTATAACTAGAAGAGCGTTCAAAATGTGAGGTTTTATGCAGAGGAGCGGTAATTAAGGAACAGAATCTGGTGTTAGCACTGAACTTTATCTTTTCGTAGAGGTACGGTGTTATTTTGCCAGTAACGATTTTATGGTACAGAGTAGCAGAGTGCACAAATCTTCTGTTTTTCATATTTAACCACTGTGTATCAATTAATTTGTGTGAAATGTGTTCATACTTCCTTACACCATAAATCAAGCGTAGGCAGGAATTCTAAATTTTTTGAATTCTTTGTTTGTCCGTAGCATTTAAGCAAGGTCCATAGAGAACGTCACAGTAGTTAAACTGCGAGAGGACAAGTGACTCACCTAGGATAATTTTTAAATCTTGACCAATGCTGTGTCGATTCTGAAAGATCAGTTTTAAATTTAAAAATGCTTTCTTTATCATCTCTGAGACTTGTGCCTTAAATCTAAGGTTAGAGTCCATAATCACTCCAAGATTTTTAACTTGCTCCTGAACAAGTAATATAGACTCCTTAACACGAATTTGTACGGCACATTTATGTCGGTCCCTTGCCTTACTTTTACCAAATAGATCACAGATGATTTTGATGCATTGATATGCAACCCGTGCTCCTCCGACGTTTTAATAAGACTGCAGATATCACTATTTAAGCCCTCTACCGCTTGTGTTGTACTACATTCCTCAAAATCGTAGAATAGTTGAGTGTCATCTGCATATTGATGAAACTTTACATACTTTAGACTTTTGTGAAAATTCGAAGTATACAAGACGAAAAGCAAGGGGCCCAAAATCGATCCACAGTGGAACCCCACAGGTTACAGGCAGTGCATCAGACTTTTTATTGTTGAGTACTACTAGTTGTGTTCTATCCTTAAGATAATTTCCAACTAAGGTACAAGCGTCTAAACTGATACCAACATAATGCAGTATGCTCACTAATAAATCATGATTAATAGTGTCAAAGGCCTTAGAAAAATCAAGCGATACTAAAATTGATAATTTTCCCGAGTCCGTAGCAGCAAAGATGTCATCAGCTATGTTTAACAGAGCAGTTGCACAACTGTATCCTTTTCTAAAACCTGATTGGGTTTTAGAGAAAATAGAATATTTATTAATATGATCCATCATTTGATTAGATAACACCTTTTCTAGGACCTTCGACAGTACTGGGAGAATACTAATTGGACGCAGGTCTGTGTAGTTCGTTGGACTGCACTTTTTATTGACAGGAATTACATTTGCAACTTTCCATACTTCAGGTACAGAGTTAGACTGTATGCATACATTTATAATATGAGTGATGTACGGAATTAAAAAAGGACAGCATAGCAAGAGCATATACACACTTATTCCATCCTCACCCACAGCCTTAGCCTTAATATTGTAAAGTATACTCATTACATCGATATCAGTAACTTGTTGAAATTTTAACTTATTTTGGAAGTCGGACATAAGGTGTTCCATGTAAAATTTTATTAGATCATTGTTGACTCTATTTTTAGATGTAAAAACAAAAGCTTCATTTATTTTATTGGGATTGTTCAGATGAGATGGAATTTCTACAATACGTGATTTGAATAAATGTTTAATCGCTTAAGCTCTTTCCATATATTGTGTGATTTATTTGTACGAATATGGTAATCTAAATAAACACTTTTTCCTTTATTTATAGCATAATTTGTGTGATTTCGAAGCCTCTTGTAATAGTTCCAGTGTGTGTTATTTTTTGTTTTTTTAAATTTCAGTAACGCAGCATCACGCAGGGACATCATGCTCTTGATTGTGTCAGTAAGCCAGGGAGATCCTTGTTTGGTGATGCGTGCCGTTTTTACGGGCGCACAAATATCAAAGATAAACAGAATGTATGCATTGAAATAATTGACAATATCATTTATGTTACTAAGTTCGTACAAATAATTCCAATCGACCGACCGCAAGAGGAAGCTAAAGTTATAGTGGTCAAATTTAGTAAATTCGCGATACGTTTCCTCAAGTGACTTCTGTAGAGTAGAATTAATTGGATATTTGCAGAAAACTAAGGAATGATCGGAGATATGATGTACATGAGTCACTCCGCAGTCAGTGACAGTTACGTGGGTTGAGATGATTATAAGGTCAAGTAGGGTAGATGAGGTAGCTGTGATTCTGGTAGGTTCTTTAATAATCTGAGTTAAACCAATCTCGTACAACATTGTGTTAAATCTGATGTATGCCAATTTGCATAAATTTAAAAAATCTACGTTGAAATAAATCTCGGTAGAATGTTCACTGCAGATGGTACAATTGAGAGCGAGACTGGACGAAGGGTCAATGCTGGAACGAAAGTGATTGGAAGTATGTGGACGATAATGAGAAATGAAAACATGAGCCTAGCTACGAAACGAGCAATCTATAATGGCGTATTCGTCCCGTCAGTATTGTATGGAAGTGAGATATGGGTGTGTCAAAAAAAGCACGAAAGAAAAATAAATGCCGTGGGTATGAGATTCCTGAGAAGCGCATGTGTTAAAACGAGAAGGGACAAGATAATGAATGAATGCATAATGACGGAGTGTGGTGAGGAAAATACGATGATGGATAGATATAAAAGTTGTACATTACGTTGGTTTGCTCACATTGAGAGAATGAACAACGAAAGATTAACGAAACAAATATATGTGGGTGAGGTTAGGGGAAAGGGCGGGCCTGGTAGGTCGCGTAGAACTTGGCTGAATGTAGTAGAATCCATGATAAAGGAAAGAAAGATAAGGAGTTTTAAAAACAAAAGGGCATGTCAGAGACTATGTATGAATCTTGCGGAAGCTAGGGAGGTATGCGGAGATAGGAAAGCATGGAGAAAGATTGTGAATGAAACATTAATAAGAGGCAGGGATTGCTTTGCCTACGCCGCAAGGGAATGGCGTGAAGGTTAAGTTAAGTCTAAAGGTCGACCTTTGAAGCCATCTCTAGGCAGTGTTCTCGACTGTCGTCATTAGATGATTATAATTTTCTCTTCACATTTAAAGTATTTCATAGTATTGCATTTTAGTAAAATGTTGACACCTTTAGGCATGTACCAAACTGTGCCTAATGGTTAATCTGGCCCTGAATAGTACCTACCAATTTTGATTCCATACGACATGACGTGTAGAGCAAGGTATATAAATATTTGACCGCGCTAGTAGAGTTGTGGTAACACGGCTTGCTTAGCATTCGGGGGTAATGGGTTCGATTCCCGTAACGATCTACCCTGAATAAGGTTTTTCAGGGGGTTTTCCTAATACGTACCTATATAACGGCTTTTTTTCTTTATTTCATTCAATATTAAACTGCTTAATTCAAGGTTGTAGATGGTTACACTTCGTAAAACTGTATAAAATACGGGATAACATATCTCATCATGCCCCATACACTCTATTGTGATCTCACTTTCCAACATCAATTACGAGATTGCCCCGTTAAAGAACTAGATGTTACTCCGTAATTGTAGTAACATAACATTTCATAATAATAATTAAACTTAATTTTTAAAAAAATTTTCTCTGAAAATACGAACCTAGATTCTTGAAACTGATTTATTGTTTTGTAGTTGCACGAACGACCTAATTCCATCTAAATATTTAGGTTCCAATACTTTGACACACGAAGAACTATGATTAGTAATTTAGGGCAAAACTTTCAATCTTTTTAAAACATTTACTTTATTACTTTTTAAACATATTTCATGTAACACTTTCGCTCCCATAACCATGCAAGAGGAAAATCGTGCAATTTAAAAAATTTGAGATTGCGTATGAAGTCGATTACCTACATACCATTTGAATTGTTTTTAACAAAAAAAAATTAGAGTAATTGCTTAACAGAAGGAAATTACTAAAAGGACATTCACCTTAGATGTTTGGATATACGTTGTCATAGTGATCAAATCGATCAAATTTACATTTTCATGCAATGGTGTTTTGGATTTCCTAATATTACAGGAGTTTCACTAATTTCACTCACATTTCAAGGTAATATTTCGTATAAAGCATGTGCTAATTATGCAGGTCAGGTGGTATACACTATTTATGAGGGTGGGTTAATTACTTGTTGGTGGTCATAAGTTAAAGACAACTGGTAGGTAAGTCACGGCATTACTTGCTCTTTCTATAGATTCTAGGTATGCAAACACTATTATTAAATTAATTTTTGCACGTTTATTGTTTGCACTGCAATTGACTAGTTTATTTACAATAACTTACAGGCACAAAGTGAGAAATTTGGTTCATAATGTAATGCAATCACAATTTTACATAGAGTAGGCAAAGTGTTAAAGCACTGCAGGCAATTAGTATTGCAGCTAAGTCATAATCATTTCCAAACAGCCCATAACGCTTATGATTTATAATATTTCACCACAAGCCAAAACATTAAAAAAAATGGATTTTCAAGGTGTTTTATTTTTAACATCTATATACATTTTTTTATAAGTAATCAATAAACAATTCTTGAAATAAATCAAACAATCAATTTTAATAACATTCCTTTAAGCATGTATGATCAGAAAATTGGTGTAAAGATCATTAACCTTTGTTGTTTGTTTTTATTAACCATTTCACAATTAATTGCACTCAATACTCAATATTTAATATTATTTTATAATTTATAGAAAGCTTCTAATGTCAACTTTCGTTGACAAACCCGTATCATTGATAGAAAAGAAGAAGCAACAGTGGGCACGTGAAAAGGGTAAGTAGTAAATTGATTTTAATTCAACAAAAGGATAATTGAACGTTTTGTAGAAGAACTAGCAGCACTCACTGCACCTTGGACATGCATTAAAACTATCGAAGAAGATTCAAGGTGAGAAAATTTTACTTGTACCCACACAATTCCAAATTTTCTTAAAATCTGTAAAAACATATCCTCATAACCTTGTGCCAGTTTGAATCAGATTTATACCTTACACTAGATCATACTAAGAACGTATCCATTACATAATTTCCATATCACATCACGAATGTGCTACTTAACAACAGTATGGTGTATAATTACGCACGAAGCCCAAGTCCACGTGCAAAATTCCCCAGTATAGCAATTAAATGTAGTACTCATAGAAAGTCGACAAACCTCTTTTCTAGAACCAGAAATTTAACAAAATTGGATCCTTCAGCAAACACATTTGCACGACGCGAATCAATAGGAAGTAGAAGACAAAGTTTACCACCGATCACAAACAAATTGCAAACTTACAATTCAAATGATAGATATGATAGAGAAATTGGAGGCGAGACTTCTGGATATGGAAGTGATAACGCCAATAACACACCCGAATATTTCCAACAAACCTGGAATCACGCTTTGGAATATGAATCGTCAAGCGCTCGTGATGATCGAGCTAAATGGGGCGACAGAGGTGTTGGTGTCGGTAGATTTTGGGAACCTCAGGAGATAAAATACACTCCCGAAATGGGAGATACGCCTGGTTGGGTTAAAAGAGGTCTACAAGGAGATACTGAGTTAGTTGTTTCAAATACGTCACCAGCAGAATCTCCCGAGCAAGATTTTGGAGAACAGCGACCTTATACCAGCTCTTCCGTTTCGCAAACTCGGTAAGTGTTAGAATAGATCCATTTCCCCTCTCCACTTTTAATTGCCATATGGTGTCACGATTAAAAGTGGGGAGTAGTCTGATTGGTTGTTTCAAATGTTTAGGGAAGTGATTTAATATGATTACGTCACCTAGTGATATGATTTAATTATGGCTGTAGTCACCTAGTGACATATTTAAATCGTAAATAATGTATTTTGTCGGGGGTACGCGAAATTACAAAATTGGCTTTTTAGCGAGACGGCCAAGTTTGAAAAATAAATTTAGCCAATATAGCTGCCTAATGGTGTATTTGAAAACTAAATGAAGCCCTATTGATTTAATGCTCGTTGTTGGAATGTTTCTAACATTTAAACTATTTACAGTCCCAGAAGTTATGTCTAAATTCATTTAAAGTTCAAGGGTCTAGTTTTTGGACAAACACTCGGACACCTCGATTTTTATTTTTGAGTGCGGTATTTTTAGCGGTAAAATGTTGTACATGGGGTGGCCCAAAAATAAGTTATGACCACCAACTTGATTTTGTCAAATAGAAACACCTGCGGCTTGACCATAGCCAAGGTGATGAATAAACTCTCTTTGCACGTTTTCAAGCACTTCTGGGGTTATTGCACGCACTTCTCTTCTGATTTCCTCTTTCAATATCTCCAGATTGTTTAGCCTGTCAACATATACTTTTGGTTTGAGATAACCCCACAGAAAGAAATCCAACGGGTTTAGGTCGGATGACCTAGCAGGCCATTCGATAGGTCCTCTCCTGATCCACCTATTAGGAAATTTTTCATCCAAAAATACACCATTTCGGAAAGGACATACACAACGAAATGAAACCTATTGTTTATGGATCACCTTGAGTACGATTATTTTGCAAGTATTCTTGATAGTTTTATAAAGACAATATTGTTTTTTCGTAAATATCTCGAGATCTGTTGACTATAGGTATAGGATATGGTACATGAGATTTACCCAGAATTGAAAGCTGATGCAGAAAATGAAATAAGAAACAGGTGTTTCCATTTGACAAAATCAAGTTGGTGGTCGTAACTAATTTTTGGGTCACCCTATATACAAAATTTTACCACTAAAAAACCGCAGTCAAAAATAAAAATCGACGTGTCCGAGCGTTTCTCCAAAAACTAGACCCTTAAACTTTAAATGAATTTAGACATAACTTCTGGGACTCGCAGTATATCCTGACACACGATCTCCTAACCTACAAAATGGAAATTAAAAAAAATTAGAAATTCAAATTTGTGATGATTTTGTTATATCTCCTAGAGGACGTAGCAAGCGACGATTAGGAGACTTTAAAATCACTATAACTGTTTTGTGCCACGGTGTATGTCGTTTTGGGCTTGATAAATCTTTTTCTCAACTTTTCCAATGTACCTTATGGAACTAGCTAGAGGCAACCCTTTCCGAGAAAAACAGATCTGAAGCTGATGACGCATGTAAATTGTCAAAGTGAGTCGTAAGCCATTGCAAGGCAGTTTTTTTTTTGGAGACTTTGGCAAACGTAAAAGATTTTTCCTTGTTTGACACATTGTGAACTCTGCCACACTCTCGGTATTTCCTGGACAATATCCAAAAACAATAACATATCGGTATATTCTACATTGGTATATTGCCACATAGTTTCAACTAAATAAAGCTTCTGTTACATTTAAGTAACTATTACTAATAAATTTTCATAATAATTAATAATTTAAAAAACTTAAATTATCTATCTACATTTTCATCATAGCCGAGCAATATACCAATACAAAATATACGTTATTGGTTTTTAGATATTGTCAAGGAAATAGACGAGAGTGTGTGTCAGAGTTTACTCTGAAAGGTTTCCAAATAGTCATGTACCAAGTCATCCAGTGTTTGCTGTAGTGGAGACACGTCTTCGAAACCGCTGATTATGGAAGGTAAACAAAAAAAAAAAACGTTTCAAAATTAAATAATCATTATTATGCCGCGTTCTGTAAGAATTCCTGAAATTGAAGAATTGAAGAAGACAAAAATCCGCATATAATCAAAGTTAGACATTTTCAACATGAATTTAAAATTAATGTGTGAGCAGGGTTAATAGGAAATATTATTATTGGTCCTATCATTTTACCGCAAAGATTAACTGGTGAAATTTACTTGCAACATCTTCAAAATACGCTGCCAGGTTTACTAGAGGATTTACCTCTACAAGTTCGGAAAGATATGTAGTTCATGCACGATGGGGCTCTACCATATTTTTCATTATTTGTTCGAAATTACTTAAATTAACAGTACTGAAAAAAAATGGAAACGTGAAGGTAATGATGCTCCTGTGAATTGGCCACCACGTTCTGCCGACTTAAATCCAATGGATTTTTTTTATGGGGACTTATTATATCTGTGGTTTACTTCACTTCAGTAGAAAACGAAAACCAACTGTGGCAGCGTATTCAGGATGCAGCAAATAATCTTCGAGATAATGAAGAGTTATGCAACAGGTTAATATTCATTTTCTGCGTCGTGTAATCTTTGCATGCGTGAAAACGGCGGGCATTTAGAACCGCTTTTATGACATATCTTTGCATTTGCATTTAAGTTTTCAGTTTAATTTTTGTGTTAAAATTGCTTTTATATTATTTTTTATCCTTAAAAACAAGGAAGTCAAACCATAAAAACAAGGAAAAATCTTTTACGTTTGCCAAATTTAGAAAAAAAAACTGCAATATCTTGTAATAGCTTTCGCCTCACTTTGACAATTTACATGCGTCATCAGCTTCAGATTTCTTCAGGTTTCTTAAATGGAAAAGATTGGGAAAAAGAATTAGCAAGCCCAAAATGACTTACACCGTGGCACAAAAGAGTTATAGTAATTTTAAAGCATCCTAATCGACGCTTGTGACTATAGGTGATACAACAATATAGTTCACAAATTTGAATTTCTCATCCCAAGAAACCTCTGTATACCAAATTTTGTAGCTGGGTTATACATACATATATATATATATATATATATATATATATATATATATATATATATATATATATATATATATATATATATAAATCCTGCATTAACTTCGTTGAGAAGTTTCTGTGTTTATCAGTGTTATTATTTATTCCAATTCCATAATTAATTGTGTATTTATTTTGTTACTTTATGGTGCACATGTTAAGTCTTTTTTTATGTTCTCCATTGTTCTTTCACGTAGTTGTAAGTAACATCTATTTCTTAATGAATCAATTTTAATATGATCAAATTACACACATTTTTAGATATCTTTCTGATGAAGATCAAATTTAAAACCGAAATAGGTATATAAAAGTAATAACAAATATGGTAACTTATTGGCTTTTACAACAATTAAGCCTACTGGAACGAGGGGATCCTTAAGTTAACATCCTTACACACACACGGACACACGCACGCACGCACGCACGGGCACACCCGCCCACGCGCACACACGCGCACGCGTGCACGCGCTCACGCCCACAAGCGCGCACGCCAACACGCGCGCACACGCGCACGCATACACGCACACACGCACACGCACACACGCACACGCACACACGCACACACGCACACACGCACACACGCACACACGCACACACGCACACACGCACACACGCACACACGCACACACGTACTCACGCACACACGCACACACGCACACATACACACACACACACATACATGTCTTGCATATGCTGTGGGGACGTGAGTTCTTTTATGTTGTGGAGACGTTGAAACCGCTAATACTAATACTACGATATAGTTCAGGTCATAAGCGCTTTACCGTAATGTAACCAATATGTCGCGTGATCTCACACGTATACGCAGGTGTGTGTACCTACGCATACGTGTGAGAGCGTGCTACATATTGGTTATGTCACGGTAAAGCTTATAATCTGAAAACACACACACACACACACACACACACACACACACACACACATATATATATATATATATATATATATATATATATATATATATATATATATATATTTATAGGTGTGGTCCAAATAGTTCGATCGATAAGCAGAACTTTGTTAATATCGATTTCTTAGAAAATTTTATTCCAGATAAAAGTTGATGCATCACGTAAAACTAAATATACACTAGACAGATTCTACCAATGGCGTACCGATTAGTGGTAAGTCACCCATAATTAAAATTTTCTCTATAAGATGCCCTTATTTTGCAAGATATCAAAAACGGTTATGGGAAATAGTTGCTTATATGAATTAAAAAATTCAAGAAATGCTACGTAACAAACAACATTTAACGGCGTCGGCGTCAATCAATGACTTTTAGAACATTCATTAGTATTATTTCATAAAATAATTTTTTTGATCGGGTTCTGCACAAACAGAATTTGTTTCTAAACCACCTTATTTGTAAATTTTCAACAAGTTTTTTTTATAGACCAAATAAAAATAAACCAATAAGGTTATTTAAACAAATTGTGTTTGTTCAGAACCCGATCCAAAACATTATTTTATGAAATAATATCAGTGAATGCTTTAAAAAGTCATGTATCAACGCCAATGCCGTTATTTTTCCATTTCTGGTTTAAATGTTATTTGTTACTTAGCATTTCCTGAATTTTTCAATTCATTGTTACCAAATATTTAGACCAGTACACTGTAATTCAATTTTAAACCGAAAATTGAGATAAATCAATATTCCGATAAACGACACTCCTAAATAACAATAATTTACAATTTCTCGATAAGTCATCCAAACTTCATATCCGAGTATGTCAATAAAAAATAAGCAGTTATTTCCAATAACCCTTTTTGATATCATGCAAAATAAGGGCATTTTATTGAGAGCATTTCAATTATCGGTCATTTAACACTAATCGGTATGCCACTGGTAGAATCTGTCTAGTGCATATTTAGTTTTACATGATGCACCAACTTTTATCCGGGATAAAATTTACTGAGAAATCGATATTAATAAAGTTTTGCTTATCGATTAAACCCTTTGGGCCACTATATATATATATATATATATATATATATATATATATATATATATATATGAAAATTGTTTAGATGATTTGTTTTCGAAAGGAATACTTTACTAATGGTACGTGCAAGAGATTTTAAAAACCAACAAATTTTATAACACAACACACTAATTTCTTTTTTCGTCATTGATCCTGACGAAGGAACATCCAAACTGCCCAAATTCAAATAATTATTCAAAATAAAATATTCAGACCAAAAATAAAAGAAAACTGTAAATATAAAACTCTTTTTACATCATTGATCCCAACGAAATGATAGTTCCAAACGGCTCATATAGGGGACATATCTTACACCAAAAATGTTAAGAGCTCTTTCTAGAAAAAAGATCCTATCATGTTACAGAAAAGAAAGGTGTGCTCACAATAGCACATTTTTTGCCATTCGTTAAAAAATGCGTTGAAAAACAGTAGTTCTAATTTCAACCATTGTTTAGTTACACGATAATGACGCAGGACATAACTGAACGCTGACGATTAACAGCGTAATAATTTTGTCATAATAGCAATAAACAATTAAGTGCAGGTTAAAATTAGACAGTTGATTAATAGTTCTTGCTCATTAATACACATACTGCACTAAAAAATCTTCTCATGTCCTCGACGGCGAGAATGCGTGCTTGTAAGCGTTTATTACGTAAGTATGTGCTTGTGTGCATGCGTGCATGTGTGTGTGTGTGTGTGTGTGTGTGTGTGTGTGCGTGTGTGCGTGTGTGTGTCTGTGTGCGTGCTTGTAAGCGTTTATTACGTAAGTATGTGCATGTGTGTGTTTGTGTGTGTGTGTGTGCGTGTGTGTGCGTGTGCGTTCGTATGTTTGAGTGGGCTATTAAGCGCGTGCGTGTGTGTAGTTGGTACTTAGAGACGCAATACGACTATTTTGTAGTTCTGAGTATATGAGTATAGTGCACTTAAAAAAATACTTTCAGATTTTTTTGAAAACTGATGCATTTTCATTAAAGCCAACATTTTGGAAAAAATTTAAAAAGTAAATAAAATGGCTATCTCTAATTTACTCGTGAGAACTTGTGAAAAATACTTTGCTGTTGTTGAATTTTATAGTTTATTCCTTTAAAGACTGCTTATTCCTGCATACATGAGTCTAATTAGGCCGCTCAAAAAACATACTGCATATTAAGACAGAATCGTCTGGTGTATCTAGTTTTTGGGTAATAATGTTTTCTAAATGGTGCACTTGCAAGTTCCTGTAATGTTTGAGTTTTTCTTCTTTGTATTTGTTACGTTGATGAAGAATATCTGACAGAAATTACTTGAATATATTTTAGAAAGATTTTGTTTCACCACCAGTATCTTTCCGATTGTCTGTTGAACGTTCTCTTTCTTCATTTTGGTGCTCTTCTTGCTGTTGTGCTCTGTACACGCGAGCTCTGGAATCGTTATTGCAGGGTTACAAAACCAAAAATCACTTAAGAACGTTCTCGACCCTAGCGTATTGTGCTGTGAAGAAGGTATATACACAACACTCAAGGGGCTGCAACCTACAGTTGGTATGAAGAAAAAGCCATATTGAAATAATGTTGTTTTGTCTGGTTTTAGTGATTGTTTCGAATGCTCCATCATTGCCGTGGTGATTTAGTATAAGAAAGAATTTTAGATCATCTCTTGGTTTAGCAATATCTATAAAATATTCCAAGAACTTCAAGAAATGATTGCAATCGATCCATCCGGAACCATTTTCGTATCAGTATCAACAACACCATCGTCGATGTTACTGACTTGATTGGCCTCAAGTTCAAATTTGTCAGTGTGGATACAAAAAACCGAAGAACCCTCCTCTTGCTTTTAAGCAAGATTTGAACAAAAAATGAGGACGAGTTCTATCGTTACATTCCATCAGAAGCTTTGTACAAGTTAAGCCGGAGTTATAGAATTCCCTAATTTTAAAACGAGCTTTGATTTAGTTTTTAAATGCAAAAGATTACTTAACGGTGCTTTTATTAATCTTCACTGGAAAATTATTGCATTGTTGTTGGTGTAGATACTTATAATTTCTTAATCGTGGAACTAGTTTAATTTTTATTTGTTTTCAGGACCGTCGAATAAAAAAAAAATTGTTTAAATTTGTATCCTTCGAACCTTACAAATTGTTCATATTTCTTGCTGATATAATTTTAAATACATGGACTTCTAAAAGCGTAAATGTTTTAAACAATATTTATCGGAAATCATTATTAATTTTATTAAATACATAAATAAAAAGTTTACCTCGAGTAGGATTTGAACCTACAACCTTTACTTTGCTAGAGTACTGCGCTAACCAACTGCACTATCGAGATACAAACCCCAATCGATGTAAACTTTGTCTTTATGTATGTAGAACTGATTTAAATTCTAAATATAATGAGATAATCAAATTATTTAGATTAATGGAATACATGTTCACGTTTAGAGATTTAAAATAAAGAGTGCTGGACAACAACTTTTTCTTGGCTAACGATTTTATAAATCAATATCCGTCAAATATTGTTAAAACACCATTATAGCTACAGAATCGACACGTTTCGATTAACTGCCAAAAGGCATTAGTTTATTTCCATGCAAAAGAGCAGTTTCATTTTGTATTAGATTATTCGCTAAATGACATATTATAATTTGATTTTGAATAACTAAAATAACACGTGTCTATTAATGATTGAAGCTGACGTCATGTCAAAGCTAGGCAATTTCTTTGCGGAGAATTAATTTATGTCTACAGCATCAGGGTCATCATTTTAATTTAATGAAAAATGTTTGTTTGTATTTTTGTCATAACAATAATTTTAAAATTTATTCTTTTAAATAATTATAATTAGCAAATATTGACAATACACATTTCCAAGAAGGGGTATTTTGATTAATTTTAACAAACAATGTTTATAATTACATCAAAGGTGATTTCCCCATGGAACGCTAATGTCAATCGTTGCGACCGAAATGAAGTGTAGTGGTACCAACCTAACCTAAATTTGCTACATGACGTCAACTTCAATCATTAATAGACACCCGTTATAAGTTGTATTATGACATAACGTGCAACAGATGTCTAGACTAGCTTCATTGCATAAGATTTAGTGCTATAAAATTTTAATACCTGATACATACAGTGACTGATTATCCCGTACATTTTAATCCGTCCCCAAAAAGCATTGTTTGGAATTGAATTATGCCACTACACAACTATAGCCATCTTGCAAAGTATACCGTTAGATGATGTAATTAAGGTGGCTGCCTTGTAAGGAAGGCGTTTGTACTTTTTCCAGAAACCGTCAAAAGGTCATTTGTATTTTTTGCTTAAAATATAATTGCCCCACAATACATACACAACGTATCTGGTTATAAGCAACCTAAAAGAATTTCAATATTGTCATCTATTAAATTAGCTAATAGCGTTATTCAATGATAACAGACGATGTAACCAAGATGACCGTCTTGCCAAAAAGGCATTCGCAATCTGTCACAGGGGCTACCTCGTTACAACCAATCATAACGCTCGAAATTAAGCCACTCGTACTAATCATGACGTCATTCGATTAAAATGGAATGAACAAGTAAATCTTGAAATTGTAAACTTTCACCATTATTACACATATTAAAATACTTACCTTTTTTGGTTTTTTTATGGTGTATTTGTATATTTAACTTATACAATCTAAACGTTTCGAATACACTTACAGTTATCTTCGTCAGTAGTAAATATATTTTTCAAAATTGTTAAAGATGTTGAAACAATTTTGTGAAATTTGAAAACGCTGGAAATGTAAACTCACTATTATTACACATACTAAAATACTTATCTTTTTTAGGTTTCTTATGTTTTGTATTTTATATAAGTTATACAATCTAAACGTTTCGATAACACTTACAGTTATCTTCGTTGGTAGTAACATTATCTTTCAAAATTGTTAAAGATGTTGAAAGATTGTATAACTTAAATATACAAATACACCATGTAAAAACACAAAAAAGATAAGTATTTTAGCAAGTGAATCCATTCTGTGTAGTTATAATCTTATAAAAACACTCTTACTACATTTTTCAGAACCTATATAAGAGGTCAAAACAATCCAGTTGATCCGGTTGAGTTAGCAGAAAGAGAAAGGAAACGTCAACTTGCCAAAGCTCATCAAGAAGCAGTTAAACAGCAGTTAGAAGAAAGAGAAAATATACGTAGACTAGAAAGAGAAAAACGTATAAGAGAAGAACATGAAGAAGACTTACGGATCGAGCGTGAGCAAGAGCTTGAACGCAAACGCAGAGAGTATGAAAATCAAATGTTGCTGGAAAAACAAGAAAGAGAGAGAAAACGAAAAGAAGCGCTTGAGGAAGCCATTCATCTTGCAGAAAAGGAAGCGTGTGAACAGAAAAGAAAGCAAAAAATGTTAAGGCAGGTGAATTTAAATATAAATGAAAATGTTGTAGAAAAAGAGAAACTACTGTCTCCTCGTCCGATTTTAGACAATAATATCAGCGTAATGCAAAATAATTTAGTAGATATTAAAGAAGAATTGGTACTTGAAGATGACAGCAAAGTGCATAATGACACGCAGCCAAATAATAATACCAAACCACATCAAATTAAAAAAGAAACTAACATTAACCGAAATCAACCTCTCGAACAAGCGTGTATCAACACAGTCCAATCGTGCACCACTGCTCAACCGAATACTCAAGACAGCGGTGTTAGTATGGTATTACAAACTCCATTTGACGGTTACCCCATGCCATTTGCCATACTAATGCCAACGTTCACGCAATCACCAATAACTCCAGCACCTTTAACAGCATCAATCCCAGTAAACACAAGTGAAACACCAAGACCTCGAACTGAAAACAGAATACTAACTCCCTCACTATATAGAAATAAACAATTATGCGACAGCAGCACTCAAACCGATCCTGCACCCCCCAAATCTTCAACCGATCAAAACAAAGATGTAAAATTTATTCGAGAAAAATTAGTCAATTTGGATGTGAATTTGGAAGAACAATCAAAAAAAGATAGAAGTAGTAAGACTGGTGAGAGGCAACGTGAAAACCACGCAGACAGACCAAAATGGGGTGCAAACCGACCGCCAACTCGATATTTAAAACAGAGTGAGAAAGATCCTTTCTACCACAGAAAGAAAATTCGCCAAAAAATTCGTCAAGTGAAAATTTACGATGATAAAAATAACAATTACTCACCTCATTCCAGTGATGAAAGCCAACTCGGCTCACCACGATCTTATAGATCCAAAGGATACATTGAAAAAAGAAGAACGCGTGCTTTGTGGCAAAAAAATGGCCAATTATTTGCGAGAAATGTACGTGTTTACCAAACAGAAATTGTACCTTTAGAATCTGATAAAGATCATATTTACTATAAGAAGCCTGAGTGTATTAGGTGTTGCTGTAATTGCAGATCTAAGAAGCATAAATACACAGACGAGATTAAAGTTGTGGATATTTTGAAAATTGAAGATTCTCCAAGGGAAGAAAGTTTGAAGAATGAAGATTGTTTGCCTGACTGTTCGTCAGCTACCATTGATAGTGAGGTTTTACAAAAGTTGAATTCGCTTCACAACGGGTTGATGATCAAACAAGAATTATGGCAGAACTCACCACGTACTGCTAGTTACTCGTCTCCATCAAGAACTAATGACATTACTTAATAAAATTGTTAAAATTATTGTAAATATGTATTATACGGCACTTAATAGTTGTAGTATACACATACTCTAATTTAACTGCTTAGATACATAACCAAAAAATGGCGAAATTAGACGATTTTCTGGGCAAGAAAAAAGAAGCAGCACCAATACTTGATCTATCAAAATCGACAGTTACTTCAAAAGAAGAATTTAGAAGACTATATGATAAAATACCCGATTTTAAAATGAAAGCTGAGAAAGTACGTGTTGAAGATATTAAAATAAGAGATAGTGACTTTAAATTTAAAACTGGGAAAAAAGACTTTAAAGTAATGAAAGAAACTTACTTATTCCAAAACCCTATTCCATCCGAAATGAAAAACTTGAAGATAGCCGATTTAATCACTATCAGAATTGACTGGAAAATGCTAACAACAGTACGAGCAAAATCCAAAGTTGATGAAGATTTCTTTTCACGGTAAGTTGATCTTTTTTGTATTTGTGAAATACATTTGGCTGTCTTTAGATTGGTGGAGTTAGGAAAAATGGAATTAAAAACGGAAGCGAGTGACAAACGTGCATTAAGTGTGGATTCACAAGTGCGAAAAACCAAAAATAAGGCAGGAGTTGTTGAAATGAGAGTTGTCTCCTGCAAGGAATGTGGAGAAGATTTTTGCAATGGTGCGTATTCCATAATTAAGTGTGTTATTCAATCATTTATGTCAACAGGTAAATCCTGCTCAAAATTTAGCTACGACTATTTTGTTAGAGTTCCAGAAATTCCTGTTGCGTTACCCACAAAACCTGTAACGATAGATTTTATGAAAGATAAAAATAAGAAAAAGGAAAAGAAAACAAAGCATAAATCACGATCAAAAAGCAAAAGTAAACGGAGGAAAAGTCGTAGAAGAACTAAATCCAAATCAAAGTCAAAATCTCCTAAAAAAAGTGTCGGAGAGAAAGAATAAATTTTAAAGATTTCTAAGTTTGTTTCTATTGATATAGGGCTTGCTAAGAACAAGACTGCTTGTATATATGTGAATGTCGATCTGTGAGGATGTATTTGTAAAATTTGTTAGCCCATATTGTTTGCTCAAGTTTTCTTAAAAAACAATGTCTTTTATCCAATTTTATAAACTTAAAGACTTTAAAAATAGTGTAATTGCATTATACATTTATATCATTTTACAAAATAAAATCTTTACAACTAAGTGTACCCTGATTAAGTCTTCTTTGCCTTTGCACTTAAACAAATAAAGTACAGAAATCAATCCTGCTGACATGTATACATGTGCGTACAATGAATATAGCGGAGTCCGTACTGCAATTAGTTGTATAAGAAGTGTTACAAGGTAATTCCGTTCTAGGTGTTGTGATACCACATTAAAATAAGCGAGTTGTCGGTCTAGCTCAATGTTGAAATTTGTAAATTAGCTGCAATAATACTTCAGTCACACTTACCATGGCTAAAACCTAATATTCCAAAAACTCGTCAATAGAATGCCACGGTAGTTCAATTTTACTACATGAAATAATCTTGAGCAAGATAGAAGCTTTCGCATGGCTACAGAATATGAGAATGACCCACTCGGTATATTAAAATTTTAATTGCAACTATAAATTCTGAAAGTTTATTACCTCAATTCCCTGACTTAAATACTTTGATAAATGCACTCACTGGTTTTAATGTGAAACTTCAACAATAAACTATAAATTTAGTAGTCTCTGCGCTTAACTAAATGTATCACTCAAATATATTAATTTACTGTATTCATTCAGTTGAGTTTATTCTTTTCGGCCATTTCAATTAAAATAAAACATTTTATAAACAGCGTCAGAATTAGTAGCGTTGCTTAAAATTTGCTAGTTATTAAGACGATTCAAATTAAATTAAAAAAAAAGTAAGCGATAATGCCGTATTTGATATTCTTGCTATGTTGTTTGTTGCTTTGAAAGTTTTTAATTTTAAATTTTAAATACATAATATGAAACCCACAAAAAAAAATGTTCATTAAAATTTTAGTTACCTTACCAAGCCTCTAATTACTTAAATTAAAAGTGCGTTTAGCTCAAAATTAATCCGCAATGTTCTTAAAGTCCTAAGTCCTTCAGAGTAATTAAAAAAAATTGTTGAAAATTATAGATAGTAATGATATGAATCGTAACATGTGGTTGAAGATAATGAATTATTTTTTTGTAAAATACTATTTGGAAATTTACAGGATTTTATTTAAATCAAAGAAAAGGTACAGCTAAATTTACTATTGCACATGAAATATGAACTGCATTAACAACATTGTACCTACTATACAGAGATCTAAGTACTACCGGACACCTTCCGCCATCTTGGATTTTCTGGGGAAAACCCACCTTTCACTTTTTATACGCCCACTTAGGCGACCGTATTTTCGACCCCTATGGTTTCTTTTCGCAGGCCTTTTTTATCCCTAATTAAGGCCTTTTTGTATTTTATGGCCGCCCGCGTGTAGGACGCGTTTTTTTCAACCCCTAATTATTTTTTGTTGTATTAAGAGCCTTTTTGACAGCAATTATTTGTACTTGTTCACGTGAGGGGCAGATGTAGGAGTTGGTCTTGGAGCTGGGGTTGGTCTTGGACCTGGAGTTGGTCTTAGGGTTATTTTTGATGGTCATCTAATTAAGGTCTTTTTAGTTGTATTAAGAGCAGTACCCCCTGGAGGTTAGGCAAACGCACACGCATACAATGTTGGAAATTGCATAATTACCGTAATAAGATATTATTATTAAAATTATCGATCCTATTGCTTTAAAATGGTCATATGCTATTGGGTACGTTCGGGTGATCTTTTACCTATACGAGAAATTTATTTATACGTTGTATTACTAATAAGGAGGTTCTTGTAAGACACGTTCTCGGGCCCTCGCCCCCTGTCCGGAGATGGTGTGGGAACCTAACCTTATTAGGCAAGTGTAGAGCTTAGCCCCTATCGTGACCCCCTTGGTGCAATTGTATGCGGGTTCTAACTTAATCTTACAGCTGTAGGCCTTCGCCCCCCGTCATACAAAATTGTATTCTAATAAGGCGGCCCTAGCATTGTAAGACAAGGCTTGTATCAGGGTCTGCGCCCTGGCCCCTTTGAGTTAAAATTGGTTTTAGTGCCATCTAGTGGCGTATAGACTAATGAACATTTTCTATAATAGAAGTTGATAATGCACACCTCTCTCTTGCTCTATCTTGTTTCTCTCTCTCCCTCTCTCTTTCGGCTCTTTCTCACACACAAACAAATCAATTAATTAATCAATATCAAACAAATCACGCTCGATCACCAAATCAATCTCAATCAATCAATCAACCGAAATTATGTCTTAGTTTGGGGAAACCAGATTACAGTTCAAAACTGAATACATTAAAGTGCGTGCGTACGTGCGTGCGTGTGTGCGTGTTTTCGTTTACTCCTCGTGCTAAACAATGATAGTCGATTGTATGTAGTTGTAGGCAATATTGTGATGACTAAAATAATTGGAAACGCTGCTTGCTATGCCCAGTCCGTGGAGCTATGTTTAATTAGCTTTTTGACAGATGTATTTATGATAAGGTCATTCTTGCATGTAAAATAATATAGATTTAAAACTAGCCAGCTAACGTGTTTTGCTGCTGCTACACGCATCACAGTATTGAAGATTCTGTTTATGTATTAGAAAAACGTACTACAGTGTGGAAACAGAATGCAGGTAAAATTGAAAGAAATGAATACGGTACAGCTTCTGCGAAGGAGCTGAAAGATTTGGAGAGTGTGCACCATTTCCAGAGCCGTGTTGAAACCAGTTAATTTAGGGATAACCTTGTGTCCATGTAATAGTAATGTCTGATAAAACTGTTAGGGTTATCAGCTACTTTATAGGTTGTTACAATATAATCGTTCAAGGTGAAGACGATGAGGTGATTGTATCTCAAAATCTCGATGATGATGGTGATGCTCTCTATGAAATTTCAAATAAAATTAGATTACGTCACTTTTATTTCAGATTAGAAATTTTAAAGCGTTTAGTTAACATTGCTATTAATCTCAACTGGTAAAAATCTATATAACGTGAAGTACATATGTGTGTGTGTGTGTGTGCGATAGCAAATTTTTTAAAATATTTATAAGTGTTTTGAATGTAAAATAAGTAGGTACAACATATTTGCTAAATACGAGTAGCAGTGATCAGGTTTCGTGTATTACTTTCTAAATTAGTTAATGATCGGAATGTAATAGCCAGATTAAATCCAGCCATTCACCGAGCGTGTCTAGTGAGACTACATGTGGACACGTTGTATAAAAAAAATATTTCAGTTCAATGTATGGTTATCGTTATTAGAATAACTGCAGGAAAAAACACATCTAAAGGTAAATGTATTATTTTTAATATATATATATATATATATATATATATATATATATATACATAATATGTTTTTACCTGATATTGCTAATAAAAATGTCGATAAAGGTTTTTAAAATGTATTATTACTCTTATAGGATGACGTCATAAGATCAACTCTACAAATAGCTGGTACGTATTCGTCGATTTTAAACTTGTAGTTATTGTTAAATTAAATTAAAACCTTTTGCCTTTTATTTCCATTATATCAGTTTGATATTCTTAAAAACATGTTAATTTAATTTAACTCTATGTTATATATAAGTAATTATTACTTTCCAGTCTTTTTTAATGGGGTTTTTACAACTGTTAATGAACACGTTACAATGAAACAATTTTGTGTGTATGTAATTGAACATGCAAATAAATCAGATATAATGTTCCGAATGTATAGGTGGTGACTGTTTAGATAATCTGCCTATACATAAAGCATCATTGCATTAGGGTAGAAATTATTTATTATTTCACGTCATATTTAATTAGACTTTAATGTATTCAGTTTTGAACTGTAATCTGGTTTCCCCAAACTGTAAAACATAATTTCGGTTGATTGATTGATTGATTGAGATTGATCTGGTGATCGAGCGTGATTTGCTTGAGATTGATTAATTAATTGATTTGTTTGTGTGTGAGAAAGAGCCGAAAGAGAGAGAGAGAGAGAGAAACAAGATAGAGCAAGAGAGAGGTGTGCATTATCAACTTCTATTATAGAAAATGTTCATTAGTCTGTACGCCACTAGATGGCTCTAAAATCAATTTTAACTCAAAGGGGCCAGGGCGCAGACCCTGATACAAGTCTTGTCTTACAATGCTAGGACCGACTTATTAGAATACAATTTTGTGTGACGGGGGGCGAAGGCCTACAGCTGTAAGATTAAGTTAGAACCCGCATACAATTGCACCAAGGAGGCCACGATAGGGGCTAAGCTCTACACTTGTCTTATAAGGTTAGGTTCCCACACCATCTCCGGCCATGGGGCGAGGGCCCGGGAACAAGTTGCGAAGCCCTACACGTGTCTTACAAGAACCTCCTTATCGTATAGGTAAAAGATCACCCGAACGTACCCAATAGCATATGACCATTTTAAAGCAATAGGATCGATAATTTTAATAATAATATCTTATTAGGGTAATTATGCAATTTCCAACATTGTATGCGTGTGCGTTTGCTTAACCTCCAGGGTGTACTGCTCTTAATACAACCAAAACGGTCCTTAATTAGATGACCATCAAAAATAACCCTAAGACCAACTCCAGGTCCAAGACCAACCCCAGCTCCAAGACCAAACCATACATCTGCCCCTCACGTGAGCAAGTATAAAGAATTGCTGTCAAAAAGGTTCTTAATACAACAAAAAATAATTAGGGGCTGAAAAAAATGCGTCCTACACGTGGGCGGCCATAAAATAGGGGTAAAAAAATACGCCCCTCAAGTAAGCGAGTAAAAACAAAAAGGCCTTAATTAGGGATGAAAAAGGCCTCCGAAAAGAAACCATAGGGGTGGAAAATACGGTCGTCCACGTGGGCGTATAAAAAGTGAAAGGTGGGTTTTCCCCAGAAAATCCAAGATGGCGGAAAGTGGCCCGGTACTACTGATCTATAAAAACATAAAGTATGTATAATTACTGCTTCTTCGTATAAGGGAAGTGGGGGTGCTGCTTAAGTATTTAGAATAAAACCAGCCTCCCGTAAGCTTACAAGGGAACATTTATTTGGCTTGCAAAAGAAGTGCAGTGTAAGAAATACTTGCAAACACCAGACCAGATTTCTTCAAGCTTGCAAAATACCTTTTAAGAAGTTTGCATTTGGTTATATGCAAGTGCAAGCTTTCATAATTACTAAAGTTAGCTTACAAAGTGACTTGGGTCAGGCTGCTTGCAAGTGTAATTTCAGCTTGCATTCATAAGCGTGCTGTAGCTGCCAGACTAACAATTACAAGCTTATACGAAGTTTAAAGCAAATTTAGTGTGGGCATATTTTGTGGTTCCAATATATACTTTTCCACAGCAACAAGACAACTTATACACTCCGGAAAATGACAAACTCATTATTATGTTCGTTTACATAAAAATGTATAAAATACACGATTTACTGCCTAAAAGGCAAGTATTTTAATTTAATTACGTGTGATAATAGGAAAAGTTATAAAAGCTATATAAACTTATTTAAGAATGGATCTGATAGGAGTTGGTTAGATAGTATAGTTTTACAAATGCTGAAAGATCACTTATGCCATCACTTTTTTTAAGGGATAAGGCTAGCACCATATAATTTGCTTTATTAATAAATTATTCTGTTTTAAGCAGTTGCGTGAAGCTAGCTTGAATAATGTGGTTTAAACTTGTGTATAATTACGCGTTGATTATATGGACATTTTGCGCAGTTAAAATTAAATTTTGCGCTCCAATAGGAAATAAGTTGTAGCAAATATTCTAGAAACATAACTAACTTCACGCAATCGCAAACTTTTGAATAGAACATTTTTTATGCAAAAATTAGGCGCCATTTTGCGCCGTTAAAATAAAACTTGTGCATAAATCACCAAACACTAAAATAAAAGTTTCAACAGGAAGTGTGTTTTGCCCCTTGAAATAAAATTTTCCGTTCTTACAGGAAAGAAGTTAAGTAAAAGAAGTAAAATTAGATTGACACGGCTAACTTCACAGCCGTGAACTTCCTCATAAGTTAAGCGTTAATTATGCGCCATTTTTCGTCGTTAAAAAAAATGTTGCGCTCTTATGGGAAATTAGATTAAATCAACTGTTTCTTATGGCGTAATTAGGTGCCAAGTTATGTGCTGCTAAAATAATATTTTGGGCCCCATAGAAAATAAGTTATTGCAAAAATTACAGCTAACTTCATAGCCATGCAATTCTGCATAAATAATTTTTTATGCGCCGCTACAATAAAATTTTATGCCCCATAGGAAATAAGTTTTTGTAAAAGTTACTTCAGATAACTTCCCTGGGCCTAAATAGGCACCTATTATGCTCCTCTAATGCTAAATTTGCCCCCCTGTAGGAAACAAGTTATTGTAAATATTACATCAACACGGATAACTTCAAGCCGTGAACTTCTGCATAAATTATTTTTCATATTTAGTAATTAGGTGCCAATTATGCACCATTTTAGGCCATTAAACTGAAATTTTGCTTTCCTACAGCAAATGAGTAATTGCAAAAGTTACATCGACAAGGCACAAATATGAATACATTAATCTTTTTTTCCACAATAATTAAGTACCCATTATGCGCCCATTATACGAAACAAGTTATTGTAAAAATTACATCACTAGGGCGAACTTCACAGAGATGAACTTATCTAGAAAATCAGTCTTTGCTTGTGAGTTAATTAGATGCCGTTTTGCGCATAAGTGGTGTCTAATTTCTGCGTTGTAGTGGATAGTGGATAGTGGTAGCTTTAAAATTAAATAGGAATTTGTGCATTAGAATATTTCATAACTAAACTATAAAAATAAGCATATTTAGATGGGAACACACGAGTTCGAGTTGACTAAAGGTTAAGATTAGTAAGAATCCAATTAATTTAATATAGTCGTGTCGATATAGCTTTTGCAACAAATTATTTCATTTAGGGGCACAAAATTTACAGCGCCTAGTCGGTGCTTAGTTGCTGGATGAAAAAAATTGATTTGTGCAAAAGTTCAGGGTTGTCAACTTAACCGTGTTGAAGTAAATCTTATAACTTGTTTCCTATACGGTCGCAAAATTTAACTTTAAGGGCGCAAAATGGCGCATAATAGATGACTAATTATGCCACAAAAAAATATAAGAATATGAAGTTAGATGTAATTTTTTCTATAGGCGCCCACCCAAATCGGCGCATAATTGACGTCTAATTACTGAAAAAAAGTTGATTTATGTAGAAGTTTAACTTTAACCTTAATGGGTGCCTAGCTATCGCGCAGAAAAGATTAATTCATTCCTAAGGCTATGAAGTTAACCTTGACGATGTAATTTTTGTAATAGCTTATTTTCTATAGGGCCGCAAAATTTATTTTATCATCGCGAAACGGCGTCTAATTAGTGTATAAGCAAAACATTATTTGAGCGGTGGGACACGGCTGTGAAGTTAGCCGTTTCAATGTATTTTACAATAAGGGCGCAAAATTTTAT
Organism: Vesta saturnalis; assembly: GCA_036346205.1. Classification (NCBI taxonomy): domain Eukaryota; kingdom Metazoa; phylum Arthropoda; class Insecta; order Coleoptera; family Lampyridae; genus Vesta; species Vesta saturnalis. Next base: position 1,371,733 of record JARFJB010001511.1, read on the forward strand.
TTAAATAGCACATAATTAGCACTTAATTACTGGATAAGAAACAATTGATTTACGCAAAAGTTTACGGCTGTGAAGTTAACCATGTTAAGATAATTTTACAATAACTCCCTTACCGCAATGTCTCAAAATTTTATTTTAAAAGCAGATAAAAGCACATAATGTATCGCTTAAAAAAGATTAATTTACTCATAAGGTTATGAAGTTAACGTTATCCATGTAATTTTTGGAATAATTTATTTAATGTAGAGATGCAAAGTTTTATTTTATCGGCGTATAATTAGCGCCTAATTGCTGCATAAGAAAAAATTAATTTATACACGACCGTAAAGTTAACCGTGTCGGTGTAATTTTACAGTTAACTTCTTTCCTATAAGGGCGCAAAATTTTGTTTTAACTGCGCAAAATGACATGGCGCCTAATTGTTGAATAAGAAAATAATAATTTACACAAAAGCTTGCGGCTCCGGGAAGTTAGCCGTGTTTATAGAATTTGTGCTACCACTTATTTCTTATTAAGGCGCAAAATTTCATTGGCGCATATTCAGCGCCTAATTATAAATAAGTTTTTATCGCATTATTCAAAAAAGACCCAAATATCTTCACACGCCTACTACAAACAGAATAACTTATCAATAGAGAAGATCGTTTCAACAAGATTTTACGAAGAGAAATATCAAAACGCATATGTCCAATTTTATGCGGTGCTAATCTTATCCATTAAAAAAAGTGGTGGCATACGGCCAATTATGGTTGGTTCAACATATAGAAGGTTAGTTCCAAAAATTTGTTGCAGAAAATAAAACAAGCGCAAAACTTTCAACCAGTGCAATTAGGTTATGGAACTGTACATGGATGTGAAATAAGAGTTTATTCAACCATACGCTATACGTATCTAGGATATCCTTTACATACAAGTTGGAAAGTATGTTGAAACTTGATTGCAAAAACTCCTTTAATTTAGTTAGTAGAAACGTTTCCAATGCAAAACTGGCAATTTTACCACAAAAGATTTCAAAATTTGCTACATAATTCTACATAAAACTAAGTTTTTTATATTGGAAGAGGCTCATACTCTCCCAAACTGACTACCGGCAAGGAGATTCCCTTGGAGTACTTTTTTTTAGCTCTAAAGGAAATAACACTACATTTAAAATCAGAACTGATATGGTATTTACATAATAGAACTATTAAGAAATATTACAAGTGTTTTAGAAGATTTTAAAAACCAATCTGCCCTTCACTGAAATTTTTCAAAATGTAAACTAATTTTTCTTGGAAACCAAGGTCCGTACAATACACACATTAACGGAAAGACTTGACCCAATCAGTATGCTTTCTTCTTACTTAACCCTCTGTGTCCTGACGGGACCCAAAAGTCCCACTGATTTTTAACATCTCAGTAAATTACGATATACTAGCTAGGGCGTTCTTGTCTGGACGGGACCTTAAAGTACAAATTTTATCAGGTATGTATGTGACTAACAATACGTTGAGTTGTATAGTTTTTTTTTTTTTTTTATGATTGTGGACCTGAACAGGCTAAATAGGGCCTATCGTGCTAAAGCACTCAGGAACACTTAGGAGGATGGATAGAGGGATAATGAATTGCCAATAGATGCCTATGAACAGCTACCTTAAATTTTCTCATATCATAAGTGAGAGGAAAGCAGGAACTAGGGAGATCATTCCAGAGTTTAGAAGTCGTGTAGAAAAATGTGGATTGCGCCCGTTTGGTACGACAAGTGGAGATTTGTACTGCATCACCAGCACAATAGCCGTTGTAATAACGCTAATACAAAGAAAGAACTGAAACCATCCTTCTATGCTTAAGGGACTGTATGTGAGAAGTTAAGGACGGGTCATTTATAAGCCTAATCGCTCTCTTTTGAATACGATCAACGATATCGAGAGCGTATTGGGGAGCACAAACCCAAAGGTGAGAATTATATTCCAGATGAGGCCGAATTTGGGCCTAATACAGCAGAAGGAGTTGTCGAGAGGTAATGTACTGCTTAGATCTGTACAAAAAGCCTATTTTACGAGCAGCTGTTTTGGTAGCTGACAGAAGATGGTCAACCCATGAGAGATTTGAAGATACAATCATACCCAACAGAGTAATAGCGATTTTTATTTCCGTAACAATCCAAAAAGGCCTTGGTAATTTCGGATTTGCCTACATTTTTAATTATTGTGATTTTAAGTAACTAAAAAGTGACTTGTTTGTTCCATAGATACATAGACATTCCGTAGGGTAGCCATTTACATCCACGACTTCTAAGTCCCGCTTATGAGTGAATCTGAATATTTATTTTATGCATCTGTTTCTTTGATTACAAATGTCTGATAAGAAATATGGCCAAATTTTACCTGACGAAGGACTACTAGTCGCAGCTGCGTTTGAACTAGAAGTTTTACCACTGGATAATGACAGATGAAGAAGACAGTGAAAATGAGAAACGCGAAGCCTTTGAGGTCGGAAACACGAACGTGTTGTAACGAATCTTTTACGTTCTTTGTTCATTTAGTTGTAAAATATAAGAAAAGAGGGTTTTTGCTTATTAATGATTTATAAGTTGTGGTAGGCAACTTAATTTGCATTTTGGTGTAACTTAAGTTGCATATCCTTTTAGGGGTTTATGCTTCCATATCTTTTACTTATTTTTTGCGCACATTTTTTCGCGCACCACTATATCACCTAATATCGTAAGCGTCCTTTTTAGATTGCTCCATATATTTTGTTGGAGCAGGAAGCCATTTTTGGGTTTCCACCTAAATTTTGTGAAAAGTGCCATTGATTTAATGGTAAGATACTTTTAACTCGTATTATAATAAAAATCTAAAACATTTGCTCTTTGCAGGCACTTTTAGAACTTTTACTTTTATCATTTTTACTTTTTACTGTTACTTTTGGTATTTTCGATGCTTATGATTGCAATTTTGCATTTAATTCAGATCTAAATTTAGATCCCATTTTTGATTTGAAGTTTCGAGAGAATGCAATAAGCACTGGATTATTCAAATTTCATGAAAATAAATTTGTATGAAGTAAAATTCAACTTTGGTATGGTTTACAACGTACAGCATTGTTATTACGGTATATTGCGCAATATTGGTGCAAAGATTACATCACCTTTGGTTTACATTTCCGTATTAGTTTAGATACCAGATGTTATCAAAAAGTTGTGTACAAAATTTTCGAACAGGTATTTATATTCTAATAATTTAGTAATTTAAGGCTATTACAACTAGTTTTTAAGATATATTTTATATAATTCTAAATTTAAATATTGAATAAATATAGTTTGTATATCTTTTATTTTGACATTTTGGTGAATTTTGTATTGTATCCTCGGTTTAGTTATTCCGAGCATAATCAAAAAATAACTTGGCGTCCGAGATAATTTTTATTATTGTTACATTTCAGTTACTATATTGATGTGAAGTGGAAATAATCAAGCAGAAATTTGAGGTAATTAAGCAAATCAAAAAGATTGAACCGGCCTACTTTAATCTTCTGACTGAGACAACGGCATTATCTTTTATTGAATGTTTTGGATCTCTGGTTATTTTAACGATTTGTTATGAAAACATTTACACCCATTTATTTATTAAATTATTTGCACCTGGTGCTTTTAAACCACAACATTATACCAGGCACCGTTATTATATTATTATAATGTGCCAATTAGTGAAAGATTTAGAAGAAGTAGACTAAGCAGTAGAGGAAACAGTAAAAACAGCAACAGAAGACGCCGAATTAGATTCTCTGTCTGAACTGCAAAATAAATGTGATGAAAATCAAGACTCCTTTGTAGGAAAACCACCAAAACCTGTATAGGTCAAAAGCGAAAGCTTGCAAGAAATGCAAAAGATTCTAAAAACAAAATGAAGAAAAGCTATTTAAGCGAAAAAGTTACAAATAACGAAGTAAAAGAAAAAGTCGGAAAGTGGAAAAAAAAGGAAACTGTCAAAAATATTCCTGACTACGACGGCCACGTAAACCCGATGGAAGACCTTTATGTCGACTGCATGACACACACTGATTTTTTTTCTCAAACACCATAACAGACATTTTGTATCGGTTAAACTTGTACACAACTCAACCACGCAGAAATATGACTTTAAAAATTGAACTGATAGCTTTCTTTGAAATTAACTTTTGTATGGTATACCACAAGCTACAAAAATTATTGGTCTTGTTCTGAAGATCTAGAAGTTCTTGTCGTAAAACGAACGATAGCGAGGACACTTTTTCAGCAGTTTCTACAATATCTTCATGTGAATGACGATGCAACCATCCCTGTTGATAATAAAAACAAAATTAGTAAAATAAGACCTTTTGTAAAAGCGTGATGATTTTCAAATGGATGAACGTCTCTGAAACATTATTATCCTAAAAAACCAACAAAGAGAGGATGATGTAAAACTGACCAAAACGGATATATAACAAAGTTTAAAGTATACCAGGGTAAAAAGGAGGTGGCTGAAGCCAAGTTTCAGATATTTGGATTAGGCGAGAGAGCAGTTTTGACTTTGACTTAGAATTATTGGAACAAGAACAGAACGGTATACTTTGATAATTGTGTTACGTCGCTGTCTCTTCTGGAAAATGTGAAAACGGAAAAAACCCTGGCGGAACGATTCAGCGGGATGGATTAGGATTACCATCCAATATAACTGAAGACAAAAGCATGAAGCGAGGCGATGTTGACTACAGTGAGATTAAGTACGGATTTGTCAATTTTCAAGTAGTGTGACAATCAAATAGTGCATTTTCTTTCCAAGGTACAGAAATGAGTAAAGTTAAAGGCCTTCAAAGGCACCAAAACAGATGTAGATTGCCCTCAGATAGTCAATGATTATGTTTATATGGGGGCGCGTAGATCTCGCGAATCGGCTTCAACAGGTTAACAGTATAGATAGACGCTGAAAGAAAGTGGTAGTATCGTTTATTTTTTGGAACACTGTTACCTACTCAAGGGATGATGAACTACAGTTACTCTGCAATACAATAGAAGCATGGAGCAATTTCTAAATCTTCAGGCAACAGCAACACCAATAGCCGTAGACGTAGTCCTCGTCATACGCTTTATGAAACTTACATCAAAACGTAGATCTACAGTGTGTCAGACTATGAAAATGAGTAACGCACTGACCAGTTTTCACATCAAAAAGAGGAAGATGTGAACAATGCTCTTCAACTGGAATCAAGACCACATTTTCAGTGTTTAAATTGTAAAGCCTATTTGTGGGTTAAGGGAAAAAAAATGTTTCAACGTATAGCATGAGATTGTTCAATGAATATTTTTTTTACAATTTACATTTATGCGTTTTTACACTGACGAGACTAAAGTTCCGCCCCCAAACTTCCAGGAGGAAGAGACTCAAAAATTTTGACGAAATTAATTTGGCTTTAGTTAGATGTCCCCTTAACATTTTTTGGATAGGTTAATTTTCAAAAATTATATCATGAATTTAGCAGCGTCAGAAGTAGTTAATCTTGCAGTTCAAGCCTGGCGAAAAGCAAATTGTAATTCAGAAACTGGTCCTTGGCTAGAAGTTTTACTGCAAAAAACTTTAGCAACTTTATTAGAAATCAGCTGTTTCTGTATGTGGCTCTCAGGTTAGGTATCATTGTTTGTGCTGAAATGTGGCGAAAAAGCTGGCAAAAATAGACTATATGGTTTATCTTGCGAATTGAGTGCTGGTTTTTATCAAGATATGATGCTATCAATGATGTAATAACAAGAGCATTAGTATATGAGATATATCATCCATTTGAGGGCTTTGTGGATTATCGAGGATTGATGAGAAACATCCAGATTGGACTAACACAATTCATGGTATCAGGAAAATTAATTAATTTGGGATTTCACATGTTAGGACACTTATAACCCTTCATACTTAAACAATAGAGATATCTGGATATGCTGCTAAATGCAGGCTAAATTTGGTCTATCGTGCTAAAGCATCAGGAACACTTAGAAGGATGGATAGAGGGATAATGAATTGCCAATAGATGTTTATGAACAGTTACCTTAAATTTTCTCGTATCATAAGTGAGAGGAAAACAGAAACTAGGGAGATCATTCCAGAGTTTAGAAGCCGTGTAGAAAAATGTGGATTGCGCCCGTTTGGTACGACAAGTGGAGATTTGCATTGCATACTGATCATGTGAATGAGCGTACCGAGTGTTTCTCGCAAAGATAGCCCGAGATGGTATCAAAGAATGTAATTCAGCAGCACAATAGCCGTTGTAATAACGATAATACAAAGAAAGAACTGAAACCATGCTTTTATGCTCAAGGGACTGTATGTGAGAAGTTAAGGACGGGTCATTTATAAGCCTAATCGCTCTCTTTTGAATACGATCAACGATATCGAGAGCGTATTGGGGAGCACTAACCCAGAGGTGAGAATTATATTGCAGATGAGGCCGAATTTGGGCCTTATACAGCAGAAGGAGTTGTCGAGAGGTAAAGTACTGCTTAGATTTGTACAAAAAGCCTATTTTACGAGCAGCTGTTTTGCTAGCTGACAGAAGATGGTCAACCCATGAGAGATTTGAAGATACAGTCATACCCAAAAGAGTAATAGAGTCTGAAAACTTAAAAACTGAGCCATTCATACTTACAACAGGAAATGATCGATTTTTTTTGGCGGACACAAGGCAACACTGAGTTTTGTTAGCATTAAATTTAACTAGATTATTTCTTCCCCACTCGAGAATACTTTGAATGTCTTTGTTGATTGAATTTACCATTTCAGCTTTAATTTCTTGATTTGACTTAGAAGGTGGATTATCACTATGAGTAGACTGAGATGAACTACAGTGAAGAGTGCTATCGTCAGTAAAGCAATGGATGGGGTTAGTTGTTGAAGAAATAAGGTCATTTATGTACAGCAGAAAAAGTGTAGGCGCTATAACGGATCCCTGCGGTACGCCCGCGTTAATGCTAACTTCTATTGAAAAAAAGCCATCAACTACGACACGTATTCGTCTTCTATCAAGGAAACTAGAAACCTAGTTGATGAGCGTATGATTTAACCCAAACGAGGTAAGTTTGGCAAGTAAACACTTATGCCAAACTTGGTCAAATGTCTTTGAGATATCTAAAGCGACTACAACTGTTTCACCGGACTGCTGTACTGTATTGTTCCAAACTTGGGTCACATATGAAAGAAGATCGCCTGTTGAACGACTTTGCCTAAACCCATATTGGTGGTAACTAAGGAGTTTGTTAGTTTCAAGGAACGTGAGCAGTTACTGATTAATGACTTTTTCCATGATTTTAGACAAAATGGAAGTGATGGCAATTGGTTGGTAGTTTGAGGGATCGGTCTTATCGCCTTTTTTGGGAATAGGTTGAACATTTGCTAACTTCCATGATGAAGGGAATTCCCCAGAAGGCACAGAGATCGTATAGAGCTTAGATAGGACTGGTACTAATTCGGGGGAACATTTCTTTAAGACAATAGCTGGGATACCGTCTGGGCCAGTCGCCTTATTGAGATCAAGCCTACTGATCATCGATTCCAAGAGCTTGTACCGAAAATGAATTGGTTTCATAGCGTATGAAGAAGAGTTGACTAGCACATCTTTTCCAGAATCATTGAGACACGGGTTTAATGCAAACAGAATCAGCAACTACCGATCCGTCAATACACGACAGGGGGAATGAAGATGTTCCAAAGTTTTTACTAATGGCTTTAGCTAAAGACCAAAATTTACGAGTGCCTAAAGGAGATGTAGCTAGTTCATTGCACTTTCGTTGTTCGAACAACTTTTTAGTTTTAGTGATTTCACTTTTGCAGATCTTTCTAGCACTAACGAATTAGGTACAGTAGAAATGATTTCTATTAGACAATGGTCGGAAAGACCTAAAGGCAAAAGAACGGAAGTTTTATAAACAAGAGGGTTTGATGTAAGAAAGAGATCTAGAAGATGTGGAGTATGGTTAGGGTTATCAGGGATTCTTGTGGGTTCAGAAATCATTTGTGTGAGATCACATGAAATAGCAAATGTTTCTGCACTATGACCAGCGGGATTTGTAGTAGATAAAAACTGAAGCCAGTTAGAGTTATGAACATTGAAATCGCCCACAATTGAGGTATCGCAAGATGGAAACTGAGACAGGAGATAGTCAACTTTCATACTAAGGTAATCGAAGAAGTCTTGAAAGTTACTGTCATTAAGAGACCTGTAAATGCAACAGTAGAATTTCACAAAATTAGAACCAGAATGTTTAAACCAAATCACGTCAAAATTTTTATTTTCTAAGGAAGAAACCCTCTTGCAAGCAATTCTGTCCTTGATGTAGGCACATACGCCTCCTTTACATCGAAAGTTAGAGTGAAGGTGGTATTGAGGGAATTGCAAGTCGGGTGACTCGGAGCTTTCAGAGGAGACTTGTGTTTCAGACAGAAACAAAATATCAGGTTGTAATTGTTCAAGATGGTGAATACCATTAAGATTAGACCTGATACCGCGGATGTTGCTGTAGTGAATCAGAAAGTTGATACTTTCGATGACCGAGGTCGCTTGGGCCCTGCCCTCCCGGACATCCGAATGAGGCAGTATTTTACGTCCGGAATTTATTACCCTAGAAACCATAGCCATCTTATTTTTTATAATAAAATACTTATCTTTTTTGGGATTTTTTAATGGTGTACTTTAAATTATACAATCTAAACGTTTCGATAACACTTACAGTTATCTTCGTCAGTAGTAATGTTTGTTAAAAATTGTTAAAGATGTAGTAAACAATTTTGTCAAATTTGAAAAATTAAAACAGTAATGTTTGTTAAAAATTGTTAAAGATGTAGTAAACAATTTTGTCAAATTTGAAAAATTAAAACATGTTTTAATTTTTCAAATTTGACAAAATTGTTTACTATCTTAACAATTTTACAAACATTACTACTGACGAAGATAACTGTAAGTGTTATCGAAACGTTTAGATTGTATAATTTAAAGTACACCATTAAAAATCCCAAAAAAGATAAGTATTTTATTATGAGTGTTAATGGTGAAAGTTTACATTTTCATCTTATTTTTTAATTTGGGACTTTTAATCCGATAGGAAGACAGTGAGGGCGAGAAGGAAGAATAAGGATGAGAATAGATTACGGATGATGGAAAAGGTAACCGGCAGCCTTTACCGAGCTCAAAAAATCGGAGACCCAATATTAAGGAGCCCATGGTAAGGGTGGTGGTACCTCCCCGGCTGACATCGAGTATACATGCCTACCACCTAACATACTGAAGATTCAAAAAAAAGAATAATAGACTTAGCCTAAGTTGTACCAATTGCAGTAGAAATATCAAAAGTTTTGGATCGATTGCACTTAATGTTATTTAAAAAAATAGTAAGTCTACTTAAAAAAAAACTAATAAATTTCAAACCACGCAGTATTTAATTTAAAAAAATTAGCAGTGCAATTCGACGGGGTAATGCAGCTAGTATTCTTAATGCTGTTTCTTCTTCATTAGCGTCAGATGAAACTTTGTAGATTTAATCAAAAATCCTAAACAAAATTGGGAAATTATTACACATACAGTAACAAGGATTGATATAAATTTAATGATTGTATAATGACACTCACTTCAGCTGAAGAATGGTGTATCATTAAATGCGTATTTTGTTCTACAACAGATTAGATTGCTCCAAACCTGTTAATTCGATTTACAATACTGCCAATTCCTGAACATACTTTAAAATGGCAATAGACATAAATGTAGACTTGAATTGAAAACTTACGTTTACTCAAAGATGGAATAAAGAACCATCTACTTATGGTTAGGGAGGGACGCTCTTTTCTAATAATAATAATAAATGATATGTGTGGTTGCCAAGTGTGTATTAACGGAATTAGTAAATCAACTTTAAAAATGTATCTGAATTTTAACAAAACAATTATTGAAAAGTTGACATTAATGTATCCAATGAAAAAGTTCAAAATGTGTAATGATTTGGAGAAAATAATACCTTAGATAATTTATCTAATCTAATCAATTCTCGATTTATACCGACCTTGATAGTCAATGTTACAAAATTACTAATCACATTTACAATGCTGAGTCAATGATAAACCAAAATTATTTTTAAAATATATATTGAACTGGTCCCCAAATGATAACAAATCCACAGACCTACTACATATTAATTTACACTTATATACACATTCACATTGTATAGAGCAAAATGACTACTTTGTACATTATTCGTTAAAAAAAGAACAAAAACGATACATTGTGTAAATACGATTTACAATAAAATTCAATATAATCTCCGTATTAATATCATTATTGTATAAAATGATGACATATTAAATAACGGTCTGTCTTTTGTCATACTTTAGAGAGAGCAGTAACAAACGAAATCAGGAGACAAACAACACGTTATACATGCAAATAAAAAACAAAATCCATCTTATGGAATTAAAAAATATTGGAAATCACAAACAAAACTAGTAATATATATATATATGCTTAACACTAATAAATATAAAAACCTAGTGACATGAAGCTTAGGTTATTCGTATTTTTAGTTCACAATAGAGCATCATAAAACCTTTTACTTTTATGAAAATATATGATGTATATTTTACGTTTCTTACCCTTAGGTTTTTGATATTGTAATAAAAACAAAAATGGTATAAAAAAAAGCTACCGATAAAATTAATTCTATAAAATATTAAGTTATTGCGTTATTCTTGTCACAGGAAAGAAAAGAAAATGGCAAGGCTAAAGCAATTTTACATAACATTCAACATAATTTCAGTAAATCACAGTTCAATACTGTTATTGAGGCAAAAAGGATATGGCATTTGTATACTATTAAATCTATAAAGAACAAATGAGAAACAAAGTAACGCAAGTAGAACCCGCTTACATATGGAAGCAAATGTTTGATAATTTAGTGTTGCATACACTATTTGAGACCTCTTTTTGAAAAAAACGTAAATCTTAAAAATAATCTTAATTAAAAGTTTGGAAGACTTTAAACCTACGATTCTTATTCATAGAATTTTTTTATGTAACAGCTTAGTAAAATAGACATGCAACATACATTAAGGCCATTATCGTCATCGACAATAAACATTTGCATTGGCACAATTTACATACATTTTTACAACAAGGACCTGGAATGCAATAATATACATTAATAAAAAAATTTTTAGATTTTGAAAAACTTGATGGTGGAATAATCAAGTCAGATTTGATGAATGAAATGAATGACGCAAATTATCAACATAAGTCTTTTTTCTTGAGATCTTGTCTCATTATGCATGATTGTAATCACAACATATTTGGAGGGACGTCACAGCTGCATGACAAACAACTTCAATTGTCTCTTCTCGATTTTTTCTTACTTTTCTTAGCAGCTTTTGCGTCAGTCCACACATCTAAAATACATTTAATCACAGCCTTATATAAACATACACACGCTTACCTCCTAATTCATCAAATGCCGCTTGTTTTATATCCGGAGATTTTTCTATCTTGTCAACAGGTTCGGGAATTGGTTCCGGTTTCACCTCATCTTGCTTAATTTTCTCTTCTTGTTTAACTTTCTCCTCTTTGGCAATATTTTCAACTTTGTTCTCTTTATTATCTTCATCTTTCGTGACCTTTGTCTCTTTTACGTCAGATTTTGGTTTCTTTTCTTTTTTAGGGCTGTCCTGTTTTTTCTTTTTGTCGTTCTTTGTAGGTACCGTCTCCCAATGTCCTTCATCGAAATCCACAGGTTTTTCGACTGTTTGTTTTAAATTTTTCTTATTTTTCTCTTCTACCGTTTTTGCTTTCACTTCAACCTTCTTTTTATCAAGTGCTTTTGGAGAATTAGGTTCTTGTTTCTTTGTTTGTTTAGGTGTGTTCGGTGTTTCTTTGGTAGGGGAAAGCTTAGCTTTTTCATTTTTTGATTCAGACATGGGAACAGAGTTCCCATTTGAACTTTTCTGAAATGACAATGTTGACATACGGTTAGAAAATTGCTAGTTTAAATGTAAATAAAGAATTACCTTTTCTTTGACTTTACGTTGTTTCTTAGTATTTGTTTTTCGGTCATCAGCAACAGCTGAAAGCTTATCAAAAGGTGGTTGTTCAGCTGATTTAAAGCCAAATGTGAATAGAAGCGTTAATGCAACAAGTACTAACGCTACTGGTATATATGATGTGAACTGATTATTGACTAATTCCGCTATTAACTCCATTTTTAACGTTCTTTTTCAAAGATGAAACCACACAACAACGAATAATGTACAAATCCAATCTAGCAATTTTTGGTGACGCGGCTGTGACGCAACACACTTTAATGTATGCGCATGACTATGGAAAATGAGGTTACTATCTACCAACTTCAAAATACCTAGTTATTCCTTTATATGTAAAATTTAATTTTCATAATTTTTGGTTGATTTCAACAGGTAATTGGACGAGAGTCGTTACAATATATTTTAAAAATGAATTTTGAGCATTTCATAAATAAAAATAGAAAGAATTGATTAGGCAACACACAATACACCTGTACATAATGTTACAACTCTTTTTTTTATAGTAAGTAGTAAAACAACGCCTACTTTATTATCGTGATATTTCAGAGTTGAATTTTCTGCTACGGTTTCAGGAGCCATATCATCGATTATTAATCAAATTACGAGAATATAATGAATGAAATAATTTATTATAAGTTTTTGTTATGAACGAATATGTTCAAAGGTAAATATGTAATTAAAAATTATTATTAATTTTATTAAATACATAAATAAAAAGTTTACCTCGAGTAGGATTTGAACCTACGACCTGTACTTTGCTAAAGTACCGCGCTAACCAACTGCGTCATCAAGGTTCAAGCCCCAATCGATGTAAATTTTGTCTTTATGTATGTACAACATATTCGTTCATAACAAAAACTTATAATAATTTAATACTAGTCAAGTTGCTTTGGTATGTGTGAATCCTTGCGATATTGCAGGCTCACATTCCATTAATACAAGTAATTTGATTGTATTCTCATTATATCTAGAATTTACTTTAGTTCTACATACATAAAGACAAAATTTACATCGATTGGGGCTTGAACCTTGATGACGCAGTTGGTTAGCGCGGTACTCTAGCAAAGTACAGGTCGTAGGTTCAAATCCTACTCGAGGTAAACTTTTATTTATGTATTTAATAAAATTAATAATAATTTTTAATTACATATTTACCTTTGAACATATTCGTTCGTAACAAAAACTTATAATAATTTAATACTAGTCAAGTTGCTTTGGTATGTGTGAATCCTTGCGATATTGCAGGCTCACATTCCATTAATACAAGTAATTTGATTGTATTCTCATTATATCTAGAATTTACTTTAGTTCTACATACATAAAGACAAAATTTACATCGATTGGGGCTTGAACCTTGATGACGCAGTTGGTTAGCGCGGTACTCTAGCAAAGTACAGGTCGTAGGTTCAAATCCTACTCGAGGTAAACTTTTTATTTATGTATTTAATAAAATTAATAATAATTTTTAATTACATATTTACCTTTGAACATATTCGTTCGTAACAAAAACTTATAATATTTTAAGATTAGTCAAGTTGCTTTGGTATTTGTGAATCCTTGCGATATTGAAGGCTCACATTCCATTCAAATTCCAATTTGATTGTAATCTCATTATATCTAGAATTGACGTAAGTTCTACATACATAAAGACAAAATTTACAAGGATTGGGGCTTGAACCTTGATGGCGCAGTTGGTTAGCGCGGTACTCTAGCAAAATACAGGCCGTAGGTTCAAATCCTACTCGAGGTAAACTTTTTATTTATGTATTTAATAAAATTAATAATAATTTTTAATTTTATATTTACCTTTGAACATATTCGTTCATAACAAAAACTTATAATAATTTAATACTAGTCAAGTTGCTTTGGTATGTGTGAATCCTTGCGATATTGCAGGCTCACATTCCATTAATATAAGTAATTTGATTGTATTCTCATTATATCTAGAATTTACTTTAGTTCTACATACATAAAGACAAAATTTACATCGATTGGGGCTTGAACCTTGATGACGCAGTTGGTTAGCGCGGTACTCTAGCAAAGTACAGGTCGTAGGTTCAAATCCTACTCGAGGTAAACTTTTTATTTATGTATTTAATAAAATTAATAATAATTTTTAATTACATATTTACCTTTGAACATATTCGTTCGTAACAAAAACTTATAATAATTTAATACTAGTCAAGTTGCTTTGGTATGTGTGAATCCTTGCGATATTGCAGGCTCACATTCCATTAATATAAGTAATTTGATTGTAATCTCATTATATCTAGAATTTACATCAGTTCTACATACATAGAGACAAAATTTACATCGATTGGGGCTTGAACCTTGATGACGCAGTTGGTTAGCGCGGTACTCTAGCAAAGTACAGGTCGTAGGTTCAAATCCTACTCGAGGTAAACTTTTTATTTATGTATTTAATAAAATTAATAATAATTTTTAATTACATATTTACCTTTGAACATATTCGTTCATAACAAAAACTTATAATAATTTAATACTAGTCAAGTTGCTTTGGTATGTGTGAATCCTTGCGCTTTGCAGGCTCACATTCCATTAATATAAGTAATTTGATTGTAATCTCATTATATCTAGAATTTACATCAGTTCTACATACATAGAGACAAAATTTACATCGATTGGGGCTTGAACCTTGATGACGCAGTTGGTTAGCGCGGTACTCTAGCAAAGTACAGGTCGTAGGTTCAAATCCTACTCGAGGTAAACTTTTTATTTATGTATTTAATAAAATTAATAATAATTTTTAATTACATATTTACCATTGAACATATTCGTTCGTAACAAAAACTTATAATAATTTAATACTAGTCAAGTTGCTTTGGTATGTGTGAATCCTTGCGATATTGCAGGCTCACATTCTATTAATATAAGTAATTTGATTGTAATCTCATTATATCTAGAACTTACATCAGTTCTACATACATAGAGACAAAATTTACATCGATTGGGGCTTGAACCTTGATGACGCAGTTGGTTAGCGCGGTACTCTACCAAAGTACAGGTCGTAGGTTCAAATCCTACTCGAGGTAATCTTTTTATTTATGTATTTAATAAAATTAATAATAATTTTTAATGAAATAATTTGTTTATTTATTAGAATTACATTACACATTTTAAGCATTGAACATGCAATTTTAGTACAATACCGGATTGATTTTGTGATTTTACAATTTCTTGGTGACGAGTAGGTTGCATTTCCAAATAGGATTTAATCCTAAGATGCATACACCGAGCGTCGCAGGCCCGGAGAGATTTTAGTTACTCATAATTTGCTAAAAATAATTTCAATCAGCTTGAGCATTCAGATATGCCCTAAACACATCTTCATTCAACACTCACTTGGTTCAAAAAACATTCAAGTGTACTTAGAAATCGAAAAATAAGTCTTTTCCATTAGTACCCCGTATTTACAAAAAAACCAGGCCTATGAAGCCCGTGTACAACTAGTTACTATAAAACCAGTTTCAAGGCTGGTAGTTATTATAATTTGTGAAGCACTGCTGCGCAGAATTTTACGTGTCTGTGAAAGTTAAAACCTGCATTACTGCTGGATGTATAAAAGTAGGCACAGGTGATTTTCATTCAGACCGAGCTCGTAGTGTAGTGGTGACACGACCTGCTTAGCATTCGGGAGGTAATGGGTTCGATTGCCGTTACCGTCTACCTTGTGTGAGGTTATTTCAGGGGGTTTTCTTCATACACATGTAGCGGCATGGTCACTGTGTATATACACGCCATGTGTCGGTTACTTAGGTGAATGCTGAGGTAGTATTTTCCCCTTCAGAACCCTAACTCCATTCCTTACGATCATATTCTGACCACACCCATCCTTAATCCCATCATGCATGTATACGAACTGTATGTATGTATGCTGGGAATCCATGATTGCGGCTGAAGGAGCTCGTAAAGCTCGAGCAGCCCGCCCTCCCCCTTGGGGAGGGAATGAAATACGTGGCCCTTTCCCATTTTCACTCAGTTGTAATAAAAGTTGCATTGAGTGAACTTGTGAAACATGACAATGGGCGTGCAAAAAGCGTGTGGGATTTGGTGTGTGTATCCATGAAAAAACAGTGCCGCAGTGGGTAGCTGAAAGTGATGTGTCGGAAGCAGAAAATGATGACACAGAGGACACAAATTTCGAATTGGTTTCTGACGAGTATTCTCGATCATGTTGACGATAATTCAGAGAATGATGTTGACGATATTAATAATTCTTCAACGAGTGGTTACATTGCTCCAAGTGGTCTGGATTGAAGTTTGGAACCTCCAACAAAAAATAAAATTCAACCACACAACATTATTCGGCGTGCAATAGTTATTTGTAACTCCAGTTATTGTACAAGAAATTGTGAACTGTACTAATTTAGAGGGGAGACGTGTTTACGGAGCAAAAAGAAAACCGTGGAAAGATGTAAATGTTGATGAATTTCTTGCATTCTACGGTTTATTTACTCATGCGGGAGATGACAGAAGCTGGGATGTTCCTGCGGGAGAACTATTTTGATGAATTTGCCTATATACCGAGTTACAATGTCCATATTTCGCTTTGCAGAAATACGAACATTCGTCAGATTTGACGACACGAGAACCCGGAATGCGACAGTTAGCAATGGTGTCCTACGTTTAGGATTTATTCATTTAGCAATGCAAAATTAGCGACATACCAGATTCTAATGTAACTATTGATGAACAACTTGTTGGGTTTAGAGGTAGATTCGTTCAATATATACCAAGTAAACTGGGAAAATATGGATTTAAAATATTTTGGATGTGTAAATCTAAGTCTGGTTATGCTCTGGATGGTTTAGTATATCTTGGCGGCTAGCCCGGAGAACCTCCGCATAAAAACCTAGGGCTTGAAATAGTGCAAACTCTTATGCGTGGCATTCATAATTCTAGTCTCAATCTCATGAGAGACTACTTATTCACTAGTGCTCCGCTAGTAATTTATTTGTTGGATAAAAAAATTACTTTTGTGGGTACACTACGTCAGAATAAGCGTGACATTCCGAAAGAAATGAAAGCCTCAAGAGAACGTGTAGTCTGCTCTTCATTATTTTGCTTTCGAAATACTGTATCCATGGTAAGTTACGCACATAAAAAGAACAAATGCGTAATTTTACTAAGTACCATGCATCACGACGCTAAGAGGAAGTCTGAAATCATCACTCGTAATAAAACGGTGTTGACGTCATGGACCAGATGGTGTCGACATACAAGAGAAAAAATAAACGATGGCCCATAACATTTTTTTCAACATGATTGATATTGCAGCGCTCAACGCATATATAGTCTTCACGAAGGAACATCCAAACTACAACATAGGAGTGACTCACAAACTCAGATTGTTTTTGAAAAATTTAGCAAAGCAACTAGTGATACCACATATGCAGAGAATACCTACTAACCCTAACCTACGGCGTAGTGTCTGGGAGTGTCTAAGCAGATTTATTGATATTTCTGGTCCACCAGCCCCTCGAAGAAGTACAACAATTAAGAGAAAGAGATGCTCGGTGTGGCCCGCAAATAATGATCGTAAAAGCACAATGATACGTATTAGTTGTAAAGATAACATCTGTAATGAGCATAGTAAGTATTAGAATGTGCACTAAATGCTTCTCTAATCCCTAAAAAATGTTTAAACGATAATGTTCACTTTCATATTTAGTCTCACGTCTGTAATGTATACGTATAGATAAATAAAGTTTTACTTCAATAACTTTGTTTCTATTCTGACTATACGTGATTGTATCCTAGGGTTCGTAGAACTAGGGTTGGTGTGACTCGTAATTTTTAGCAACAACTACTGATCAGGAACATTTGCATTTCCCAGTCAGTTGAAGAGAATTCTCCGCTAATTCAGAAGGTCTAAAGCAGTGGTGGTTTTATAATAAGTGCGCTCGCGCGCGCGCACTGTTCCACAAATAAAAAAAAATAAAGATATATAAATATTAACACGTTAAGCGCTAAAAGGTAGTTTTACTTTTTAATTAGTACTTCCACAAACGATTTTTTTAAATTTTAATGGCATTGGTCCTGCTACCTCAAAAATTGCATGCTAGACCGTTGGTTCCTAACCGGAATAAACACGTGATCCGTTTACTCGAAGTGGCATATTAGTAACGGTCAAAGCGTTTTATTATTTACTGAACTATCTATGTACGGGCATTAAAGAGTTTTCGTGATTTTGTTGCTGAATTTTGACTATTATTTTTCTTGCAAAATGTTTTATAGTTGAATACCCTGTAACAGCAAGTATATCTGCGTTATTTTAATCTTTATAGGGCACAATGAAACATAAATAACTTTTTTTTATTAGTTATTAGGACAGTTTTCAGATATATGAATTTATAAATAACTACTTGGTGCTGCAGACTTCAAATTTAAATTAGAGTCTGAATTTTAGAAAGTAATTTATTCAAAGCAATAGAATTTATATTATTTTTTTAATGTATTTTTTTAGATGTCTGGAAAGACGTTTGACCGTAAACAGCCATTAAAGCCGCATAAGATTGCCGAGATAACTGCAAGAATGGATATGTCAGGTGAGGATATTTACATTAGCTTTGATGATACCGATGCGAATCCATATTTTGAGCACAATGATTTCAGTTGTTGTGTGTTCCAAAGCCGATGTCTAAGAAATTTCGTCTACAACAAAACGATATAAATCAAGAAGTTCAAGTTCAAGAAAGTTGGAATTCGATCAACCTTCCACATCTTGTTTGACCACCATAAATGTACCTGAAATTACGCCAAAATCAAATTATATGGTACCCTCAACAAGTAATCATCAGGACGAAGATACAGACGACAGCGCTCCAAATTTTGAAATTACAAACCAACTCGAAAACACAATTCGTGATACCTTTCCTCGAAACTCTTCCCCAAATCACGAAGACAGTGAATGTTATGATTTGAATGACGAGTGAGGAACTCTGTTACGCCACTTGAAATTAAACAGTTTCTAGGTTTGGAAATGTGGATGGGTCTCGTAAAATGGCCTTCACTGAGAGGAGCCAAGATTATTTGTACGATATCCGATTTCACGATCAAAAATGACAAGAAATAGGTTTGAGTTAATTTTAAAAATGTTTCATTTTTCTGATAATGCAACATGTCTACCCGGAGACTGACTACATAAAATTCGACCTTTGGTAGATATTTTAGTAGAAAATTTTCAGAATGTTTATAGTCCAGGTGAATATATGTGTATGGATGAGACAATGGTCCCTTGTCATGCGGCAGTACACGAAAAAACGACAACACTACGGAATAAAACTATTCAAATTATGCACCGGTGGTGGGTACGCTTTTCATCTTAAAAGGTTTACCCAAAGGAGCAGTAACAAAAAAAAGTTAAAAAAGGAGAAATTTATCCGGGGTAGAACAGAAGATGCAAAACAGTTTTAAACTGAAAAGATCAGCGCAACGTTCTAATGTTATCTACCAACCACCCTAAAGAATAAGTAACTGTAAATTACAGAGGTTGAACTAAATTGAAGCCGGTTATGGTAGCAAAATATAACTCCGCCCATTTGCCAGATCAAATGGGTGCCTACAGCAAGCCCTTAGGTAAGACCGTAAAGTAGTATCGCAAATTGGGATTTGAGCTTCTACTTACCACAGTCATTGTCAATGCCCACATAATATATAAGCAAATCTCAGGGGAAAATTGTTCAATTGTAGTTTTCAAAAAAGAAATTATTCGTTATCAGTAGTTGGAGGACACTACACCTTTCACTGTTGACCTTGGGAATTCCCAAGACCACCCACATGTCTGACCTCGGTTTGACCTTGACGCCCACGTATTGTTGATTTTGAGTTTGCGGCCTGGTATTGGGATTGTCCTCGTCAGTGGCCTTGAGCCGAAAAAAGCCGAGTTCAAGACCTCCTCAGGTAATTTGAATAAGGATCCTAATGCTAGCTTGTAAGACAGGTATAGGAGCTTGTTCTCGGGTCTGAGCCCCTGATCTGAAAATAAGAGGCCGTAGTCTCGTGAAACAGGAATAGATAGCGTAACGTAAATCTAGAAATTAAATATGAATGAAAATGGTTAAACTGTATTATTGATATCCTGTAGAAGCGGGTAGCCTTGGATTTTTTTAGTTAACAAGTATTTATATCTATTTCTCTCTATCTAACATGAAGTTTAAATGTCATTCTGACATGGATAACTGTTTTATTCTACAGCGCGATATTATTACAAAAGATATTGCATAATCATCCTAAAAAATATTAAACCCAGCTTAAATATACAAACCTAATTATCTCTAACACACACTGATTGTAATTTTCTATTCCCTTTCGCGTTAATTACCGTGACCTTGCCTGTATGAATTTATTTATAACATGCTTTAAAGTGATTTCACCTTGAGATATTTTTCTATTGTTGCTTGTCCGAAGAGTTGTTAATATTACCAAATATACTTTCTGATTTTGAGTTAATCACCATTGGCACCTTGTAAATGAAATAATCCAGTCAATTTTAACAATCTAAATTACGTAAAATTATTTATTGATATAAAATACCCAGACATAGACCTTAAACATATCGATTATGTTCTATATAATTTTACAACAAAAAATTCATAAGGTTGAATTTAAGCGTTAGCTCAATTTTTTTCAATATCTGAATAACGACCTCGAGATTGTAAAAAAGGCACCTTCAACATAAAACAGAGGATTCATGCATTGTAATGGATGAAATTTTGAAATGACCCTGTATTATTGATATTTTATAGAAGCGGAATTTATGTATTTATGTCTATTAATGTAACACAAGGTAAGTCTAAAAATTAATTAAATATGAATGAAAATGGTTAAACTATATTATTGATATCTTATAGAAGTGGTGGTCTTGGGATTTTTTTAGGTTAACATGTATTTATGTCTAGCAATTTCACCTTCAGCATTATACATGCAAAAATTACTTTAAAATAAATGAGTAATTAAGTAACAATAACGACAACATACTTATTTTACCTTGAGAAAAAGTTAGCTGCAACCGGCCTTGAAGTTGGCTATAGGCCAGATGTTGGAGAATTTCCTATGGCTTAATTCAGCTTCGGAAAAAGATACTATAAATACGTACACTTGAGTTTAGTTAATTTGGTTCTGTTTGAAGAACATTACGTTATCATCGTAAAAGAATTTTTAAATGTTAATCAAATAAGACGGATATAGGAACTTGCTCTCGGGTCTTCGCACCCCTGCCGTGGCCCCATTGTTGGAAATAGTATTCTAATAAGGGGGCCCTAATTTTATCTCATAAGGCAAGTTAGGAACTTGTGTTAGGGTCGGCGCCCCCTTAACAATAAATAATATTCTAATAAGGGGGCCCTAATGCTAACTTGTAAGACAGGTATAGGAACTTGTGTTAGGGTCTGCGCCCTCCTGTCGTTGCCCCTTTGGCTCAAAATTTGAATTTGTTTGTGGCACCATCTAGTGGTGTATAAACTAATGAATATTTTATGTAATATAGGTAGCGCCACCTAGCGGTATAATTCTAGCACTAATTAGGGCTTGTTTATGGTGCCATCTAGTGGTATATGGACTAATTATTGTTTTCTGTAATAGAGGTTGATCGTGTTTGTCTCCCTCTCTCGAAAAAGTGTTTTAGATTTATAAAACTTAACGTTTGAAAATATATTTTAAAAACAATACATCATTTATTTAATAACTTTTTCATTGCTCTTCATCTTCTTCGACCGTGATCAGCGTTATTATTATCATGGTTTTGAAATGAGTCCTTCTCCTCTACCTCATCGCTCTTCTTCTTCTTCTTCTGTGAATCATCACCATCCTCTTGGATTTGAGCTACATTCACCTCATCGTTTTCATCATCATCTTGAACGGTTATATTGTAATAGTTTATTAACAGGTCAGTAAAATCTCTAATGTGCGCTGCTGTTGGCTCATGAACAGGACAATACATTATAATCCCAGCATATGCTGCGTTATAGTAATGTTCACTCGATGGTGGTTACACTTTAACGAGCGAGCGAAACGCGAGAATGTTGCCGGCCGGGTCTTATGAGCGGGCGCACTCATTAATGTTCGAATAGGATCGGTTATCTTCGAGGAAGTTTGGAGTGGGGAGGGTCGTCGACTATCGCTAGAATACTTAAAGAAAATGGCTACTCGGTAACGGGGATCGAACCCATTACCTAGCATTCGGGAGGTAATGGGTTCGATTCCCGTTACCGTCTACCTTGTATGAGGTTTTTTCAGGGGGTTTTCCTCATACACATCTAGCGGCATGGTCACTGCGTATATGCACACCATGTGCGGCTGCTTAGGTGAATGCTGGGGTAGTATTTTCCCCCTCAGAACTCTAACTCTGACTCTACCCATCCTTAATCCCACCATGCATATATACGTAATGTATGTATGTATGCTGGGAGGGAATGAAATACGTGGCCTTTTCCTTTTTTCCGATCTAACATTTAACATAAACAGGGAAAGGGTAACCGAAAAAGAATATCCTAAATATACAGGAATAATGCAACACATACAAGTTACCTCAGACCAAATACAAAAGATAGCAGCAAATACAAGATGTGTGCTGCCTTCAAATCAGCCAGAACACTCAGGGGATTACTCACCAAAACCAAATCACACATTTAAGACCAGAATTGTGTATACAACCTATCATGCGAATGTAGTAGGTCATACATAGGAAAGTCCTCGTCCACATGGAAAGAGAACGAAAAATCAAGGTTGGCTTACATTAAGAAAAAAATTCATTAATAAATGAACAGAAAATATAATCATACAAATATAATACGATTAAATTAAATTACACCAGAATTCTGAAAAGAACCGTGGCACTCAACATGTTACTCTATTAACTGTAACTATCAAAACCCAAATTTACGAATTGACATTACTTAACCCTGGAGTTTTGTATCCAAACTATCTATCATTGGGAATTTATAGTATAAATACCGTTTCATTTAAGTATGCTAAAAACTAGTTGACTGATGAGGCTGTCAAGTATATTGAAGGGCCTTACATGCCAACAATAGAATGTAATTCATTTAACATGTTCAATACACGATTGAGAAAAGTAAAACTCCACGTTTTTAACCATTTTTATTGCAAACATTAAATTCAACAAATTACAAAAGTTTTAATAGAGTACTTATACTTATTTTTTAGGCACAGCTGAGCGAGCAAATACAACAACCAATGGTTTTTCTTTTAAAATATAACCATTCGTTTCCTTTAATGCTTTTTGAGCCAAATGAACTGTATCAAGTGTTATAAATGCTTGTCCTTTCATCTTACCCTCCTGCATTAATCTAATATCAAACTGACTAGGTCTACTTTCATCATTACTCTCTTCAATATATCGCTTATATATAAATTCTAAATCTCTAATTACAACAGTTTTAGCAATGTTTTTAATGTATAATCTACAAGTAGGCGCACCTGGATGGTAATTTTTAAAAACAGTCAAAACACTTAAATCTGAATCAGGTATCTTATTCGAACTTAGTTCTTCATCACTAATAGTTAAATTTAACTTATCAATAGCTTCGTCAGTACATTCTATTGGAACAGGCGATTTCTTAATAGGTTCCATTATTCCGAAAGATCCAATATTTTCAATATTTTGCAAACTTCTATGTTCTAAACTATCAGCAGAGACTTTAACTTCAATTTTCTTCTGAACCTGCATATCAACCTTTTCAAAAATTTCTTCCACCTTTTCTGTAGGATTTCGTCCAGATTTCTCTGTAATGGTTGGTATTTTAATAAATTTAGGACGTTTAACATTTTTTTTTAGTGGCAAGCTGCGCTTTTTTGGAATTATTTCTTTAATACTACTTGATTCATTATCACTCTCCAATTCTGATTCTGAGCTTTCAATTTTCTGTTTCATAGGTGGCTGCTGAATGTGCACTTGAGATATGCGTTGACTTGTTTGTGGAGGATCAGGAACATCAGAAAATGGAGGAGGTAAGTTCATTCTATTCATAAGATGTAAAACTTGCGTATAAAACTTCGGTACCGATAATAAAGCATGAGCGATGTTATTTATAGTTGCACGATTCGGATTCGGATATTCATACTTCAAGTGAGAAGGAGGAGGTTGATTAAAAGAGACCGAATTGTTTAATGCATTAAGTCTATTTAAAAATGACTTAAAATGAGACCTATTACCAGTTTCTGTGCTGGTAATTGTTTTTTGACGAATTTTGTTTTCCGTTAAGTCTTCATCTGCGAACTCAATGCATAATCGGGAATTCAGAATACTTATTTGATGCAATCGTAACATTACACTTTTTGCAACTTCTTTTGAAGTAAACTTTGCATATGCAGTTGATCTCTGTTTTATGTGTGAGGTTAATATTTTTACTTGACTTGCTCCAAAGTGTCTTAAAAATTCTTCCTTTTCTAAATCAGATAATTCTTTTGGAAGATTTTTAATTCGTAAAGTGTCATCACAAACCATTATATTTGATTTTTTAACTTTATTAAAGACTTTAATTATTATAACCTCACTTTTATTAGTAGTTCGTAAAACTTACATCACAAACATTAGAACTACTATAGATTTTATCCAGAACACTATAAACCAAGATCACTACGATTCTTGCATCATTGGCGTACATAAATAATTAAAATTAATTATCCCACATAATTAAAATACTTATGGGTATCAAATCATGTATTTTTGTTTATCTTTTATATAAATTCAAACGTTTCGATAACTGTAATTGTTATCGAAACGTTTAAATTTATATAGAAAATAAATAAAAATACACGGTTACGTACACAAAAGATAAGCATTTTAATTAAATATTGTATTATTAAATAACAATCCCTTAATTGCAATATTAATTCGTAAATTAAACAACCCTAAAACAATTTCTAATGCAGTCTGTCATTATGTAATATTGAAAAATGTTATAATTGCTTGTTATTCCGTTACAAGATGATTAAATGTACCAGATATTTTGTCATAAAAGGAGTACTTCAAGTAACCAGGTAACAATTTGATCAAACCTAAATTTTGTCTCTAAATTTATGTAAATTCTAAATTTACATCAGTTCTACATACATAAAGACAAAATTTACATCGATTGGGGCTTGTATCTCGATAGCTTAGTTGGTTAGAGTTGGTTAGCAAAGTACATGTCGTAGGTTCAAATCCTCCTCGAGGTAAACTTGTTATTTATGTATATAATAAAATTAATAATAATTTTTAACGCAAATTAATTAGTTCCCTATTTCAAATTTATTGTAGGTAATTGTTTGGTTTAACGATGTTTTTGGCAATTAGCTAATTACTTTGGTACAGTTTCTTTTATGTGTTAAGCAAATACTAAATGCACAACGCGTTTAAGATTTCTAATTACAGTTGAGATTTAAGTAAATAATATCGATTATCAGCAATTTTTTTTTGTAAGAGTAACTAAGCTTTTAGAAATTTTAAATGAAGTTTATGATTTAAACGAAGTTTAGCAATGGTAATAATAATTAAATTAGTTAAGTGTCGGTTCCAGGTTGCTTGGAAAAACTATTCAATAAAAATACTTAATGCAGATTTCAAGTTAAGGTAGTGTATTTATAACAACGCTTTATTTATTATTTCAGTATTAACTAAATTCAGTAAACTTATTTATGTAAGTTTTATCGCATTTTATAAAGCTGAAGTAGAATTATAAATTTTTGACTGTACTGCCGGTATTTTGACATATTTTACTGTTTATTATAAGCTTTGTTATGAACGAATACGTTTAAAGGTAAATATGTAACTAAGAATTATTATTAATTTTATTAAATACAAAAATAAAAAGTTTAGCTCGAGTAGAATTTGAACCTACTGTTGTTTAAGCTACGTGTAGTAAGGAAATAGTGTTAAAATTATTCTAGCTATTCAGCAACTTTTTAATAACCTCTATTGAATTAGACCGGCCCTTGTCTTTTATAATCAATTACAACACATAAACTGGACCAGTCTTGTAGTAAACCAACCCACAAGTTACTCGAGATAGAAGATAATATCAGAAACGATATCCTAAGAAATACCTAATTCAAAACTAAATCAGGAGGCTAAGACAGTAAAGAAGTAATGGATACCTAAAGAATTCAATCCGCCACCCTATCAAAGAGGAAAAAGGTAATACTTAAGCTACACCTGCACTACGAGAAAATAAACAATTGCGTATCTTACAAGTGCTACAAGTACCTAGAACTCAAAAAAGGCCGGAAAATAGTTAAGGATATATCACAAATTGCAGCACTTATCTCGTGCAAGGATCATTTCACAAACGCTACAGGTATTCTGCAAATCCAGCCCATAGGTGAAAAATGTCGGGCCAAGCACTTCCTAGCAGCTACATCTAGAATACAAACTACAAGTTTCTTTATCTAGAAAGGGGAGACTGTTACTATTCTAGTTTTGACTGCATTACAGAGACCCAACATACACCATAACGTAATATCCATACTAGTAGAAGACTGGCACTATCCCCTCCACTTTTGTACTCGCCCACGTGGGAGGCGTATATATTGTGGGTGGGGTCGGCTTCCTTTGGGGGGGCCTTTTTCAACCCTTTGGCGGAGTTGAGTTCCTAATATGGTTGTATTAAGAGCCTTTTTGGCTGTCTTCTCCTTGGTGGTTAGGCAATTGCGCGTACATGCAGTATTCTGATTGGAGGGATTGAAACTAGGCCACGCCCCACTTTTAACCGATTGGTCGTGCGTACATCCGCCTCTCTGGCTTCTGATTGGTCCTTAGCTCCATCACTCAGCCGCTGTGCTCTGATTGGAGGACTAAGTCTCTGCATTCTGATTGGTTATGGCGGGAAATTTAAATTTGTATTCTAATAAGGGGCCCTAATGCTAACTTGCAAGACACGTGTTCTCACACTTGTTCTCGAGCCTTCGCCCCTGTCGCGGCCCCCTGGTTGGAAATGGTATGGGGCCCTAACCATATAAGATAAGTACAGAAACTAGCTCTTGGGACTTGGCCCCTATCGTGGCCCCCTTGGTGCGGTGTGGGTTCTAACCTAATGACAGGCTCTATCTTCGGGGAAGTTTGGAGTAGGGGTCGCCGAAACAGCCTTCGCAGCCGTCTTAGGAGAAAATACCTTAGCCAAAAAAGGAGTTTAGATTTATAAACATGCCCCTAGGGAAGACATTAGAGTGTGGTTAGGTCAATACTCGCGCGCCCGAAGATAACCGATTCTACCCGAACATTAACGAATGCGTCAGCGCACAAGACTCAAGGCCAGCAGCATTCTTGTTTCTAGTGCGTTTCGCTCTTTAAAGTGTAACCGTCATCCAGTGAGCATTATTATAATGTATTCTCCTGTTTATGAGCCAACATCAACGGACATTAGAGATTTTACTGACTTGTTAATAAATTATTACAACATAACCGTTCAAGATGATGATGGAAACGATGACGTGGATGAGCTGAATGTATCTCACATCCAAGGTGATGGTGATGATTCACAGAAGAGGGAGAACAGCGATGAGGTACAGGAGAAGGACGAGTCTCAAAACCATGATTATGATAGCGACGAATCACGGTTCAAAAAGAGGAAGACCGATAAAAGATGTGATTAAATAAACGATGTATTGTTGTTTATAATAATAATAGTATATTTTCAAACGCTAAGCTTTCCTTCAATTTTGTTAATAAGCTTGTTTTTTTTAACGGTGTTTGAACCTGCACTAACAATGCTGCAGTTAATGCGAAAGGGCGGTTAGATGGATAGCTACAACAAATGTGAGATTGGCTTTGTTTTGCACTCTGTGCGTTCAATCATACTGCTATTTTTTGAAATGAGAGCTGATTTTGTATGCTTAAGTTAAATCAGTTTGGTATTTAATTGATTTCATTTGATTAATTGATTTGTATGCTAGAGAAAGAGACGAGAGAGAGACGAACACGATCAACCTCTATTACAGAAAACATTCATTAGCTTACACCACTATATTGCACCACAAACAACCCAAATTCGCTAGTTTAAAAAATATACCACTAGATTGGTGCCACAAACAAAACCCTGATTAGTCCTAGAAATATAACGCTAGATGGTGCCACCTTTATTACAGAAAATATTCATTAGGCCATACACAACTAGATGACGAGACAAATTTAAAATTGCCAACATGCGCCACGACAGGAGGGCACAGGCCCTAACACAGTTTCCTATGTTTTGTCTTATAAGATTATTAGAATACAAGCTCAAATTTCT
Source organism: Vesta saturnalis (assembly GCA_036346205.1). Taxonomy (NCBI): domain Eukaryota; kingdom Metazoa; phylum Arthropoda; class Insecta; order Coleoptera; family Lampyridae; genus Vesta; species Vesta saturnalis. Next base: position 1,400,036 of record JARFJB010001511.1, read on the forward strand.
CGCAATAAGTAATCAGAATGTAAACACTTAAATACAAATCCAAATTTCCCAAGGGACCAGGGGCTAAGATCCGAAAGTAAGTAAGATGCGAAGCCCTATGTCTGTATTATTATTATTATTATACAAGTTTAGATTTTCCCTCATAGATGGCGTCACAAACAAATTCAAATTTATGGTCGAGGGGCGAGAGCCTGAAAGTATGTTGCTAAGCCCTACATCTGTCTTACAAGTTAGTATTATACCCCTTATTATAATACAGATTCATATTTTCAGCTACAACCTGCAGAGACTTAAATACAAATACAAATTTTAATTTTCCGCCATTGGGGCCTCCACAAGGGACAAAATCCCGAAAGCAAGTTGCGCAGCCCATCACCTGTCTTACAAGTTAGCGTTAGGCTCCTTATTATTACTATAATACAAATTCAAATTTTCCGGCAAGGGTACCACGACAATACACGAAAGCCTACGAACAAGTTGCGATCACGACAAGGGGCAAAGACCCGAGAACAAGTTGCGACACCCTACACCTGTCTTACAATCTCGGTTATGCACGCGGTGGGTTGGAGTGGGATGGCCGAAACAGCCTTCGCCGAAAGGTTCGCGTCGCGAAATTTTACCAATATAAGATATGATATCGCAAAGATCTGCCGCTCATAACTCAAAATGTTTCCGTAACTACACCCTAATATATTCCCTAGGGGCATGTTTATAAATCTAAAAAGCCCTTTTTCGACAGTTCACCCAAGACAGAACCTGTATGTAAAGCCGTCTTATGTGATAGCATGGCAGGCCCTTATCGGTAAAAATTCAAAGATTATAAGAGACCGGTATACTTAATTTGATTATAACTCTTTTTTTTTGCCAGAAGTAATTCAGCTAAGATAAAGCTTGTATGCCGTATAGAGGCAAAATCTAGCTTAAAGAAGAAGTAAGCATAAGCCATTTTTTCGGCGTATACACTACTATATTGATGATGCTGTCTTGTGGGTATTAGAAAACATGCTACTGATCCGGAGTTGGATAAAGAAAGATGTATGCGGTACAGCTTCAGGGGCGAAGAAGAATTGAAAGCCTATGTAGTATTTCAAGGCAGCGTGGAGACCTTAGCTAATTTTTAAGAATAATACCATATCTGCGTAAAACTAATGGTAAAATAAAATATTAGACATTAGCCCTTGCGTGTATTTAAAGTATAATTACTAACGGGTGAACATTATTATGAAGCAGCCTCAGGGTATTAGATACTTTTACTAGTTAATAAGCTATAATCGCTAAAGATGCAGCGGATGAAGAAAATGGTTATTATTTCACCTAATACTATACCTTAAAGTTTTTTGCAACATTAAAGCAGTTTATCATATAGGTGAAATCTTTTAAATGTATAACCATCATTTTTTTATATAAATTCATAGCTCTAAGCAGTCTGCGAAAGGGAAAGGTAAATACGAGTTGCAGTAAGGTGATATAATTAGGTTTGTATATTTTACATTCTAAAATTATTTAATGATGGGAAAGCCAATAGCCAGTTTTATATCAAATATTCATAAGTAAAAACGCTAAACGGTTTAGTAAACTGTATAAAATTTTCAATGTGTAGTTAGTTCTCCAGCGCAGTTACTATTAGAACAATCGAGAGGAAAACACATCTGAAGGTATGCGTATTATTTTTTTTTTATGTTTTACTTGATATTGTTCACAAAAATGCCAATAAAGGTTTTAATGTGTTATCATAGGGGGGATGCTGTCATAAAACCAACCAACTCTGCATCAGCTCTTATTCTACCCATTTATTTAGTTAATTAGATAAAGGCGTGTGTTACGGTATTTTTTAAAACTAATTAATTAATAGCAGTATACGGTACGTATTTATTGGTTTTAAACTTCGTAGTTATTGATTCGCATATAATATTAAACCGTTAAAACCTTTGGTCTTTTATTTCCGTTATAGCAATTTGGTATTTTGAACAGTGACTGATTTGGAGCAAGCAAACTGTAATTAATTAAACCAAATCAGTTTTTGAACTGTAAGGTGGTTTCCGCAAACTGTAAGACATGATTCGTTGATTTTGATTGATTGATTGATTGAGATTGATCTGATTGATTTGATCGAGCATGATTTGTTTGAGATTCATCTTCTTAATTAATTGATTGATTGATTTGTTTGTGTGTGTGTGTGTGTGTGTGTGTGAGAAAGAGCCGAAAGATAGATAGATAGAGAGAGAGAAAGAGAGAGAGAGGTGCATGATCAAGTTCTATCGCAGAAAATGATCATTAGTCTATACACCACTAGATGGCGCCACAAATAAACCCTAATTAGTTCTACCGCTACCTTTATTACAGAAAACACTCGCTAGTTTAAAAATACACAACTAGATGGCGCTGTAAATTAATTTTAACTCAAAGGGGCCAGGGCGCTGACTTAACACAAGTCCTGTCTTAAAGTAATACAATTGCTCCAAGGGGGCCACGATAGGGGCCAAGTCCCAAGAGCTAGTTTCTGCACTTATCTTATAAGGTTAGGGCCCATCACCGTTTCCAATCAGGGGGCCGCGGCAGGAACGAAGGCTCGAGAACAAGTTTTGAAGATCTACACGTGTTTTGCAAGTTAGCATTAGGGCCCCTTATTAGAATACAAATTCAAATTTCCCGCTATAACCAATCAGAATGCAGAGATTTGGTCCTCCAATCAGAGCACAGCGGCTGAGTGGTGGGGCTAAAGGCCCATCAGGAGCCAGAGAGGCGGATGCACGCACGACCAATCGGTTAAAAGTGGGGCGTGGCCTAGTTTTAATCCCTCCAATCAGAACACTGCAATTGCCTAACCTCCAAGGGGTATACAGCCAAAAAAGCTCTTAATACAACCAAATTAGGGGTTCAACTCTGCCCAAGGGTTGAAAAAGACCTCCGAAAAGAAGCCGACCCTACCCTCAAAATATACACCTCCTCGTGGGCGAGTACAAAAAGTGGAGGGGAAGGTGTTTCATGGGGCGTAAAAAGAAGTGGAGGGAATATTCCCTGTCTTCTACTCATACTTCACACCCTTAACGCGTATATTTGTAGGTCTATCATGTGCGGTGGATGATACCGGCTATTTCTCACCGATGATTTTATTAGGCTTTATTAAAATAGCTTTAAATCAAAATATCGCGGTTATTGAACATTATTTATAATAAAATAAAATTTTGTAATTCAATTCAATACATTTAGTGTTTCTTCAAATTTAAAATTATTGACCTGTTTTAAAATAGCAAAATTTACTAAAATTAATATTTTTAATTAATGATCCATTAACGTGTAGTAGGACTAAAGGAATTGCTTCGTATTGTCGTTATATAGATTGACAAATTGTTTGAATATTGTGATGGACTGGACTTAGTTTGATTCAATTGAAATTACATCAAATATCATCATGCTGGTGTGAGATGATTACAGACAGGTTCCCAACCCATGAACTTTATCTTTTCTTTAAAAATAGGTCCAAATATTAAGGTTTCTGTAGTTTCTTATAAGCCGCTACTGATGAGAAATAGTGCATATATAAGGTTACATTTGAACTACAAATTGTATAAAAGAACTATTTAATGGATTATACAACATCACAATAAATATGAATTTTCCTTTAAATTTGCAATATTTATAGAATGATAATTTTGTTTACTTTTTTATTTTATTTATAGGTATATACTTCGTATAATATTGACATAATCAATTTTTTTGACACACAACTTGAAGTGACATGGATTTTTTACTCTAATTTACACTGTGAGACTTCCCATAATCCAAGATGTACAATGTTTTGTCCTCTATAACTTTTTATTAAAATAAATGTGAGTTTAATTAATGAAATTGGTACATGTTTGTAGAATTTTATTTATAGGTGTGGGGTATGAGTGAATATGGTAAAAAAGTTGAAGCAATATGATTTAATGTTAGCTGGTGCTACATCTGGGTTTATAACACGTGCAACATGCCAGCCTTTTGATGTTTTAAAGATTCGTTTTCAATTACAAGTGGAACCGATTAAGCATAACACTTCGTCTAAGTATCGTTCAATGTTTCAAGCAACTTGTACAATAATTAAAGAGGAAGGTGTTAAAGCATTGTGGAAAGGTCATGTACCTGCCCAGTTATTGTCTATCTCGTACGGATTAGTACAATTTTGGAGTTTTGATGTTTTATTGGATCAAGCTAAATTACTGAATATTAACGACAGATATAGACCGATAGTAATATTTACATGTGGTTCATTAGCAGGTTGTAATGCTACACTTGTATCCTTCCCATTTGATGTAGTCCGTACACGTTTAGTAGCACAGGGTGGATCGCAAAAATTGTACAATGGAGTAATGGATGCTTTTAGATACATTATTAAAAATGAAAATTTTTTTGTTTTCTATAGAGGTGTTTTACCGACTTTTGTTCAAGTAGCACCACATGCCGGTGCGCAATTTCTTAGTTATAGGTTTTTTGATAATGTATATCGTTCTTTTTTTAATATAGCCCAAACTGCTTATACACTTCCTGGTAATTTATTATCAGGTAGTTTAGCTGGGTTAGTAGCAAAAACGTTAGTATATCCATTAGACCTTGTTAAGAAGAGAATGCAAATTCAAGGTGTTCAGGAGAGTCGCAAGGAATTTGGAGAAGTGTTTACGTGTAAGGGAATGATAGATTGCTCTAAAAAAATATTAAAAAAAGAAGGCGTACCTGGCCTTTTTAAAGGTTTATATCCTAGTCTCTGGAAAGCAGTATTTACTACAGCCATGCACTTTGCTACCTTTGAAGGTATTTGCAGAATCATTTCTAATACACGTAATTAAAAGCATCACAATTAGTTATTCTCATTTTAGTTTTATATTTACTAAAATCCCAAATCGGGAACTGTTGTGTTTTTTTTTGCTGCCAAATAATTAGTAATAGAATTATTTAATTTTATTTATTGTTTTATGTGTGGGATTTCAAATATATGCATTTTTTTGTTGTATAATTTGTTTATTTGGACAACCTAGTTTATATTATATACATTTACAAATAATATACAGCCATTGAGTAATGATGTAGTAAAGAGGCGCAATGTTACGGAGAGTTTTGTCGATAGAAAATTGCACCGAGAACTAAGCGGCGCGAGTATCACGTGACAGTCTTTCACTACACGGTCACGGCAGTGACGACACATGATACTCGCGCTGCCTAATTCTCAGCCCAATTTGCTATCGACAAAACTCCCGGTAACATTGCGCCTCTTTACTACATCATTACTCAATGATACAGCTTTAAGTACAAAAGGTGCTTTACAATAAAAGTGGTCTCTTACGATAGCTAAAAGACTGCTTATTTTGTAATGATTTTTCAATATTGTAATATTAGTTGCGCAATGATACGTTACCAAGTACTAACAATAAATAATACATCTAATTTGGACGTTCATAATGAACAACCTAAGCCAAACACATTTCGTTAATTTGAAAGAAGATAAACTCATGTCTTATACACTAAATTCGTTGCAAGTCCTTTCACTAAATATAATAAAGATGTTTTAGCCGTATGATACGGTGTATCCCAAATTTGTCATGAGTGTCTCTTTAATGGCTGGTTGTAACTCTTTCTGCATGTAATTGGTTAAAAGCGATCTTATACCTTTCAAAAATATATCTTCCATTTCCTTAGATATATCATCTTCTTCTTCTTCCTCTCTAAAACTACGCCTGTGTTGTTTTAACCGTGGTTCACAACCGTAAGCGTAAACACTTATAAATCCAGGTTCTACAAAATACGAATCGGTGCGTACATTAAACTGACCCCTTTCAGACCGAATTGGTTCAGTGTTAAATCTGTAAAACGTACAAATTTTATATAGTGAATTTTGAAAATAAAACATTTACCCAATTCCAGCTCGTCGAAGTCTAAGAATCATATTACACGAATCCTCAGGGCTAGGATTAATAGGTTCTCTTTGCAATTCTCCCTCATTGAATAGATTAACTTTTCCACTGATTGTCAAGTCATTAAATAAAAGACGCGTTTCTAAGCTTGAATTTCTTGGATCAAAACGACATTTATCTACTCGTACCCAACTGACTGTAGATGGTATGCGTACCCTCATTTCAGTTACGTACATATCATAAGGCACAGATCTCATTTGATGATGAAGGGAATATCCGTGTAAATTTACTGATTTTTGTTTGTTTAGTTCGCGACGCCTAATTTTCTCAAGCGCACTTTCTAAGCGTTCAGAGCAGCGGTGAGTAAAATCGGATACCCTATCGTCTGGATACTCCTGACCTAAATTATTACCATTTCCTCTAGCATAGGGATATGAAGGATTTGCTTGTTTATCGTTATTTCTTGCAACAACACCTGTAAAAATAAAGGTAAGATTAGAAATCGTCATTGTTTTCTAGGTACAAAGAAAAAAGAAAAGTAAGGTATGTTTATAAAGTAATTTTCATTATGACTTTTTTAAACGAGGTTGTTATTTAAACATCAAATTTTAATTAAAATAATAGTTTGATGATGATTGCATAAATTGTTTTCAAAACAATTAAGTTCGCACAGAAAAGTTCTTTCACATACCTATATTTGCCACTTACGGAGATTATCTCTGATATTTACTAATTAAGTACTTAATTATTTTTGTACTATATCAACATCCTTTAGAATTAGATGAAACAAGATTTGATTTTTAATTCAGAAGTTGTAACGCCTCATATTTATTTTTCCTGTAACTGTGCAGTTTCCATAATTAAAATACTTATTTTTTTGGTAATTAAATCGTGTACTTTCTTTATTTATCTTTTATATAAATTTAAATGTTTTGATAACAATTACAGTTATCGTTCTAAGTAAATCGTAGTATCTTTAAGAATTACTTGAGATGTTAAAAGATGTTTATGAAATATAAAATGCACATAATTAAAACGTGTAGATAACATATTTTGAAAAATTATATTTCAAGATGGCGGCACTTCCGATTATACCAAGTTTGGCATAAGTGTTTACTTGGCAAACTCACCTCGTTTGGTTAAACGATATGCTCATCAACTGAGTTTCTAGTTTCCTTGATAAAAGGCGAATACGTGTCGTAGTTGATGGCTTTTTTCAAAAGAAGTTAGCATTAACGCGGCGTACCACAGGGATCCGTTATAGCGCCTACACTTTTCTGCTGTACATAAATGACATTATTTCTTCAACAACTAACATCTATTGCTTTGTTGACGATAGTTAAACTGTAGTTTATCTCAGTCTACTCATAGTGATAATCCACCTTCTATGTCAAATCAAGAAATTAAAGCTGAAATGGCAAATTCAATCAACAAAGACATTCAACGTATTCTCGAATAGGAAGCAATAATCTAGTTAAATTTAATGCTAACAAAACTCAGTGTTGCCTTGTGTCCGTCAAAAAGATCGATCAATTCCTGGTGTAAGTATGAATGGCTCAGTTCTTAAGTTTTCAGACTCTATTACTCTGTTGGGTATGACTGTATCTTCAAATCTCTCATGGGTTGACCATCTTCTGTCAGCTACCAAAACAGCTGCTCGTAAAATAGGCTTTTTGTACAGATCTAAGCAGTACTTTACCTCTCGCAACTCCTTCTGCTGTATCAGGCCCAAATTCGGCCTCTTCTGGAATATAATTCTCACCTCTGTTAGTGTTCAATACGCTCTCGATATCGTTGATCGTATTCAAAAGAGAGCGATTAGGCTTATAAATGACACGTCCTTAACTTCTCACATACAGTCCTTGAGCATAGAAGGATGGTTTCAGTTCTTTTTGTATTATCGTTATTACACGGCTATTGTGCTGTGAATTATATTCTTTGATACCATCTCGGCTATCTTTGCGAGAAACATTCGGTTCGCTCATTCATATCATCAGTATGCGGTACAAATCTCCACTTGTCGTACCAAACGGGCGCAATCCACATTTTCCTACGGCTTCTAACCTCTGGAATGATCTCCCTAGTTCCTGATTTCCTCTCACTTATGATATGAGAAAATTTAAAGTAGCTGTTCATAGGCATCTATTGGCAATTCATTATCTCCATCCATCCTCCTAAGTGTTCTGAGTGATTTAGCACGATAGGCCAAATTTAGTGTCCAGGTCCACAATCATAAAAAGTCAATATTAACTTAGTTATTTTGAATTTGAACTTGTATTTTTTATTGCGTTTTCAGCTCCCGAAAGTCTATTTGAGAGGAATCTCATCAGCTTTCTCTATAGCTAAGTTCAGACGTTTTCGTAATATTTAGACTTTTTTGAAAATGTTGGAGTTGCATATTCCTTTTCAAAAATCGGCAACCGTCCTTTTTTAATATTTTCAAATCCAATTCGGGATTTTGAAGAGGAAGGTTGCGTCTTTCTTTTGGTGCAATCAAAACTGGACAACAAAAAAATCTAACCTCAAAAATTTAAACATACGTTTAGGAAACTTCAAGTACTCTTAACTCAAACTTTTCAAATGGAATGCCCCATTTTTTTTTCATCATCAAATAAAGGAGCAACAAATTTTGAATCGAACTGTATTAATATCCCCTATACCTATAGATATTTTATAGTTTTTACGCAATGTTGATGTTTTGATAATGTTGCAGGAAATTCATTACTAGCTTTAAAATCGTCAAACCATGGATCGTCAAAAATCCCCGACTTGGAGTGCGTTGGCGCGCCATCCACCTGATACCAACTGTTACTCAGCACATTCAATGGCAAATTATCGCAAAACTTATACACCACTCCTCTCAGCAATTTCAAATATCTCTCACTTGTGAAATTTTTATCGTAAATTTCGAAGGCAATCCATCACCATACAGAACACATTCAAACTAAACCTATGTTGAAAATGTACTTCTCTGGTGAATTGTAGATTATTCTGTGCCCAAAAATGTTTATTCCGTCGATTGAGGAATCCTTCTCTACTAAATTTGATTCGTCGGACCAAATAATTTTCTGTAGGAACCATGGGTCCTCATGTATTCTTATTAAAATACTTTCACAATACTCGATTCTTCCATTATAATCTCCAGGTATTAGTGGATGTACTGTTATAATGGAATATATATGGATTTTATGGTTCTTCTAAATACTGTGCACAGATTTCACTGACAGACCCAGATCTGTGCAACAGTAATTTTAAAGGTTTATTTTTCTTTCTTATTCCTTTCGTTTGTCCAAACTGTGTGAAATTAGATTTCAATCTTTCGAACTTCCATCTACTCAATGGCTGGCAAGTGAGGATATTTCCTGTTGAATAAACGGCATGATTTCTCGACAATGTAGATACATTATCCATAAATAAGGAATAAATTCATCAAATCTTGGTTTAAATAACTTTGAACCTCCAGTTTTCTTTCTATTTATGGCATTTCTCATTTCCATGACAATGACGATTCATATACGAGTGCAGTTTTAAAGCTAGGAATGAATATCATGCAATATTATCAAAGAATCAATATTACTTGAAAACTATAACATGTAGGTACAGGGAATATTAATACAGATCTATTCAGAACGTATTAGTCCTTTATTTGATGAAGAAAAAATTCAGTTAAGAATATGTGAGGTTAGATTGATTTTTGTCCAGTTCTGATTACACCAAAAGAAAGATCCAACCTTTCGTTTCAAAATGTCCGAATTGGATTCGAAATATTAAAAAATGATGAAGTTATGGATTTTTGAAAAGGAATGTGTAAACTCGAACATTTTAAAAAAGTCTAAATATTTGGAGAACGTATAAGGAAAGCTGGTGAAAGATAGAGTTTCCATCTTGAAAATATTTTCATTGAAGAGCAATTAATCGATAACCCTATACAATATATATATATATATATATATATATATATATATATATATATATATATATATATATATATATATGTATACAGGTGACATAGAAAAGTGCCATGCATAGTGCCACACGATAGAGGACACTAAATAAGAAAAAGTTCCTATTAACTTAGGTCCGCAACGCCTTCGTTTAAAATATAAAGGGTGTTAAAGTTTAATTATTTTTTGTTTTTTTTAAATATCTTTTACAATGATGTAATAAGCGGACGAAATTTTGTATACAGGGCTTTTTATCACGCAGAATTCAAATATGACCTTAGTTCTTTTATTACTGATAGAGAGCGCCACATATAGGTTTCCATCTTGTTTGAATCGGTCCTAACTTTTTGCCTTACGCTGTATGTCATTTTCGACTGGAAAATTTGTTTTCCCATCTTATCTTTCGAAAGGTATACCTCATTGAAGTCGCTAGGACCAACGGTTTACGAGAAAATGCAAATTATCCAAAAGCGCCTAAGAATTATTGCAAAAACAAACACAGAAAATTATTTAAAGTTAATTACACGACACAGTAATCAGAATATTGTTTTATAAACGAATATTAAAAAGCTTACCTTTGAAATATCTTTAATCACCATCCTCTTTTAAATTGTTGTATATAGACAGGTTCTCAGTATCCAAACATTTAATATTTTAAAAATAAGTTGTTTGATACCTTATAAATCATTATTAATAATAAATTAGAGTTATAACTGCCTTTTAATCCAGCAAAAACTAGATACGCACTTAATATTTTATGCTATTATAGATTTTAAAAATAATGTTTGGAATAATATACGTTTATAACGAATCATTGTATACGTGCAAACAAACGTTTATATCTTTAAATGAATCATTATAAGATCCTATTAAATACTGTTCAACTAAATAATACAAATTTAGGTTACATTTAGTCAATATTAGTACTCATTCTTTTAATAATAAATGCTAATTTTATTAAATTTAAAAACGATTTACCTACGAACTGCTATTACTGTAACGCTTAACCAACTGCGCCATCAAAGTTCAACAAAACTCGATGTTAAATTTTGTTATATGTATGTAGAACTGATGTAAATTCTAAATAATTGAGATCACAATCAAATTAATATATTAATTGAATTACATAACATGTAAATATGTAATCATAAAATAAAACCTAATATTAAATTCGTTCCAAAGGAATTATATATTAATTTAAATACCATTACTCGTAATGACAGATATAGCATCAACTAATTGAGCGATAACGGACTCAGTATTGTACGAAACGTTGGCCGTCATGCAGTCGTGGATGGAATTAATTAGAAGCACATCCGAACCTAAATTAATACACTGGTGTCACATGATGTAAATCTCAACACTTATAATATATATATATATATATATATATACACAGTATAATAGTAAGGGTTTTCCATACATACCCAGTAGTTTGGTTTAAACTATATTTTAGGTAAAAGACAGACTGAGTCGTTTCCATTCGTGTCCTTCATCTTATGCCAGTTTACTTCGATTGTTAAGAAATCTTCTGCCTACGTTTTATTTTCTTTCCGCTTAAGCAAGTGAATTTTGTTCTAGTCTGTCTTGTCCGTCACGTGACAATCTTGTCTTTTATTAATTTGTCTTTTCACCTTTCATGCCGTCAATTCATCTCCTGCTTTATTCTGACTGATCTTGATATAGTAACCATGAGGTGCGTCCACGTTTTTTCCGCATTAGTAAGTTTCCTTTATCTTGTCTCAGTATAAATTCCCCTTTATCCACGTTGACTTTTTTAGCATCAACGATAAACTGATGATCTGTAACCACGGCAATTTCTTTCGGTATTTTTTTAACCACTAATCTCTCGTTTTCAGTATGCGTCCATCTTATTTCTCGCGCTTATCGATACCCTAGCTTTACATCGAAGTTACTCTTTTAACAGCTCAAATCCGACTTGGTTCCGATCTTCGATCTCGATTCTTATCCAGTTCTGTATACTCCAAGTTAACCGTTTGCCCCTCTGGACACAATGCCTCTTTTAACCTACCGCCGTTTCTAACTAAATTCCTCAGTGTGTTTGCAGACAAGTCAAGTTTGCATAGCATTAAACTAGCCGTTGGGGTAATCGCTTCATATATCGTTAACCTCATTCAAACATGAATGCCAGTACCAGAGAATCAAGTCCGACTATTCATAATTCCATTAGCTGTAAAGTCCGTTGTAAGACTGCGAAAAACCTTGTTGGCCGTCAATATATAACGACATGTAGTTAATATTCAGATGAAAATTGAAATGGATTTCCTGGGCAGTTACCGTTGAAGATTTATTTGGCTTAGTCAAATGAATCCTTTAGGTGATTACCAAACATTATCCAATGATTTTCACAGCAATATTAACTAGTATAGTTATATATTGACGTCGAACAAATTTCAAGGCCTTAGCCGGTCTTTCTAAAGCTTTAGCGTTGCAATTAGAATAGTCGTTGATTCGCGACTGGTATAATTAGCGTCCATAATTCGAGCTTGTAACTCAAGCGTGAGCCGCCATTATGTTTAATGATCTTCCTGATCGTACAAATTTGGTCTTCAATCAACACCGCTTGAGAAACGCTTTGATTAACAAATCCGAGTACGTGACCGATCATCTAGTCTGAGAATTCGATAACGATCGTTTGACTTTCGAGAAACCGGTATCGTCCGTTTCCCAGTGTATTCATCTGACGACTCTATGTGCTTCAAGGTTCAACTCAGCTGGAACTGAGCATTTCCATAATTTAGCAATGTTTCGATATAAGAGCGGTTAGCGAGTCTGTACAACATATTCTTTGGAGGAAATTCCTTAAAACGGTGAATGCATCCAATTGTTTACCGGTACAACAATTTCTGAGGAGTTAGTGCTGTTCGTCTTGTTTAAAACTTTAGGGATGAAACACATGGTCTTAAGGTTATCTAAAAATCGTTTCCATTTCCTGGACAGACTGGTTGTCATCGATCAAACCATGAAGATAAGGGTTTGTAATATATCTTCACCATAACTCTTGGGCCTATGTGACGTAAAACGACAAATCCAATTCAATGACGCATTCCACATTGAAGATGCAGAAAGCCATTATCTTGAGATAATCGTCCAACCTCAAATTCTTCTTAGCCACAGCGCTCGGTAGAGACTGGTTACCATCGGACAGCCTACCTTTACAACTACCAACATCCTAAACAATCCAGGTCTTACGCATTAGGATTTCTACCTGCACGTGAAATCGTTAATGAAACGATTCCTTAATAGGTCGATCCTCTATGACGTAACCAAGAATATTGGCACGTTCTGAGAGCTTCTTTATAGCCTTTGCACCAGACTTACATAACGGTTATACTTCTAAATATACCACCTAGCCAGCTTCCTATTCCGTGACCACGTTGATATGGTGCGCCTCTGTAGATGGATCCAATGCCGTTACGGCCTGATTCATATAATATTGTTGATAAGGATAAACCATTATTTCGTAAAGGTTACTCAATATATTTATTTCGTGAAACTTTTTCTGATAGGTTTATGCATCGATAAGCTTCTTGCGCTTGAAGCCAATTTCATTTCACCATATTTTATCTTTTACATTAGCTAAATGTGTTATACCCGCAAACCCGGCGGATGAGAGTCATAGTATCAGCATCCATATTGTGTTCGCCACGAATCCAAATCTAGTGAAATTCCTCTTCTTGAGAGATTTCTGCGATTCACTATCAGCATCGTAATTTCACCTATGAGGGTCCGTTGAACGTTGCAGTAACATAACGTCTTCCCGCATTTCCAATAAACTCGTGGTATATTTATCTGTTTAATGTACGTCGCAAACTGACGCCAACCGTGTGAGTTTGTAGTTTCGCTCTTAACGTCTCGTGAACCAAAATACATCACTGCTCGTATTCAGTATACGCAGGAAAGCCTCGCCTTTTTCTTTATGAAAGTGGAAGTGTTGATACTATTTCGTCGTCCGCCAAACCTTTGCGTTGCAGTGATTCTCTAATATCATCAGCATTACCTGATTGTTATGCTAGCGTTGACTTAATTGATTGGAAAAGTGCAGATATCTTTGAAGAACTTGATTATTTGCTGCCACTTGTCATGATCAGTCATTTTGTTTTAAAACTTTATCCATATCGTTACCTAGCTACGTTAAAATATTGTTTTGCGTGACATCTGGTGCCTGTAATCGCTGTATAAAGTCCAGCGGTAGAATAATCATCTCCTTCATGTTGCTGTCGTCCATGGTTATTGAATAGATTACCCAGAATTCCACCGAGTAATGGTCCTAACAAAGTGGAAATCCACCGCCTTGTTGTACAAGAAAGTGATTCTTCTTACAATTCACCTTTCCGTGCCAAGCGTCTTAAAGTCTGCTTATGCTGAGAGAATCGCTGCTTCTGATCAGCTGACAGAGGTACGACCTTTTAAAATGTTATGCACACTCGCAAATACATTCCAGTACTATGCAGGCATTTCAATAAAGCGCACGTTGACTTTCATTAATCTGGCTAATCACAGGATATTGGTTTCGCTTAAAACGTCAACCATCATATACGATGTAATCTTTATGACTATGAGAAACTTATATATATATATATATATATATATATATATATCTGCAAATACCTTGAGGCCCGAATATGTTTGTTCTATATCAGCACATCCGGTGTTTCTGTTCTAAATCGAATAATAAATATCCGTGAGTTTGAAGTGGCATCTTGGTACGCTGCCTCTAAAACTTTCGTTGTCCGTGAAAGCTGTATCTGAGCTCTGTCACGTGGGTTTTAAAAAAATTATGTAGTGTGCATTGAGAGGATTATCCCGCTGTCCGCGTCCTAGATGAAATATGTTTTGAGTTAAGAAACACATTAGGTTTCTATCATGACAGCCCTTTGTATAAATATGAACCACTGAACCGTTAGTTTCACGCATTAGATCATCAATTATTATTAATACCGGTTTTTCGCCGTCAAACTGCTCCATATCAGGTAAACCCTTTTGAAATTTCACAGAGTGATCTTTGAACAACGGCTGACACTCGCTGTAAAACCAGATAATTTTCAAAAGCTATATCGCAGGCAGTTTCGATATTTTTAGAAAATCTACAATGAAATACGATTTCACAACCAGATGGCCCTACTGTTGCCGATAAGTCTTAAACTGACCCTTCATCTCGGATCGCTAAACGATACTGAAGCGTCTCTGTCATCATCTTCGTTTAAATATAAGTGACCTGCGACACCGTTATATTTTACTTTTTAATTAAACGTTACGTAATACCTACTGTTTTTTCTTTCTTTTAATCGTTTTATAAAATTTATGATTTTAGGGTTTATTATTAAACAAAGTATGCTACTCAATATTGGTATTATATAATTACACCAACCGTAATTAACTCTATGTTATATTTTAATGAGGATTTTATAATGAATTCGTTTTCTATAAAACAATTTTGTGTATGTACAGCATATAATATTTTATTTACATTTCAAAATTACTTTTACTCGATAACCAGTTTTATATCAATTAACATAAGTCAAAACATAGAAAGTGGTATTAGTGTGCCTTCGTGCAGAGAAACGGTAGTTATAACCTTAATTTATTTATTTAGTTGACAGATTTAATTACAGCTAGTGCAAACAACATATTTAATATTAAGTGTTTGGATAGGAGACCTGTGTATATCCAACAATTTTAACGAGAGGATGGTGGTTTAAAATACAAAGCAGCCAGTTTTAATATTCGTTTAGAAAACAATATTCTGATTACTGTGTCGGTAATTAACTTTAAATAATTTTTTGCATTGCGTGTTGAGATTAATTTAAAATGACAGTGAAATTTAATTATTAGAATACAACCCCAATGTATACTAATCTAATCAGAATTTGGTCTTCAAAAACTGTACGCCAATGCTGAAAAACTTTTCATACTAATACTTTGGCCTTATGCAAGTTTAGTGAAACAGAAAGGCAGTATAACCTCTGAGAGAGACTTAAACATTTTAACGAAATCTTTCACAAGCAGATGATAAGAAGGAGCATACTACCAATAAGTTTATTATGCCCTTCCTTTAGAAATGTTTACATTCTGTATTTATACATTGCCATTTTACAAAAGTGGAGGAGTTTACGGAGCTCCGGCGTAGTGTTAAATAAATAATAAATTATTCTCGGAGATCCGCTCGACTCTATTCAGATATTATGCAATTATTCTTATGCTACTATGTTGCAACACACACACACACACGCGCGTGCGCATGCACAGACATACGCACGGGTGCACACACACGTGTGCATCTTTAGGAGCTCTAGTTTAGTTATTCAATTTGTAATTATACCAACTTTTACGAGTCAGAGCAGTTGCGTCATGACTGTTTATTACCACCTTTAGAACCCGCTTATTGTGCACGAGAGGATGCAAATAGAACTGATTTAGGTTGGAAATTCTGTCCGGTGTTGTCAAGCATTTCTGACATTAAACGTTTGACATAACAGATATTCTCTGATATTTTGTAGTTGTCAGTGCTTGTAGTACTGTCTCAAATAACATAACCCCTGGAGCTGAGATTTGACAGTTGTCAAACTGTTATTTTTCACAATCTGACAACATCGGCGTCCTTTGACAGTATTAATATTAATGACGCAACTGCTCTGACTTGTGAAAATTTCTATAATTCAATGAAAATAAAATTTTGTTTAGAAAATGTAGAAAGAAATAAGACGCCACTGGTAGATCGTGACTTAATTATTAATATGAAAATGCGAAGGCAGCACTGCACGGTAAAATATTAATTTAATATAATTTGTTAAAGATTAGGTTGAAATTATTTGCATTCAAAATTCCGATTTTTGTTTAGTAAAACCTTTAAATTAATTTTCCGTCTAACAAATTTTACTAATTTATTTTTGGATGTATAACATTGCAATGTTGACATTCGATAAAAAAATTGCATCGTATATATTGAATACCGTAGATTTCAGAAACAACTTGGGATTCAATTAATTTCAGGTTTTATAGTAAATTACACACAGCTGGTTACGTCATACATATTCAGGGGATGTGTTTTAATTCTGATAAAGAGCAGACATTTGGTTACAGGATTCCATACCGGCTTAGAATATTATCATATTGGTCAATTTGAGAAATGATGTTTAAGAGATACGATTATATGTATATTCGTGCAGAAAAATGGTTGTGATTTAAAACTAACTAATTCGGTAATTTGTTTTACATATCTATCACCGAGTATGAAGTTTTATTTTTGAAATTTATAATATTACGTGTATCCGATAAAATCAATAAGTAAACTGTGGTGGCAGTGCTTTTATGAATAATAAAACATTTTCAAGTGGTCAGGACATACATAAAGACCTTACATCAACAATACTTTCGTTTGTTCGGCGGCATGGGTCATTCAAATCGGTTTGATAAGTTGTTAGTAGATATATATTAATCCATTAACATTTTTAGTTTTAAACGGCGATGACTTTAAGTAAATGGTTATTTAATTTCAAAATTAAACTTTTGCTATTTGACGTACAGTTCAAGTATGAGTTTATGTGGGAATTTTGATTGAAATATATACAAGGTGAAACAATTAATTTTCTTACAGATTCACGTTTGTTTACTCTGTATTGGAAGTAGTATTAAAGGGAGATATCAGGAGGAACTTGCAAAATTATTTTGATGCAGTATTTTGATACCGTATGTAACGTATTTTGAGTGCAGCTCAAGTGAGTTTGCATGAAAAGAATTTTTTTTGTGTATGCGTAATGTAAGTTGGTGTAAACAATACGCCACTGGATTTTTAAGCCTTCGTTATCGTATGAAGGAATATCTGAGTGTTATAGAAAGATTTTCGTGCTGAAAGCGTTAAATTTGGTTAAGAAATAATGTTTTGAGTAAATTTTTATTGATACGGCACTGGTAAAACTACTGGTCTGTTTGATACTTTGTATGAAGGAATTTGAACTAAAGAAATGGTTGTAGACGTATGAATGAGTGAGTTTGTGGTATATTGAAATTGTATTAACGTGCACTAA
Source organism: Vesta saturnalis (assembly GCA_036346205.1). NCBI lineage: Eukaryota > Metazoa > Arthropoda > Insecta > Coleoptera > Lampyridae > Vesta > Vesta saturnalis. Next base: position 1,417,913 of record JARFJB010001511.1, read on the forward strand.
GGAATATGGATGCATGCTTTGATTGTGGAAATTTTTGGTAATGTTGTGCAATATTGGTAATTGAATGCGTATGTGTACGTAAAGAAACATTAGAATGGGATGATTTCGCGAAAATGATGCGGAAATAAAATTCGTGCACATGCAAGATATGTATGAAAAGACGAAGAACGACCTGGTGAACATACTGAATGAATGTGGTGGTAATAGATGATTTACTCGAGGAGATTTTATAAATTTTCACGTAAAATAAAGATGGCGGCCGGCGTTGTACAGGGTAGCGTGGTTGAGTCCATGTTGGACATTGTGACGCGATGTAGAGACGCAGTGAATACGCGATTATGATGGGTAGATTTTGAATTTAGCGCGAGATACATTTGGAAAGGAGGGCTAAAGGCATATAAGGGAGTGCCCGTCTTGAGATAAGAGAGAAGCTTAAGCGTTGATGAGAGTAGACGTAGCGCGCGCTGAGTTATGATTATCGCTTAGAGTGTTTTAATGGAGAATTTTGTTTATGAAAATCGTAATGTGTGCAGCGTATAAATAGAACGACTGCAATAATCCTTAGTGGGATTGATAATAAGTAGATATTCATAAATAAACCAAGTCGTAAATTGAGGGTTGAAGGAAAAACTATTATATTATTTTTCTTCAATAAATTAAAAGTGTTTACGCAGATCTGAAAATTAAACAAGTATTTTGTTAAAAGTGTTTAGTACAGCGCGTGACATTACTAAAGTTTTATAAGCTTAAGGTAACCAAAGTTAACGGACCGAAAATTGTAACAGTAGCTTAAAGAAGTGGTGGTTTTATGAACGTTCGAAGTATATTCGTACAATAGTCACCAAATACAATTCGATTCTATAAAAAAGCAAGCATGAGATTATAATATAAGATAGGTATATTAAGATAATAGTGTAATAAATGGGTATATATGTTCTCGTAACAAATCGTTGAACTAACTCGAGATACAACCCGTTCACCAAAAATAATGCCTTTGTCCCAGTGTAGTTTAAAATAGGCCGGTTCATGCTTTTGTTTTGCTTAATTACCACAATTTATGCTGTGTTATTTCCACTTAACATTAAAATAGAGACAACAATGTAACACTAATAAAATGATCTCGGACGCCAAATTATTTTTTAATTATGCTCGGAATAACTAAACCGAGGTTTACAATAAAAATTTTACCAAAATGTGAAAAATAGAAAATATACAAACTATGTTTATTAACAGTTAAATTTAGGGTTATATAAAATATATCTTAAAACTAGCCCTATACTAAGAAATCAGTAAACTTATAAAATATAATACATCTTCTTGAGAACCCCTGGTATTGTAAAAAATAAATGCGGAAATGCAAACCAAGGTGATGTCATCTTTACCAATATTGCGCAATATCTAAATAACAATGCTTTACGTTGTAAACCACCAAAATGGCATTTACTTCCTATAAATTTTTCTTCAAGAAATTTGAACAATCAATAATTAGTTATTCTCTAAAGTTCAAATAAAAATTGTGATCAAAATTTAGATCTGCATTGAATGCAAAATTGCAATCATAAAATAAAGGTACGTAAAAGTAAAATTAAAAGGTAATTAAATAAATTAAATGTTCAGAAAAATAAAAAAAGTGAAAGTGCCATTAAATCAATGGCACTTTTCAATTGTGGTAAAAAATGGGTTTAAACAACACAACATTCATCAAGAAAAAAATGGACCTTTAGATATCAGATGATGACGTTCGCAAGTATGAGCAGAAAATAATTTAAGAAGTATAAACTATTAAGAAAATATGCACTTAAGTTACACCAAAATGCAAATTAAGTTGCCTACCACATACTTATAATCATTAATAATTAAAAACTCTTTTTTCTTATATTTACAACTAAATGAACGAAGAAATAAATTACGGTATATTTTAATACAACTCAAAATGGGTTGTGATGTCCAAAGGGGAAGAAAACATATCCTATGTGTTAAACATGTATGTAGTGAAGAGCTAACATCTATACATAAATACGATGTTATGCTAAATTAAAGAAAAACAAAAGGACCATGAAGACACGTGAATGAAGAACTGTTCGCGGGTGTGTTAAAGGAATATGGTTGTTGTGTGTGTACCCAAAGTACTGTCCAATTTAAAGGCCATTAGCAAATAAAGGATTACGTCTCGCCTATTAAATGGATTACATATCATACCAGAAGAAAACGGATTAAATGACCTTCATTGTAAGAATTAGCTATAAGACATATTGATCAATACGAGCACGATCACCTTTTTAAGATAATTTTCTTTCTTTGCTTTGACGATTATTCATTTAGGTTAAAATAAAAAAAAAGGTAATCGAGCTGTATCGATACTTTTGTGTACGTTTAGTTCTAAGATTTGGGAATTTCTTTAATTAGGGCTATTTGGTGGTTTCGACCACGGATGTCTAAATATTTATCCACAATATATGTACAGAGTGTTTAAATTATTTCGTTCTTTATTTATGATATTGACTTGACTGGTTACATATTTTTAATCATTGAAAGTAATCTTTACTTTATTTTATTTTGGAGATTGAGGATCGATCTGACGTCTTATATTGGCCAGATCGTTCACAAAATTTCAGTAAAAATTTGGCAGAACATTAGCAACAAAATACTCAATTTTGATTTAGTATTTCCATAAAGCAGAACGTTTATATTTAAAGTGTTAAAGCATAAATATATTTATAAATGTCTAACTACGATCACTAAAGTTGCTATTTTGATAAAATTTAAAGAGATCATTAATGAGAAAAGCACTAATAATTCTAACGTTGAGTTATCTAGCAATTAACGAGTAGTCTTCATTGAGATAATGAATATCATTAAATCGTTTCGTTTATTCATTTTGTGTTACAGGTTTTTATAAATTGGGCATTGATTATTTATTTAATTTTAAAGTTCATTAACCGTTGCAGATTGTGCAATTTCACGAAATTCGAATATGATTAATTTTCTTATAAAGTAATTTTCACGAGTCAGAAGAGTTGCGTCACTAATATTAATACTGTCAGAGGGCGCCGATGTTGTCAAATTGTGAGGCATAACAGTTTGACAACTGCCAAATCTCAGCTTCAGTGGTTATGTTTATTTTATCACAATAATAAAATTTAAGTTTTATATATATATATATATATATATATATATATATATATATATATATATATATTATTAAGATTAAGCATTCATTAGCTTTATATATGGTACACTATTTACATAAATTATTTCATTATGTATGTGTGAATATAGTTGCGTTTCCTTGAGAAAGTCGATTATTTGATCTTGGTTTGTTTTTTCTGGGTTTAATGCAATTTTTAGTTGTTGCTTTCTGTGTTATATTTAGGACAATCAATAATTATGTGTTTTACCGTCACTATACTGTTACAGTTGGTGCACACAGGTGGTGGCTCTCTTTGTAATAGATGATGGTGTGATTGATGTTAGTATAATTTGGTGTTTTCTGTGTGGTGTTGTTTTTTTCCCGGGTACTACTTTTTCTTTGATGGTGGATCATTTTTCTCTGGAGCTATTCCATTCTTCTTGTCATATTTGGTTGATTTTTGTTTTCACTATATTAGTTGTATCCTGTGATGTGATGAAATGTTGGCAGTTTGTGTAGTAGCCCTTTTGACGGCTTCATCAGTTTGTTCGTTTCCACTTATATTTCCATGTGATGGTATCTATATTAAAAATTTTGTTGTTGTTTTCTTATATGTTATGAATGGTTTTCAATATATTTACTGTTATTGGGTTTTTGGATTTCTTGGATGCTGCTTAGGGAGTCAGTGAATATTATGAAATTTGATTGGCTATTATTTTTAGTGTATGTAATTGATTTTAGGATGGAATATAGTTCTGCGGTGAATATAGAAGTTGGGTGATAGTTGATATTGGTTTATGGTGTTTCTGTGGACGAATGCTGCTCCTACTTTTCCATTTATTTTTGATGGATCTGTGTATATATGTTCGTAGTTCGGGTATTGGTTCAGGATGTATTTATATTTGTTTAAATAGACGATTGGAGGAGTGTCGGCTCTGATACATTTAGAAAGTGATATATTTATTATTGGTCTGTTGATAATCCATGGCTCGATGTCTAATATATTGTTGTTTATTAAATGTTGTGTGTCTATACTTAGTGACATTTCGCCACATTCACAGAGGAGGCTTTCAGTGGGAGTAGTTCGCAAAGCTCCCATTGCAATTCTGATACCTGTGTTATGTATTGTGTTGTGAAAATTAGTTTTTTCCTTTTACTTCACTAATAACAAAAAATAACTAAGTACGCAAATTAATTAATTATGCACCATTCAATATTGATAAGAAGAAAACTGAAAGATAGCCGTTAATTGTAAATAGAAATTTTTCTTTGTTTCAAAATTAAAATTTATCAAGTACTATAAACAACCGTTAATATAAATACAAGTTTTCTTTTTGTCATTCCGAAATTAAAACCTGATAAGTAATAATTTAGTTTATATTAAAACGCACATGTTGAATGGAATATTACATTCAAAACCTTGTATATTAATTTAGAGATAAGAAACCAAAGCATTCGAATTGACTTTAAAATGAGATCAATCTAATTAAGAGAGTTTTAAACTAAAATAAACAAGTAATAATTAACACCGTCCTCATAAAATAGTTAATTTATTTAGTAAAAATTGCATTGTTAAATAGCAGTTTTGATATAAATAAGTAAAGTTAAATCTGAAATACTTTCTATGAATTCCAACTACAAAAGAATGTACCTAATCTTTTACTATTGTATAAAATTTTGTGTATTTAAAGAACGCAAACACCGACAGATGTGTCAAAGAGCAATCAGCTTCTGGAATTGCGTGATTTTGAGTTGATATAAGTGTTATTAATTACTAATTAAACCGTTAGATAGAATAGGTATTTTTATTAATAGAAATTGACCGAAATTTTTTTCAATCGCTTTGTTATTTTACAAATAATAGTTTTAGCACGTTGAAATAAATACTAGTTCGTTGATTGATTTAATATCAATTAAAACAAATTGTTACGCTGTTAAAATTATTGAATTTCCAGCCGTTTCTCACATTTAAATGTCGTACTCTATATAGGTTAGTGCTTTCACAAAAATGATTAATCTTTTCATTCTCACTGCAATTGTGATATGAGGTAAAGAATGGTTTAACAATTCATTAATTCAACTAAACGTAATAAAAACGCTCTGTAATTACGTTCGAAACCTAGTTGATTTGTTTCGATAACTAACAAAAGTCACTTTGCTACCGAGCGCCGTTTTGGTTAAACCATAATCAGTGAAAATTAAATAAATTCACAGAGTTCATATTTATTAAGAATCATTCATTTTCATCCATCATTGGTGAAGGAATTTTGTTTGTCAAAGGAACCTGTACCCTTTGTCTACCGTATCCGCCGTCCGTACGTACTAATTAAGTTTTAGGTAGATCTTCAACCATAAGGACCAGACCCTGAATTTTATCCTCCACTGGGAGACCCGACACAGCCGTTTGGGAAGCCGTAGACGTTCAAAAGTGGACCCAAAGACCGCGTGAACGATAGTTTATCTTTGAGTTAAGCCCGGATCCGTTTTCTAACCCCTGGAACGAACAACCGCTGTCTACAACCGTCCAGGAGCATTACATAAAATAAAATACCGTAACTTATAAGTAAAATTAATAAACATATTTCCCAAACGAGTTTTAATTTTTGTGTTTGACTTCGTTGAGGGCAAGTTTCACTTGCCACCACCGAAAACCCATTACAGTGTCCAGTTTATTGAGGTTTGATCTTGCTATATATAATACTGCCATAATCAAGTTGGGTGCTTCGATATATTTTAGCAGTGTTGTTTGATCTGAATGTATCGGGCAATTATTTTCATTAGATTTAGGCTTTTGAAGGTCGTGTTTTTTATTGTTTTTATGTGTTGGTTCCAGGTTAGTTTTCTATCAAATATTAGTCCTAAATATTTAATTTCCTCTTTGAATTCTAATTTTTTGCTATTTAGGTATAGGTTGGGTGGTTTATTGTTGGTTTTGTTTGCTTCGAATAATGTACATTTTGTTTTTGTTGATGAAAATTGCTTTCCTGTGTTATCTGACCATTCCTCTAGATTGGTAAGTGCTTTTGGAGATGGGTTTTGGTGTTTGTCGTATTATTTCCTGTTATATAGATGATGAGATCGTCGGCAAATAATAATTTTTTAATTGGGCATGGAATATTTTTAATAATGTCGTTGATTGATATTATGAATAATGTCGAGCTTATGGGCGAACCTTGTGGTATTCCGGTGGTCATGTTTTTTATTTTGGATTGTGTGTTATTTAATTGTATTTTGAATTTTCTGTTATTTAAATAGTTTCCATTTATCTTTCATTTATTTAGTAGTAGTATCACTGGTCGGTGGGTTGTGTCGAAAGCTTTCTCTATGTCAATTAGTATTGCTAGTAAGTGCTGTTTGTTTATGAAGGATTGAGAGTTGTCGTGCTCAAGAATTACTGGAGAATCTATCGTTGATCTATTTCTTCTGAATCCAAATTGGTAGGACGTTAAGTAGTCTTTATTTTCTAAATACCATAATAGTCTTCTGTTAATTATTTTGTCTAATATTTTTGTCATTGTACATAAGAGAGTAATGGGACGATAGCTATTCGCATTGGCGGGATCTTTTTGGTTTTAATATTGGTATCATTACAGACTCGAGCCACTTATTGGGGTGGGAGTAAATAGATACGGAATGTTGTCTGGACCGGGGATAGTGTTTGAGCATTTTTTAAGTGTATCTTGGAGTTCGTCAGATGGATCGAATGTTGTGAGTATGGATTCTTTATTCTGTCTGAATGTTTTTTCCGTTATTGCTAGGATGATCGTTATGTCTGCAACTTCTGCGTAGAGCTTATTATCCATAGATATTGCTTTTTGATTGTTCTTTTTGTACGGTTGAATTTTCTCCATATTTCATTAGTTGGTGTGTTACTGTTTATAGATGATGTACATTTTTGCCGACTTTGCCGTTTGCTTCCTTTTATTATTTTTCTTGATTTGGCTCTTAGTTTCTTGAATTTAATGTTGAGTTCAATGGTTTGATATTCTTTTAACTGGTTAAAAGCTTTCTTTTTTTCTGTTATGGCTTTTTCGCATTCTTCGTTCCACCAGTGCACTGGACGGGTTTTCCGATTGGGAGTAGATAATCCAATAGAATTTATTGCTGCTTGTTTAATGAAGTTTGTAAATGTTTCGACGATATGATTTATGTCTTCATGTTCAGTGAAAGCATGTTTCGGGTAAATACTCTTCCCAATTTGCAGATTTTAGTTTCCATTTGAGTGTCCATTTGTATCGGTATTGTTTGTTTTCTTTGTTAGATTTCGTGTTTTAATTTTTATTGATATTGGAAAATGATCACTCCCATAAAGGTGGTCAAGGGGTTTACATATTATTTTTGGTGCAATGGTTCCAGTTGACATTGTGAGATCAATGGTTGCCATTTTTCCTGTTGCTGAGCAATAATGCGTCGGGTATTCGGTGTTGTTAAGAATTAGGTTAGTACGATTCAAGAATCATTCTACCTTCCTTCCTCTGCTATCAGTGTTGAGAGAACCCCATATTTCATTGCGTGCGTTAAAGTCCACTAATAGTATGGAAAGTTTTTTTTTTTTATGATTGTGGACCTGAACAGGCTAAATAAGGCCTATCGTGCTAAAGCACTCAGGAACACTTAGGAGGATGGATAGAGGGATAATGAATTGCCAATAGATGCCTATGAACAGCTACCTTAAATTTTCTCATATCATAAGTGAGAGGAAAACAGGAACTAGGGAGATCATTCCAGAGTTTAGAAGCCGTGTAGAAAAATGTGGATTGCGCCCGTTTGGTACGACAAGTGGAGATTTGTACTGCATACTGATGATGTAAATGAGCGAACCGAGTGTTTCTCGCAAAGATAGCCGGAGATGGTATCAAAGAATGTAAATCACCAGCACAATAGCCGTTGTAATAACGATAATACAAAGAAAGAACTGAAACCATCCTTCTATGCTCAAGGGACTGTATGTGAGAAGTTAAGGACGGGTCATTTATAAGCCTAATCGCTCTCTTTTGAATACGATCAACGATATCGAGAGCGTATTGGGGAGCACTAACCCAAAGATGAGGCCGAATTTGGGACTTATACAGCAGAAGGAGTTGTCGAGAGGTAAAGTACTGCTTAGATCTGTACAAAAAGCCTATTTTACGAGCAGCTGTTTTGGTAGCTGACAGAAGATGGTCAATCCATGAGAGATTTGAAGATACAGTCATACCCAACAGAGTAATAGAGTCTGAAAACTTAAGAACTGAGCCATTCATACTTACAACAGGAAATGATCGATCTTTTTTGGCGGACATAAGGCAACACTGAGTTTTGTTAGCATTAAATTTAACTAGATTATTGCTTCCCCATTCGAGAATATGTTGAATGTCTTTGTTGATTGAATTTGCCATTTCAGCTTTAATTTCTTGAGTTGACATAGAAGGTGGATTATCACTATGAGTAGACTAAGATGAACTACAGTGAAGAGTGCTATCGTCAGCAAAGCAATGGATGGGGTTAGTTGTTGAAGAAATAAGGTCGTTTATGTACAGCAGAAAAAGTGTAGGCGCTATAACGGATCCCTGTGGTACGCCCGCGTTAATGCTAACTTCTTTTGAAAAAAAGTCATCAACTACGACACGTATTCGTCTTTTATTAAGGCAACTAGAAACCCAGTTGATGAGCGTATCATTTAACCCAAACGAGATGAGTTTGGCAAGTAAACACTTATGCCAAACTTGGTCAAATGCCTTTGAGATATCTAAAGCGACTACAACTGTTTCACCGGACTGCTCTACTGTATTGTTCCAAACTTGGGTCACATATGAAAGAAGATCGCCTGTTGAACGACTTTGCCTAAACCCATATTGGTGGTCACTAAGGAGTTTGTTAGATTCAAGGAACGTGAGCAGTTGCTGATTGATGGCTTTTTCCATGATTTTAGACAAAATGGAAGTGATGGCAATTGGTCTGTAATTTGAGGGATCGGTCTTATCACCTTTTTGGGAATAGGTTGAACATTTGCTAACTTCCATGATGAAGGAATTCCCCGAAGATATAGAGATCGTATAGAGCTTAGATAGGACTGGTACTAGTTCGGGGAACATTTCTTTAAGACAATAGCTGGGATACCGTCTGGGCCAGTTGCCTTATTGAGATCAAGCCTACTGATGATCGATTCCAAGAGCTTGTACCGAAAATGAATTGGTTTCATAACGTATGAAGAAGAGTTGACTTTTCCAGAATCATTGAGACACGAGTTGGATGCAAACAAATCCACAAAAACGTTGGCTTTGTCTACAGAATCAGCAACTACCGATCCGTCAATAGATGTCAGGGGGGGAAATGAAGATGTTCGAAAGTTTTTACTAATGGCTTTTGCTAAAGACCAAAATTTACGACTGCCTAAAGGAGATGTAGCTAGTTCATTGCATTTTCGTTGTTCGAACAACTTTTTAGTTTTAGTGATGACACTTTTGCAGATATTTCTAGCACCAACGTATTCTACATGACTGTCAACCAATTTATTAGATTTCCATTTAATGTAACATTTATTTTTTAAAGATATTGCATCAGAACAAGCCTTATTGAACCAGGGTTGGGAACGTGAATGACCTACACGGTACTTTTTTTTCGGAATGTATAACTCCATTCCCATGAGGATGACTTCAGATACTGAAAGAGCGATGTCCGAAGAAGAGGACGACTTAAAACAATATTTACGCCATGGAAAGGTTGCAAAGAAATCCCGTAAATCACTCCATCGAACTGACTTAAAACACCACAAGGTTCTATCGGTTTTGCGAACAACAGTGGAATTAGGTACAGTAGAAATGATTTTTATTACACAATGGTCGGAAAGACCTAAAGGCGAAAGAACGGAAGTTTTATAAACTAGAGGGTTTGATGTAAGAAAGAGATCTAGAAGATGTGGAGTATGGTTAGGGTTATCAGGGATTCTTGTGGGTTCAGAAATCATTTGTGTGAGATCACATGAAATAGCAAATGTTTCTGCACTATGACCAGCGGAATTGGAGTAGATGAAAATGGAAGCCAACTAGAGTTATGAACATTGAAATCACCTACAAATGAGATATCGCAAGATGGAAACTGAGACAGGAGATAGTCAACTTTCATACTAAGGTAATCGAAGAAGTCTTGAAAGTCGCTGTCATTAGGAGACCAATAAATGCAACAGTAGAATTTCACAAAATTAGGACCAGAATGTTTAAACCAAATCACGTCAAATCTTTTATTTTCTAAGGAAGAAACCCTCTTGCAAGCAATTCTGTCCTTGATGTAGGCACATAAGCCTCCTTTATATCGAAAGTTAGAGTGAAGGCGGTATTGAGGAAATTGCAAGTCAGGTGACTCGGAGCTTTCAGAGAAAACTTGTGTTTCAGATAGAAACAAAATATCAGCATGTAATTGTTCAAGATGTTGGTGAATAACATTAAGATTAGACCTGATACCGCGGATGTTGCAGTAGTGAATCAGAAAGTTGATACTTTCGATGACCGAGGTCACTTGGGTCCTGCCCTCCCGGACATCCGAATGGGGCAGGATTTTACGTCCGGAATTTATAACCCTAGAAACCACAGCCATCTTATTTTTTAATTTGGGACTTTTAATCCGATAGGAAGACAGTGAGGGCGAGAAGGAAGAATAAGGATGAGAATAGATTAAGGATGATGGAAAAGGTAACCGGCAGCCCTTACCGAGCTCAGAAAATCGGAGACCCAATATTAAGGAGCCCATGGTAAGGGTGGTGGTACCTCCCCGGCTGGCATGGAGTATACATGCCTACCACCTATATACATGCCTACCACCTATAAAATAGTGGGTAATTGTTTGGTTACTGATTCTAATACGGTGATATTAATAGGATGGCTATTAGGTATGTACACATTACAGAACACAACTACTTCGAGATGACTTTGAATTTTAGTTTCTTCGCTGTGTATACTTTTGTGTATTAATGTGGTTACTCTCCCTCTTGCATGTGTAGGGTTTGGTCGGTTCTTGAAATTAATGTTAAAATTTATTAATGTTAGGGTAGTGGTTTCTGGAAAGTGTGTTTCTTCGCTGCAGATTAAGTTTGGTTGCTCCGTGTTTGTTAGTATTTGGAATTCTTCGTAATGTTTGTAGAGTCCATTGATATTCCATTGTACAATTTTTGTGTTCATCTTTGATTGGTTTTTCTTTCAATTTTATACTTTTATTTTAGAAGGATTGGTTGTCGCTATCACTTTTGTTGTAGTTTATATCTTCGTTTTCGTTTTGACTATAGGTTTCGTTTCCGTCTTCATTTGATGTATCATATTCGTTTGGTTTTCTCTTTCACTTTGGTTGTTACATTCTTCATGATTTTCATTTTCTTGACTCATTTAGTTTTCTAATTTATTTATGAGTCGTGTGAGGCTATTTTTAATCGATCTATTATTTACGAGGCAGGTTCACTAAATACACGTTCGAGCACTGTAGCACGAATGTTACTTTTGCTATAACCGCAGAAAGTTGCATAAGACGGCCGTGGGTAATGTAGGTGTCTACTGTGACAGTTGACTCGTGATATTCGTAGAATGCGCAGTCGTTGTGCGCGTTTCAATATGGCAGGTCGTATCGTTGGAGCGTCCAAGACCGATCACCGAGCAGTAATACAATTTTTAAACGCTGAGGGCAACACCTCTGTTCAAATTTATCGGAGAATGCAAGTGTCCTTCGAAAACTACAGTCGTGGAATGGTGTCGGAAGTTCAGTAATGGACGACAATCGACACCGGATTTGTCAAGGCCTCGTCTTTGGACCTTTGCAGAAGGCACTCAAGGGACAGCGATTCCAGTCGGATGCTGAAGTCCAGCAGGCAGTTTTGACATGGTTCCGTCAACAGCTAGAGGAATGGTACGACACCGGTATACAGCGTCTTGTGAAGCAGTGGGATGCCTGTATGTGTAGTAATGGTAATTTTGTTTAGTTTAAATAAACCGCTTATATGTACCACCGCTCGAACGTGTATTTATTGAACCTGCCTCGTATGTTTATATAAGTTATTTTGGGTTTTTTGTAATTTTTTTGATATCAGTAATGGATCATTTGAGTCAATTGCTTGTTCTAGAAAGGTTTCAAAGTCTTTGTATTTAATTTGTAGATTTCTTTCGTGTGCTTTTATATGTTTCCACCCTTGTTGTTCCTCGAGTCTTTCATTTAAATTTGGGTTGATGGATCTTGGGCTTGATGGTAGAGATTTAGTTTGTTTGGGTTTTTTAGTTATTCGACTGATTGGTTGATACTTGATAATTGTGATAGTGGTGGAGGTTCGGCATCTGCACTTTTTGGAAGAGGTCGCTTTGATGTTTGTGGTGTGTATTAATTGTTTGTATTTTGTTATTATTTGGAGCAGTTTGTGATGGAATTGGTTCTGGGATCTTAAAAATTATTTCTTCGATTTCTTCTGAAATGATTGAAAAATGTTCAGTAGATGCGGAAGGTGCGGGGAGCTTTCTGTTGTCTTTTTCGTTGGTTTCTGGATTGTGGAGAGAACTTCCTAGTGTGTTTAGATTTGTTGGGGTTTCAACATTTTGGTCTTGGGCTTCACGTTGTTCTTTGGAGTGACCGTATTTTCGGTATAGTTCGCATTGTTCAGTTGTAAAGAATAGTCTGCATTGTTCGTTATTGTACTCTACTAGTAGACTGTCCGGCATAGAATTATGTTCATCTGGTATGGTGAATACTTGTTTGCGACCACTGTTGGTGTGTGAGATTCTGGGGTCGTTGCTAATTTTAATGCGAGTTAACATCGATGTTGTCTTAATGTTATATTTTACTAGTATGTTTAGTATAAATTGTATGCTGGGACAGAGATGATCATTCTTTTGTTTGGAGCAATCAATTTTCGGATAGGTACTTCTATATTTTTTATGCTAATGAACCTGTGTTTTGTTGTTATTTCAGTTGCTAGTTATTCTGTTGAAGCTCATAGGGTAGGCCTCGATTATGTTTTTTAGTTCAGTTACCTTGTCAAATGCTAGAATGTAGTCGGCGAGCTCTAAACTTTCTTGTCTTTGAAGAACAACTGCATTTTCTTTTTTAGGGAATAGGGTAGTTTTAATTGTTTTAAATAAATCAGAATAAGTTAAGGGGATTTGAGTTTGTTAATTTGTGGTTGTAGATGTGTTTGAATGCAGGTTGATATTATTGTAGGATATCATTTTGTTAAATTTAGTTTAATACGTTTTATATGGATAACTACCGTAAAGTGGAGTTACTTTGTGACTGCTGGGCATCTTTGGGACACTCCATTCATAAACGATAAATTTAAATTTGGCGGTTTTCTGTAGAATGTCACCAGTATTATACCATATATTATCGAAAGTCCATCATGTTCTGCCACATTTTACCAGCTTTCCTAATCCCAACTCCATAACCTTAGTGTGTGTCAGAAACAAACATTAGAAGCAAGAAATCACGTGTCTTAAAATTGTCGTGCTACTTTCTATTATCGAAGAAAATTGGGGCTATATATTTAAATACAAGTAAGTACACTTTGACCTAATACTATTAAGCTTCATTCTATGCAAGTACAATATTCGATTGAAATTTTTTTTTGATTTTGTGTCCAAGACTAAAGCACAAATCAGGGCATTTGGGGGTTGCTTTGTGACAAAAAAAACTGGCCCCTAACTCCTGTGGAAGTTATAACGTCAAACGTACTTGAAGATCGCAAAATTAAATCGAAACTCCCGATTTTTTCAGGTTTACGATACCACGCAATTATAAACGTAAGCCCGGATCTCGAAATTACAAAAATTACACTAACGAAAAGTTAGCAGAAGTCCTTGAAGAAATTAAAGGGAAAAGAATAAGTATACGTAAAGCAGCATAGAAGTATGGGATTCATAAGAATACGCTTTGGTTTAAGCTGAAAAGAAAACATGAGAAGTTACATGGGAGACAAACAGGTTTTACTAACGAGGATGAACGAGCATTCAGTGGTCACATAATTGCAATGTCGACATTTGGATTTCCAGTTACTGCTTTTGGCCTTAGATGCGTTGTGAAATCCTATTTAGATCGCCAGGGTAGGAATGTAAGTTGTTTCAAAAAAAACTTACCCGGTTCTGATTGGGTAAATTTGTTTCTCAAGCGTCATAAAGAACTCTCTCAGACCAAGAAATTGTAAACACGTTCTTCGATAATTTGGAGAAAGGATTGCAAGGAATCTCTCCTTCCAATTTATGGAATTTTGATGAAACAAATTTAGTGGATGACCCAGGATCGAAAAAAATAATCACCAAAAGGGGAACAAAGTACCCCGAAAGAATCAGAGATGCACCAAAAGCGTGCACTTCTATAATGGTATGCGAAATGCCGAAGGAAAACTAGCTCCACTCTATATAAAATATAAATCCCAAAAACTGTGGTCTACATGGACTGAAAATGGCCCCGCCAATGCACGGTATAACTGTACAAGTTCAGGGTGACTTGATTTTCAAATTTTTGAAAACTGGTTCCTAAATTTATTACTTCCACAATTGAAACGTCTCGATGACCAAAAGCTATCCTTGGTGACAATCTGAGTTCTCACTTGAATCTGAGAGTTATTCAAGAGTGTGAGAATAATAATATTCGCTTTATCGCATTGCCGCCAAATACTACACACCTTCTCCAGCCACTGGATGTGGCGTATTTTCGTTCAACGAAAGAAAATTGGAGGAAAGTTTTAAACAAATGGAAGGAGACTGCTCACGGAAGCAAGTTCACCTCTGTACCAAAGGACGAATTTCCTTGTCTACTAAAAAAGTTAATGGAGACGTTAGCATAGAGAGGCGTAAAAAATTTAAAGGGGGGTTTTAGGAAAACAGGACTTTATCCATTGAACCGAGAAGTATTGAACCGCTTGTGCGGTCGTATTACCCGGTATAGAAGTAACTGGAGTTGTTGAAACAGTTTTATGCAACATTTTAGCAACACACGAGTGGAAGTAACACGAACGATACAAATAAGAAGAAAAAAACGAGTGTGGATCCAGTTAAATATGATGCCAATGTAGACCTTGATGAACCTCAGACTTCTGGTTCCGGTACGAGAACCCAAGCTAAAAACAAGAAAACACGTGAACGTCATAATTCCCCAGATACCAGTGCCGACGAAACGGAAGTCCAATATGCAGAAAATTATGACAGTCCATGGACTAAAGAATTCTATTCTGGTGAAGACAGGCCTGCTGATGATAGAGAAACTCCAGTTTTCAAAGAGATAGATAAAGAGGTTGTAAAGATCCAGCGTCCTTTACGTATGTTTTTTAGAATAAATTATTCGCGGACCACC
This sequence comes from Vesta saturnalis, assembly GCA_036346205.1. NCBI lineage: Eukaryota > Metazoa > Arthropoda > Insecta > Coleoptera > Lampyridae > Vesta > Vesta saturnalis. The sequence continues at coordinate 1,433,337 of JARFJB010001511.1, forward strand.
CTATATTTCAAATTACAAAAGATTTCGCGATATTAAGCCACAAATAATTCATTAATCACCGCTGACGTGTATTTCTAAAAAACCAGTAAGTTTTTGCACGTCAGAGCAATTTAAACCAATCCAATAACGGCATTCCCCGCACGGTAGCCACGAAGCCGCCCACAGATGCACCTTTATAAACCCGCGACGCGCTGCACTTCGCCCGTTCATTCATCCGTACCGTACGTGAAATACCTGCTCGATCGTGATCGAGACCGCCACGCTGTTCCTGATATCCAGTAGCCGCCAGTACCGATTGCTTCTTGTAATCACCGACCTGTTAATCGCTGCCGCGGAGTCCATCGCGATCGCGTGGTAACACACACCACATCGCGCCGGGCGACCTAAAGTTTACTGAACTACAATTAAAAGACACGTAAGTTGTAGAGTCATATAATCTAACAATTTACAAACAATCACTACAGAACGTAAATAACGACGGGCTTAGTCTCCAGGAGTTATAACGTTAACATTACACAACCACATACAGAAAGGGCGTAACGAAGGGGAAACCCCGCGTCGCCGACTCATTACACTAACAAAGAGTGTAACGCAAGGTAGATCCCGACGTCACTCGCAAACACCTGAGGGTGAAGGTTTGATACAGGGCTGTAAAGACCTACAACCTTTTCTTAGTCAAACAGGTTAGACAGGCAGCTGCCTACAGTCTACTGTTGGAGCTAAGGCCCCCGCTTACTACACATACATACACCACCTACAGACAAACACAATAAAAACACACAGTGTCTTTAATCGCAGAAAGTACACATGAAACCTGTTGCATAAATTTGTATTAAGAATATACGCCGGAAATTAAAACATTAGATAATCCGTAAGTTATCGAATATTAACCTGTAGTGAATAGTAAAAATACGACCGCGTGTATATTACGAGATTTACCTTAGTAAAAGTAAATTCATTTTAGTGGAGCATTTTCCATAGCAAGTATTTCGTTTACTTTATATTTTGTATATAATTGAATTTAGTTGAGCCATTAGGACTTAATCCAGTTGTTTAAATAGTCTAAACGCTTTTTGAGAACAAAACGCATTCTCAAACCGGTTCTAAGCATATAATGATAGTCCAGAGATCTCGCCTCTATTTTACGCGAATCTTCCGCGTGTATTTCTTCTTTGGAGTACGACATACAAGCTTCAGCGCTACAGGGAGACTGAAGAGTTTAAACATCTAGTGCGCAAAGCGGGGACAAGTATTGATTTTCCTCCGTGACCTAGAAACAACTCGAGTTCATTGCGCTGGCGCTTCCGATCCATATCTGCTAAGGCTACCGTATACGCTTCTGTAAGACAGGGCCGTAATTTAAATATTAAGAATACACTCCATTTCAAACGCGAGTGGAAAAAAAAACTAGATAGGGAATAGATTAAGACATTATATATATATATATATATATATATATATATATATATATATATATATATATATATATATATATATATTTGTTCACAGAAAAGACTTTGCACCCAATAACCAGGCGAGAGCAGAAGGAGCCCTGCTGATATACATTATATTTAGTTTGAGTTTGTTATTAATATTATTGTAACATTATAAAATAATATAAGTCTTAAACCGCTTTAGTAAAATTATTTAAAGTGACTGTGTTACGCCCACTAAATAATACGAATCCACACCCCGTTTAGTAAGAAATATATAAACACGACTGAGCATAACCGAGGCAAAATAACACTGCGCTGGATTACACCCAAAGAAGGGCGGTTATATAAAATAACACTCCGACATCAACAAGAAGGAGGTTATAAGGTAGGAAATTACATCGTTGTGAAATTCGATGGGAAGTATTTCCCAGGAGAAATTACGAAAACTATGAAAAAAGGAGCACACGTAAATGTGATGACACCTTTTGGAAAACAATGTAAATGGCCACAAGGAAATAATGAAATATTTTATAATAACAGTGAAATTATTATGACAATAAATGAACCGAGGAAGGCGAGAATTATTTGATGATCCAGAATTGCAAAGCCTCCTTGACTAGATTTTTCTACTTTTGTATACATAATATACCGTTCCATTTTTTATTTTTAGTGTTTAGTAGTAAAGTTTCGTTTTTTTTCCGAAATTATATTCATGTATTTTACGTTCCAAAGCAGTTCCGTTCTTTAAATATCTTTTCTATCATTAACTGAAACTTTTTAACGGTTCTGTCTATTATAAAAAAACCATGAAAACTGTCACAAAGTAACCCCACTTTACGGTATAAAATTATATTTACTCACCCATGATTTTTATCTCACATACAGTAAGTAACTTGTTCAATTTATATTACTTTAATGATGTTGTATTGTAGGTTAACCCTTTCACTGCGGCTTGCTCGAGTAAAGCGGTACGTAAGATACGGCATTTTTCTACCGCTTGCGAATATATTCGTCTAGAGCAGTTTGATCCAACCATCATTCAAAATGTTTGATTTTTTTATCAATTTTATCGCAGAATAAAACAGAAAAATATTGTTCTATTATATGTATAATGATATATAAATACATGCACTGCAAATCAACTACAAAAGTATATTTTAGGAAAAATGAAATAAAAAAATACATTCTAAGGAAACATTTATGAGTAACAAAACAAAAGGAATTTAATTTAAAAGTGTTTCTTGGTGTGATATATCTCGAAACATGGAATTATACATAAAGGAAGATCACATGTTTGACACATATATCTTGTATCTCTTCTTTTTTTATTTTTTGTGCATACTACGCAGCGTTTTGTGGCCAACCTATTCTGGTTAGTGGATGGTATAGTTGTAGGAAATGTCTTTCAGTTAGACGTAATTCAGAATTCTGGTCCAGAATCGCCTTCCCACCGTGCGAGTAGAAGCTGGAGTATGATATTTCGAAATTATCTCTTTTATTAGTTGCATGTGGAATTTTTCCAGAGGCACATAATTTTGGGTGTTGCACTTATACAGTTGGTAACAATTCAAAACTGTACAATCTAATAAATGGTAAAACACCTTTTTATACCATTTTATGGACTTGCATACACACTCTATAGAAGAAAGTAGCATATCCGACTTATCTACTGCTGCCATGTTCTAGTTATAATCGACGATACAGCTAGGTTTCATAATGACTCTTCATGTTTCGCGATCCTTTTTTCCCGTTTCTTTAGCATCAGGTCTATGGCAAGTTGTCAACATATTAAGCTCTCTCTTATTGTACCAATTGTCGAAGAATAATGTGTGACCTTCATTTAGGTAAGGTTTGAGTAAAGTCATCACTGTATTACCGGATTTCCCAATATCTGCTCCTCTGAATTCCTTCACATTTGTTGATGAGCCAGTATAGATGATAAAATCGAGAATAAACCCAGTATCACAATCGCACAGCAAAAAAAATTTAACACCAAATCGGTGCAAGGGATATACTGTCTGAAAAATACTCGGCCTCTAAATAATAACAAACTTTCATCAATACATATATTTTGGAATGGGTAAAAAGCTTCCTTGAATTAATTTCTTAGATGGTCAACAACCATTCTGATTTTCTGCAATGAGTCTCCATTTTCAGGTGGGGGGATTTCATTATCACTGAAATGCAGAACCTTTGACAGCAGTAAAAATCTGTCTCTTTTCATGAGTCTTGAAAAAATAGGAGTGCTTGTAAACTCATCTGTTGACCAATAAGAAGTTAGTTCATTTTTTTTGTGTGCGCCATTAGCAATGCGACAACAAAGAAGCAGTAGAGCTCCTTGTATTCAACAGGCTGCCACTGTTTTATGCACAAACTATCGGAATGTTGCTGATTTTGTAAATAAACAAAATATTTGTTTGTTTCGCTTGCTATTGTTTCCACAAACTCTTGCGTGAAAAAAAACTCAAAATAGGGTAAGGCAGAATTATCTAACATACCTTCAATCCTAGAGCCACTGTTTGTGGTATCAAATGTATGAATATTTGGTTCAAAACTCTTTGTTGTCCATACAAAATGTCTTTCTCCTTGAAATTTTGCGGTAGGTTCAACATCTTCATTATTTTCGTCAGACTCGACAGAATTATCCAAATCGGTTCGGTTAGACAGAAGTTCTACATCCTCCACGATGTGAGCTTCTAGTCCCCCAATACGATCTTGATCGGACCATTCATCGTAGTCCTAAATTGTAAATATAATAAATAATTATTGTTATATACAAAAAAAAGTAGGATAACCTAACCCTCAGCCATATTGTTCTTATACTCACGTTCTCCTCTATCTGTTCTTCATATTCGCTATCGCTTAACGCTAATATATTTTCCAGTTGCTTATTTGTTAGATATTTACGTGGCATTTTATACAAACATTATACAACTTATACAAACGTGTCTACTATAGCAACCTCTTGCTACGTCTTAGTTTACATAAATATATTTTATCACGTCACATATGCAGTCTCCGCCATAACGCCGCCCGTCGCGGTCATCATTCCCCACTCTGACGCCTATAAATATTCCTATCGGTTTTATTCGTCTAGAGCAGTCTAATCCTATTTTACCGTGCAATGCGAATATATACGTCAAGAGCAGTTTGTCTTATGGCGCAGATATACGTCAAGAGCAGGGAAAGGGTTAATTAAATACGCACGTAATTGAAGACTTTATACTGCGACGATTCGTTTATTGACTGTGCCTTTTATATATGTCAAATGTTAATGTCAGAATGCTTGATAACACCGAACAGAATTGCTAACCTAAATCAGTTTTACATTTCTTTGATATATGTCAAAAGTTTAATGTCGGAGATACTTGACAACACCGAACAGAATTGCCAACCTAAATCAGTTCTAACTGCATCCTCTCGTGCACAATAGGTGGGTTCTAAAGGGGGCAATGAAACAGTCAGTTATGATGCAACTGCTCGGACTCGTGAAAATTGGTAAAAAAATTTGAGTTAGTCAACAGACGCGCGACTAAAAAATATATTAATATTAATGTCTTCAAAAGCTTTTTCTGAGAAACATTGTGTATAACGTGAGGTGACTAAAACCAATTTGCGAGGGAAGGTTACAGTGCAAAGAACTTTTGTAAATGGGAATACGAAAAGAATACAATTTTTAATTTTGACTAATGATCCCAATTTTCACCACCAAAAAAACTCGTTTAAAAAAATTTAAATAATTATAACTTCTCATTGTTTAACATTCAATTACTGATTCAGCGACAGAAGTTAAATTAAGAACACGGACGTTAACCATTATCAAGATTTAATACTCATTAAGAAATAAATTTCTATCTTAAACGTATTGTTCTAAGAGGTTTAATTGCCTATTTGTTTGTGCAGATAATTAACTTGTTGCTTATTTATTTTAGTAACAATTGAAATATGTATAATGCATTTAAAATGTAAATCAAGAGAATGAATTTACTGTACAACTAAATTACCTGATCCTTGATCCGCATTATTATAATTAATTTTAATTTCAAAAACTTACAATAAGCGAAGTGAAAATGAGAAATAAAGTTTTGTATAATTTTTATTTTTAAAAAATGAAGCTGTAAACAAACTTTTATTTCTGTTTTGGTATATTATACTCTCTTTGTGATTCTTAAATCACGCTTAACAACTTTTCTCACCTCGGTCTTACAAAACATTCTGCTTTCTCTTAAATATTATTTGGTTGGCGACCCTCGTTTGCATTATCATAGTTATAACAGTACCATGAGTTACCCTTCTCTGAGCTGTAAGGTAAAGGCACCAGTGATCGACAGTGCACCAGTAATCGACACTTCAAAATTCAAAATCCTCAATTAGGGGATATATTCAAATTTCTGCATAATTCCCTGCCAGAACGAAAGAGTGATACCTCTGGCAACCCTGTAAAACTTCTTGAAGGTCACAATTTCAGTTTAGCAGCAATAAAATGGCGCGTGTTATATCGAGGACGTGAATTACGTTCTTTCTAAGGAGATTTGTTAAGGTCAGTACATGATAAAATTGATTGTTGTTTTTTAAATAGTTAAGGTATGTGAATAAAATGTTGTGTAAAGTACTTTCGTGTTCTAAAATACATGTTTTTGGTAAAATTTCGTTGCTTTGTTTGATTCTAACCTAAATTTTAGGGATGTCGATTACTGGGTATGCATAAGCATATATTCTCCAGTGTTCGATATTACTTGTCGATTACTGGGGTATTATGGGGCTCCAGCGTTCGACATTAATGCTTTCTCTTTGAAATTAACTTTTTTTTTTAAATGTTTTTGATAATACAATTTTGTTGCTTACTTTGATTCTAACCTAAATTTTAGGAGTGTCGATTATTGGGTACAGATACGCATAATATTCTCCAGTATTCGACACGATTGTCGATTACTGGAGTATTATACGGCTCCACTTTTAATGATCTCTTTGCAATTGACTAATATATATATATATATATATATATATATATATATATATATATATATATATATACACACACTTTATCGAATCATGCCACCTAAATTCAATTATAGCAGAGAGCAAATGGATTCTGCCATTGAGGCAATTTCACGCGGAATGCCTGTTGCAACTGCCGCTAAAACATTTAATGTCCCCAGAACAACTCTTCATGACAAAACATCAGGGCGGACACCAAAACTGGGCCCACCTTCAATACTGGCTAATACTGAGGAAGAAATATTGGTAAACTGGATACTTCTCTTATCCCAAAAACACCGACCCGTAACAAAGGAGGAAGTTCTCGACAGTGTCCAAATGATTCTAAGACTAAACAAGAGAAATTCTCCATTTACTGATGGACGACCAGGAAAAAATGGTTTGCCTCGTTCCTTAAAAGAAATCTACAAATAACGACTCGTACAGCGCAAAACTTAACGCCAGCAAGACAGAGCGTTACAGATGAGCAGTTAAGACGATGGTTTGAAGAGATTCGTGAATATCTGCGTTCCTAGAATCTCCTGGAGGTTACCCAAGATCTAACCCGCGTTTTCAACACAGTCAAAAGTGCCTTCTACAACCAAAAGGTGACAAAGTTCTTGCCAGGAAGGGAGAAAAATCTGTTTATATAGCTGGAACAAACGACGACAAAGAAAATCTAACGGTCCTTCTTACAGCGAATGGACAAGGAGACTTCGCACCACCCATGATTATTTTTAAATACGAGAGAATTCCCAGTTCCATATCATCAGTAATGAACAAAGAATGGGGTATTGGCCGTTCCGAAACAGAATGGATGTGTGGTGCTACATTCTATGAATATGTAATTAACGTCTTCGTGCCCTGGTTAGATAAGAACAATATTCAAAGACAAATAATACTATTTATTACCTACAATTTATCGCAGTATTACAAATAAAATCAGATAGAGATAATTGCCTTGTACCCTAATTCGACCCATCTTATCCAACCGACGGACGTTGCAGTGTTTAAACCTTTGAAATGGTATTGGATAAAATCAGTAAGGCAATTCCATGTTGATAACGATGGATCACAATTAAGAAAAGAAAACTTTCCTAAACTACTTGAATCTGCTTTGTCATTAGTGTCCAAGGAAACTGTGCAAAACGGGTATAAACCGTGTGGTCTTAGTCCATTTTCCGTAGAAAACGTGAAATTTTCTAGCATATCCTAAAATAAAATGCGGTAAAAATCGATAAGATAAAGCAAAAACAACAATTACATGTGTTAGAAGAATTGATACCAGAAGACGGAATGATCCTTTTTAAACAGGTTGAAGGAAAGGAAGAGTGGAATGGAAGGAGTGAGGACAAATCTTGCTTTGAAATATGGAGAAAGGTAAAAAATTACATAGGAACTGAAGCTGAAGAAGAATCAAAACAAAAACCCAATCAAGAACTCAAAGACAATGAAAAAGAAAAAGCAACAAATAATAAATTAGTTATCCATTCCATTCAAATATTTACACCCGAGTCTAAATGTCAACACCCCCTAACCTCACAAACAAGTCCAACTACAATTGAAAACATTACAAAAGTTCATGCAATAGAAAAGAAACACCATGAAACTCCACTAAAAGAAAATCCTGGTTTCATAAAAACAACATAGTCTAAATTCACCAGTCTCATTACTTCGCCAGAATGTTCCAACGCCATTTAAAAAAGCATTATTTTGGCCTAGCACATTAGAAAGTGAAAAAAAAGAGAAGTAAGGAAAAGGTCCCGTCGGCACGAAAAAAAAGTAGCTGAAAAAAAAGGAAACTTGAGGAAAAGGAAAATAGAGCAAAGGCAAGAGAAGCAAAAACAAATCAGAAAAGCAAATTGGTGGGAAAACGAACAGAAAAAGAGAGAAAGATTTCGCACAAGACAAGTGATGAAGAGAAAGAATGGATGGAAAGCGGAGATAGCTTAGATGATGTATCGGAAATGGAAACTGCCCAGGACGAAGAGCTACATCTAGACGAAGATTCAGATAGCGACTCTTTGCCTCTGACAAACTATGTGTATAATGTTGGAGATTTTTTGTTGGTAAGGTTTTTGGGTGGAACCCGCAAAAACATCCAATATAGATATACTTGTGTTGATCAGAAAAAATTAACAAATGGAGAAATTGAAATTATGTCCTTGAAGTGCATTAACGATGATAAGACAGTATATCGAATGGTCGACAGTGACGTCTCCGTTATCAAAGTGGAACAGATATTGGAGAAATTGCAACATCCTTTGATACAAAGTGTTGGAGATAGGCTTAAATACGTTTTTCCTAAAAGCTTAAACATTTTTGAATATTAAGGTCCCACTTTGTCATTTAATTTTTTCATGTGTTAAATAAAAAAATATAAGTAATTACCTATCTAATTCTTTTTTTTTATTCTAGAAATTATGTCGATAACTGGGGCGACGATAACTGGTGAAAGGGTATCGATTACTGGTGTATCCAAAATAACATTAAATCGCCATAAGATGCAATAGTGTCGATTACTGGTGCCTTTACCTTAATTCATAGTTTTACTTTCCTTGAAGACCCTATCAATGATGATTTTCGATGCACATGCAATCCAATTGTAGTGCAACTAGAACATCCTACCATAATCATTCCTTAGTGTCCTGGTTATGGAACCTCCTACCTTTTAATTCTGTTCCCAAAGCGCAAATCGACAAAGCATTGAAGCCCAAACTAACAAGATTTCCTCCATAGATAACTCACGATACTTAATACTGTGTGCCTTCTGTATAAACACAAAAAACACCTTCATTAAATGTTGCAGCGGGTCAATATTTTGTAATGCCGTTACAATACCGTAGAACGATTGTGACTGGGAGGCTTTAACCCAGCAAAATCTAGCAAGTCTAATCCAGCCGCTAGCAAAAGTAATTCGAGCACTTTGGATGCATTAAACTAGTATAAATTTTGGTACGCGTTATCATTTTTAGTAGTAAGGCGCCATGAACTTTCTAAAAGAAAACCTTACAAGTTGAAAATGGGAATAAAAAGATGTGAGAGATGAAAGAAAGTTTTAATAGCATCTATACTAACAAATACAGACAAATCAAGACAAGAAATTAAGTATCCGATAAATAATAATTCAGTTATTCCAAAAAAACATAATATCTGGTGTTGAACAACACATGAAAACAAATGAAATAATTTTTTTAGGATAATTACCCAACCTCTATTGTAATACGTTCATAACGAAAACAGGCAACATTGGCAAAATAACAACAATAATTTAAGCTTTCATGTCAGAGGTTAATAGAGGTTAACTTGGATAGGCTCCTATAAAAATATAATAATTTAGGCATTTTCAAACCATTTAATTAAGTTTTAAGGCTTATTTAGCTTCGAATTAAGAAACTTTACAAAGGAAAGTTATGTAAAACTAAATTATGTTTAAAAAACATGTCTACACATTTTCCTATAAAATTATTTGTTACTTAGATATTGAAAAAGTTTGAACAAACTCTTAAAATCTACTTTAGGAATTTTTTTTACCAAATTACCAAATTTGTATAGAACATAATTAATTTATGATTTTAAGATCTATATGCCGATATTTGTATATATTTGAAATATGCAGCTATTTTTAGAAATATTTGATAAAAACAAAACACTGGTCCCTATAAACCCCCCTCTCCATCACTGAATTCCTACCAAAATATAATCAGCTCTAAGAGAAATGCAATCAAGCTTAAATTCGAAATATGTACGTATACTTGATCGTTGTAGAGTCGTGGATACTAAGACATGCACACACACCTACACGCATGCACGCACACACACTAACACACCACAGCTTAGTGGTTTGAACTTTAGAACGATCCGTCAAGTATCACTAAAATCACAAGGTAATGTCGAATGTCTCTTTCTTAAAGCAAAATAGTTGCCTCTTTTAAAAATAAATTTTACCTAAAAAGCCCCATGTTAATACATCTGAGCGATGTTTAGTCCAAATATAAATTACTGTAAGAGATCATACTTTTGAGTCAGAAAATTTTCTGCTTCTGCTTAAGATTATTGTTTGTGTAGAATCTGCTATTAATAGCGTCTTTTTACCGTGATATCAATATCAGCAAATAGAAATCTTTCTACGAGTTATATTATCCCGTTAATGTTAATTGAGACCGAAATATTCAAGTTTAACGTACAAAAATTTGTTTAGTTTTAAGCAAAAAAAACCGCTTAAAGCTAGGTTGAATTTATAATTTATACAGGATGAATCTTATCTAATCCGCCAAAATTAAAGAAGTACTAGAACTCATCATTCTAAGCAAAAAAGTTCATATGTACATGGGTCCGGAAATACTTCGTTTCCGAGATACAGGTGTCAAAGTTGAAAAAAAATCGCGTTTTCTTCAATATCTTTCGACTGCTTCGAAATAGTTTCATGAAATTTCGTATACGGGTTTTTGGGATGACAAATTCAAATTTGTGATCCATTTAGTTGTGGTTTCTAGAGGGCGCCAGCGCAACATTTCGACCACTTTAAATCTTTGCAACTTTTTTGTGCTACACTGTATGCCATTTTGGACTAAAAAAATCGATTCTCCTATCTTTTCTGCTACAAAAAGGTATATCTTAGTGAAGTCGCTAGGAGCAACCCTTTCTGAGAAAAAGACATTTATAACTCACAATGTTTATTTATGCAAAACTAACCTTTGTATGGAGCACTAAAATATCCAACATTAAAAAAAGAAAAAAAAAATTAATATTAAAAGTATACATGTTGTATGTCTAGGCATTCTATCGTATTTAATTATAGATTTTTTATTAAAATGTTATTATCAATGAACGCAAAGAGACAGATAAGTACATAAGTAAACAAGTAAGTTACTTAGTAACAATTAAAAATTCCTATTGATAAACCTGTCAAAAAAATACCCTCCGAAAATGTGAATACAACATGAGTTTTAAAAGCGTTTTTCTCGGAAAGGGTTGCTCCTAGAAGAAAAGATAGGAGAATCGATTTTTCTAGTCCAAAATGGCATACAGTGTAGCAAAAAAAATTGCTACGATTTAAAGGGGTCGAAATCGTTGCCGCTGGTGCCCTCTAGAAACGACAACCAAATGGACTACAAATTTGAATTTGTCATCCCAAAAAAACCCCGTATACGAAATTTCATGAAACTATTTCGAAACAGTCGAAAGATATTGAAGTAAACGCGATTTCTTTTTTCAACTTTGACACCCTGTATCTCGGAAACGAAGCATTTCCGGACCCATGTACATATGAACTTTTTTGCTTAGAATGATGAGTTCTAGCACGCCTTTAATTTTGGCGGATTAAATAAGATTCACCCTGTATAACAACAAAATGTGTTTTAAGGAAGCTAATTCAAGTTTTATTTTTAATGTCAATAATAATTAAAGTAATTATTGAGTTTTTGTGTCAATCTTGCACAGTTTTAAGTTAAAGTGATAATAACCTACTGCCGTTTCGTTCTGTTACAATTCAAGCTTGAAAACTTTCTTCTAAATTGTGGCAATCTGTGTATTTTACCTGTCAAGACACCGACCACCTCAAACCTACTCCCGATAACGACCCCGTTTCCATTAAGGACTTCCTGCAAGTTCTTACACACTCCCTTTTCCGCATGTTCCCTGAACGACAGGACATGGTTCTTCGCTCGCTTGACTCCCTCTCCCAAAAATTTTCCAACGGCGTATCAACGTCTGAGTATCAGGTACGCGGATGAAGGTAGCCGTAATCCGCCAAACCAATCCTTAACTCCTTCCCAATGGATATCATAGCAGGGACCGTTAATTCCAGGGGCGTGCGTCGGAAACGCCCCTAAATCAAACACTTTTTACACTCCCACAATATTCACATCCTCTCCATCACCGAAACAAAGCTTACACCCAGATGCACCCTTGATTTCAACACCTTTTACACTTATTCAAACAATAGACAACATGGAACCGCCCAATTAATTAAAAACTGCATCCCTTCCACTCCTTTTCAACTCCCGGCGCACCTACAGCATCACGAATGCGTTGCTGCAACGGTGCACTTTCCCGCTCCCATAGTATTTATTTCCTATTACAACCCGCCAGGTCACAACACACTATCAGATGACCTTTTAATCTACGCTTCTGGCCTCCCAAATGCTGTTATCCTAGGTGACTTCAGTGCCCGCCAAGCCCAATTCGGAGGCACCGCAACGACTGGCAACGGTAACAGGCTATCATCCGCTCTGTTGCAGTTGCCACTCCTGCGAATCTCCAACACTCAACTAACCTATTTCGAACATTTAGGTGCCTCTATAGTAGACCATATCATAGTTTCCGAACCCATAGCTCACTATTTCGATAGTGAATGCTTTCTAGGCACCACGATCACATCTGATCACATACTACTACTGGTCAAAACTTCATTTTGTCCAGCTCCCCTACACCTCCTCAATACACAGTAATTAAAGATTTTTCTAGAACAGACTGGAAAATGTTCTCCGAACGCATCTCCAACAACCTTCCTATACTCAATCTTCAAACGACCCAAGATCTCGAGAGAGCCATTAGTGACCTAACTTTCGTAATTACGGAAGCGGTCGAAATCTCAGTGCCATTAAAAAACATCGATATCTCCCGCAAACCGCTCCCACAGCACATTGTGAACTGGATCAAAAGACGAATATATCGTCAATTCTTGCGGTCCAGGGATCCGGCTCTGAAGGCCGAATACAATCGCTGTAACGCCTTAATCAGGCGAGAAACCAATAAACACGCTGAAGACTCCTAGACCAAAGCCACTTCCCAGCTAAATTATAGAAATGGTAAACTCTTCTGGCAACAGTTCGATAGACTGACCAGAAGAAAAGTAAACCCAAAATCCCACCTAACCGACCTTCAGGTCAACATAATCTCCTCCGACCAAGAAAAGGCCGATTTCTTTGGTCACCACCTTCAATCAATTTTTCAATCCCCAGATGATCCCCAGTTCGATAACCGGTTCAACGCACTCCTCGAGGGTCGCCTTGAAGAATTTCGCAACCTTAACCTTCCTGAAACTCAAGTCGATAACGAGAGCCCTTTTTATCACGCCCGACCAGGTCCAAACATATTTCACAAAAAAGGGAAAAATTCAGCCCCAGGTCATAACTGCTTAAATAGGAAAATCCTCCGGCACCTACCTAACCCAGCCCTCCGTATACTTTCCGACATTTATAACAAATGCTTAACCCTCTCTCACTTCCCGACGGACTGGAAATCGGCCTCTACCGTCATGATACCAAAACCTCACGCTGACCTAATCTCACTCTTCTCCTATAGACCCATTTCCCTTCTGTGTTGCCTCAGAAAATGCTACGATCAGATTCTAACCAGGCGACTCAGGGACCACCTAGAATTCAACGACCTTCTTCCCAACAGCCAATTCGGCTTCCGTCCCAACCGAACGTGTCACGATCTCTTGTTGAAACTGCTTACAAAAATAACCAGGACATTCAATCACAAGCAATGCAATCTGGCTGTGTTTCTGGACATTAAGTAAGCATTCGACAGGGTCTGGCACGCCGGTCTCCTGTACAAGATCCGTATCCTCAATACCCGACCCCTTTTCCAAACTCCTACTCTCGTACCTGACCAATCGGTCAGTTCGAGTCAAAGTAGGGAAAACCTTCTCCGATCCTTTTCAACCTACAGCAGGCGTACCGCAACGCTTTGCCTTAGCCCCGATCCTATACACTATCTTCGCATCCGACAGTCCCGAAGTCATACAACCCGGAGTAGTCGTCGCGCAGTTTGCGGATGACACCGCCTTCTGGGCGGTTAATCGAAACAGTGAAACGGCCTCCCGCCTCATATCGAAAACCCTGTGGAACTTCTCCAACTGGGCTAACCAGTGGAGAGTCTCCGTCAATCCCACCAAAACCCAAACTATCCTCTTCCGCCATCCTAATTACACTGAGAATAAATTCCCAAAGCTAGCCTCCAGAAATGTTTCCCTCGCCCTAAATCAAGAAAGACTCCCACTCAAAGATGAAGTCACCTACCTAGGAATCCTCTTTACTAGAACCCTCAATTGGCTACCCGATGTTAAAAAAACACTCAATAGCATTGAGAACCGCGCAAACCTACTGGGCGCCCTCCGGGGTAGAATCAGAGGTTGCCACCCCAAAACACTTATACACACTTATAAAACATACATCCGCCCTGTTATGGATTTCCGATTACCAATATACACCAATATTAACCCCAATCACCTTTCCTGTAACGCCTCCTGTGGACGCCGAATCCTCAGACGAATACACAGATTACCTCTCAGGTACCCTAGCTACCTCACAACACAATACGCAAACATACCAACCATCACACACAGAATCCAAACACTACAGAAAAACTTTGCACATAAACGAATCTTCGGCGACACTATCCCTACCAAAGAGATCCTTACCACACCCTACAACTACTGTTTTCCCCAATTCCCACGAAGAAAACGTAAATTAAAATTCAAACATCCCCCCGCAATATCTACACAACTCCTCAACGGCCTCACCGAGGAGATAGAAGATTCCCTGGACAACATCCCATATGCTGTCCGCATCCCCCCGTCTATTCGATAACAACCCAGCAAGAAACCGGACGACGAATCTAATAATCACACTAAGCACACTACACCCTACTTAACAATACACACATTTAAGCCGATTAACGCACTTTTTTCTTTTTTTTTACACCAAAAGTAAGCACATCTCATGATTGTAAACTATACAATAACAACAAAACATCGTAACACCAACAAACATGGATTAACCAGGGCTGAAGAGGAGAAGGACTCCTGAACAGTCCATGAATAAGATATATAAGCTATAAATAAGTAAATACTAACCATAAGCATGAGCATACTAACAAAAAAAAAACCTGTCAAGTACCATTTTAAAAAACGGATCAACATCAAATAAGCTCATGTACCGCGTAAGGATTCTCATGAAGCAAAATTGGCATCGTGCCACGAGGAAGGTTGTATAGTTTAAACACACAATGAAAAATTTTTACTTAATTTTTTGTTTTACTTCACATCCAAATACGTGGTCTTTAAATGTCAATAGCGAGCTCAAGCAGTGTTGCCACAATCTTTGAACTTGGGCACCCTACTTGACATAGTTTGACATTATGCATACAGTATTA
The DNA here is from genome assembly GCA_036346205.1 of Vesta saturnalis. Lineage (NCBI taxonomy): Eukaryota > Metazoa > Arthropoda > Insecta > Coleoptera > Lampyridae > Vesta > Vesta saturnalis. The sequence continues at coordinate 1,448,915 of JARFJB010001511.1, forward strand.
TAGGTTCCAAGAGTTATTATTCTCCTCAACGCCTTTTCTCTTCCTTTGCCCGTTAGCATTACAAACCTAAAAAAATGAAGATCTAATGAAAAATATAAACGAACCGTAAATTGAATAGCTCCATTTTTATTTACGCTTTGCTCATTTATCTTGAACCCTTTCGTTCTCTTCCACTTATGTTTCACACCAACGTTTAGTACATGCAATTAACATCTTGCACTAAATTTATTAAACCAATTACTTACGTCAAACATAAACAAAGAATTCACACACATGAACAAAGATAATGTTGATTGTGCTACTGGTCCATTCTATTTCAGATTCTTAAATGAGTACTAATTAATACCAAACCATACACATGACTGACACGTTCATTTTAGAATTTCTGAATTTGCTTTGTTTTCTTCTTTGTTTTACTAATATTCAAAGTATCTAATTTCCACTTTGCCGTTATCCTTCTTCCTCGTTCATAAGTGAAATACAATTGTACAAATCCAGCCTTTCGTTCATTTCTGCTTGCTGGTATTCTTAGGCTGATAGTGATAATCTTAAATCGTGGATTGCGTAGTTACCAAAGTGTGAAAAGCAGTCTCACTTTTTATAGAATTATATTGGTTTGTAACCCCTTGGGACTCCTTGTCATGTTACAGTTCGCTTAATTTGCTCCGTAACATTTTTATAAAAAGAACAGTTTTTATGATAATTATACATTTTAACATTTATGTTAAATGCCACCATGAAAAAACCTACATTATTTTTTAGTTTTGAAGAAGGTGTGCTATAAAATTTTTACTTCTAGCGTTATATTTTTAGTGTGCACAGATTTTCTAAATGTGACATCTGTCAGTATTAATTTTTCAAGCAACCTCGTTACAGGTACTGCTATTTCCCTTCGGAAATTATTAATTTCTAATCTAAACTTTTTCCAAGTCGTTTTTTTTATTTAATTTAACTACTTTGGATGCTTTATTTATTATAACTTACTTCGATATATTTCAAGTTACAACATTTAATTTAATTAGGTTGAGGTCTAGATTGAAATGCGTTGAAGAAGATAATATTCTAATCGAAAGGACTTCAATTGCCAGTCTTGAACTTGTAGTGTATTTTAATTTCGAACTGAATTAAGATCACCTGGATTTTATCTGTTGATTCACATGTTTTTAAAATTTAAAATGCCTTCTTATTTTTTATTCTTAAATACATTCAAGATCGATAATTTTGGTTTTGATAACCTCAAATCGTGAAACTTTTGTAATTTAAATGGTTTCTATGTGTACTTAAATAAATGAACCCTCATGTGTTTTTTTAAACAGTTATTGAAACAATAACTGTAAAATTTATATATTGTGTATTTCTGTGTAGAATATTTTTGTGCCGATTATAAAATTAACTATTTGTGTAAATACTTTCAGAATTAGATTAGTACTTATTTCAGTTTTAAACCTGGGGTTTTAAATACATGTATTTGAATCGCCCAAGGGATTTTTTGGTAAGTTATGACTAATTTATATACTTGAATTTCTCTTGCCGCTCTATCACTCTCATTCTTGTATTATATTTTATTATTTTTAAGGGTACTATTTTTTATACGCATCAATTAATGCAAAATTGTGCCACTTTATTTAATAGGAAAATAAATTTGTTTGTCAACATAAGTGAAGTCTGCTTATCGAACTCACCATTCGCGTACCGGACCACACATGAGCTACTTTTAAAACCCTGGCATTGTTTTACATATTTAAATGTAGCAATCACTTTGCCCATCCTTATTACTTCACTTTAATCTTTAAATAAATTAATAAATGAAGTTACTGTAACCTATTTTAATTAACCTCAACGCCATTTTTGCAAGAGTCATTAAACTCCTGATAACATATTGACGTTTAATAAGCGTAGTTTAAAAGAATGAACACATAAAACTAATTGCAACAGTAAACTATGAATTTGGGGTAAGTAAAAACTGAAGATATGTTCAAATATCTGGTATGGAACATCACACGACCTGCCAACCTACAAAATGAAAATAATTTTAATAACATTTTTTTAGGATAATTATGCAACTACCATAATACACAGGGTAGTGCATTAGTGTGACAAAGTCCCATATCTCCTTTATTTAAAGAGATAAAAAAAAATTAAATACAAAAGTTGTAAGATATGTTCTGGTGCATATTCAAAAAATATTTTTAATTATACAGGGTAGATCATAAAAGCTTAGAAGTAATTTTAATTTTTTTTTAAATACAAAACCCTATATACTATTACATATTTAGATTCTACATACAATTTTAGACATATTTTATGTATAATGTCTTATACCTAAGTCTAACCGTTTTTGACAAATTTCAAATTTTTGGTCAAAAATGACGTTTGCAGGCCAAAACATAGGTGGAAATCTTTTCTAAACGAAGCCTTTATCAATTAGTTATGGTTGGTTTCCTTAGAAATGGGGACCTACTCTAATGGGCTGCATTGATATTTTTGTAATACATTCATACAGGGTGATCAAAAATGGACAATAAAAAGTAGATTTAAAAAAACCTATAAAGTCATTTTTTAATGGAAACCCTTATTTTTAATTCTATCTTATTTAGTATTAAAAATAAGGGTGACTTTGTATAAGAGTGTATATTCCAAAAAATTGTAGTTTTTGAAATAATGACAATTTAACATTTTTTTATTGTAAAAAGGCTACACGGCTTTCAAGTTTTGTTGTTAGTTGGCCGTGACGACGAGGCGTGGCATATAAAAATAATAGAGATCATCAGAAACGTCATTATTTATTGTCAGTTGATAATTTGTGTGATGCATTAGTGTATTTTATAGCAAATTGATTTAAAACTTTAATTAAAATTGTAAATAATGAATTTTTCGCAAGCCGAAATGGTTGATATGATATTTGTTTTGGGAGCTAGTGATAAGAATACGCTCTTAGCAAGAAGGCTGTATCAACAACGGTTTCCAGAGAAACGGCAACCTGAAAGAAGGGCATTTGAAAAGCTTTTGGAGCGTTTTGAAAGAACTAACAGTGTATTATATGAAAAAAATATTAGGGAAAAACGTGCACAGACTGAGGAAAATCAATTAAATGTACTATTAACAGTTACCGAAAATCCATATATTGTACAACGACCCATTTCTCAGTAGGTTGGTGTTGAACGACGTACGGTACAACGGATATTGAAGTCTCAAAAAATGCACCCCTATCACATTCAACTACTTCAAGAGTTGGTTCCTGAAGATTATCAAAAACGACTGGAATTTTGTCAATGGGCTCAAAACAAAATAATCCAACAAAAAAATGTTGTTCATTTGATTTTATTTACAGATGAGGCCACATTTCACAGAAACGGAAGTGTAAACAGACACAATTTTCATTACTATTCTACCGAAAATCCACATTTTGTAAGATATACTTCTCAAACTAGATGGTCTTTAAATGTTTGGGGAGGTCTATATTTTTTTGATCAACGAGTAACAGGGGAAGTATACTTAGACTTTCTGCAAAACCATCTACCTAATTTGTTGCGTCAAGTGCCACAGGACACGCAACAAGAAATGTGGTTTCTTCATGATGGGTCCCCAGTACCTCATACGGGTCCGATAATAACTTTTTTAAATGTTAGATATCCAGAATGTTGGATTGGGAGGGGAGGGCCTGTTGCTTGGCTTGCTAGATCCCCAGATCTTACTAAAATTGACTTTAGCATATGGGAGTACGTCAAAGAGCAGGTTTATAAAATACCGCCTACAACAAAGGAATACATGAAGATTAGGATTAGAAACTGTTTTCAAAACATTAGTGTTGAAATGTGTAGAAATTTAAGCAGCGAATTTGAGAGACGTATTGCATTGTGTATTCAAGAAAGAGGCGGACATTTCGAACAACTTATTAGGTAGTACGTATTTGACGTGTTTCTAGTACTTTTATCTGTATAATTAGTCACAGGTTTAGTTACATTAGAGGTGTTAAGTTTATGATTAGGATTAGGACATAATTTGTTGAATCAAAAAAATATTGTCTTTATTTTAAGTTCGTTTAATAAAATAATTATTTATGTGGGGTTCAATAAATTGTAATATTTCGATCTGAAGTGCTCGATTTTTTTTGTTTCGCCGCGTCCCGCCGTCACGTCCAACTAACAACAAAACTTGAAAGCCGTATAGCCTTTTTACAATAAAAAAATGTTAAATTGTCATTATTTCAAAAACCACATTTTTTTTGGAATATACACCCTTATACAAAGTCACCCTTATTTTTAATGCTAAATAACATAGAATTAAAAAAATAGGGGGTTTGCATTAAAAAAAATGACTTTATAGGTTTTTTTTTAATCTACTTTTTATTGTTAATTTTTGATCATCCTGTATGAATGTATTACAAAAATATCAATACAGCCCATTAGAGTAGGTCCCCATTTCCAAGAAAACCAATCATAACTAATTGATAAAGGCTTCGTTTAGAAAAGATTTCCACCTATGTTTTGGCTTGCAAACGTCATTTTTGTCAAAAACGGTTAGACTTAGGTATAGGACATTATACATAAAATGTGTCTAAAATTGTATGTAGAATCTAAATATGTAATAATATATAGTGTTTTCTATTTAAAAAAAATTAAAATTACTTCTAAGCTTTTATGATCTACCCTGTATAATTAAAATATTTTTGGAATATGCACCAGAACATATCTTACAACCTTTGTATTTAATTTTGTTTGTATCTCTTTAAATAAAGGAGATATGGGACTTTGTCACACTAATGCGCCACTCTGTATGTCAAACATACGTTCAAAACTTTATCAGACAGAGGTTAATGGACAACTAGATGCTAACTTAAAGAATTAAAACAAATGAAATAATTTTTATTATAATTCCTTTAGGGTAGCTACGCAACCTCTTTCATACGTTGATAACGAAAAGTGACAACATCGTAAAAACAAAACATAATCTGTGTCAGGATGACATTTAACATTTAATTTAAAAATATCTGGTGTGGAACACCACGACCTGAACCTACAAAATGGAAATTAAAATAAATGAAATGAATTTTACAAGAAGTTAATTACGAAAATAGGCAACATTGTAACCGCAAAAAAATCTATATCAAACAGACGTTTAACACTTCATGCCAGTAGAGGCGCTAAACAGAGGAACATAGGAAGGTGCCAATGACAAATTGCGCATGCCTTATCTACATAAATAGAATTCTTATAAATGGTTTAAACATCACTTTCAATGTCAAACTTCTAGAGCGCTGGTGGTACAGTGGTACGAATCGTCTTCCACGCTTTTGGTGCGGGTTCGTATCCCGGCCCATGCAATTTTTTTTAGGTTACTGTAGTTTTGTTTATCTAATCTACTTTTGTTAGGTTACAGTAGTTTTGTCTAATCTAATTTTGTTAGGTTACAGTAATTTTTGCTATGATGACGTCACATCGTGACGTCACATCACACATCCTATTCCGTCCTCTGTTTAGCGCCTCCTCATGCCAGACAGAAGTGAATAGACATCTAGATGCTAACCTAAATTACAAGAAATGAAATAATTTTAATTTCTATATTTTTAGGATAACTATGCAACTCTTTTTTTATAACTGTAAGTGTTACTGTAGTAACCTGACTGAAGCAGAAAGAATAAGGAATAGATTAGGGATAGCTCTCTTTATCTTGCATATTAAAGCTTATAGCTGTTACAGATCAATTTATAACAAATTTGCTTTAAGAAGGATTAATGCTTGGCGTTGTAATAAAAATAATATGAAGAACAAAAACAACCTTGATACAACTTGTAAAATATTTAGGCTAAACTTTTATAATCCTATGAAAATGTAAACTTTCACCATTAACATAATAATAAAATACTTATCTTTTTGGGATTTTTAATGGTGTACTTTAAATTATACAATCTAAACGTTTCGATAACACTTACAGTTATCTTCGTCAGTAGTAATGTTTGTTAAAATTGTTAAAGATGTAGTAAACAATTTTGTCAAATTTGAAAAATTCAAACAAAAACGATAAGTATTTTATTATTTTATGATCCTATTTTAATTATATTGTAACAAAGCAGTTTACTAATAGTTATTTAACCATTAAGTGTACTAATGAAGGCGATTAACGACAAGATGTTTTAAACCGTGAGCGTAGCGAACAAAGTCGAGATCGTTAATCGCCCATTAATACACAAGTTCGTTACAAGATTTTTCAGAGAATTGCTTTCTTTAATTTTCCTGTTTTTCCAAACTGAAAATTTTATGTCGACTAGGCTGCCATCTCGTAATGAAAGTACAGAACGCCTGACAGTTCTCATTCCTTGACGCAGTGCATTCATTGTTTAATGTTTCATACTAATCAATGCAGCGCCTTCTATCTGTTAAAATTGTTAAATTAGTTAGTTGACAACCCTGTCAGAATTAACACTACAAAAAGTAGTGATGGCAACAGTGTGTTATAAAAAGGTAAAAATGTGCATTGTATGTATTTTCTATATTAAAAGTTCAGTTTATTTTTCTTGTTAATAAAGCCTATTATATTCTTTGAAAAACACAACTATTTCTTTCACATTTTGCTAACACTATCAACTTCATTTAAGTCGTTTATTAATAGACCCTATTAATGCACGGTTTGGATTTGCTTAATAATTCTCATTAATAAACGGTTCTCTGAAAAAGTTTTTATTTCACATAATTTATCGCACATGTATCAGCCGCCCGCTTCTAGAAGATATTAATAATACAGTTTAAACATTTTCATTCATACTTAGACTTACCTGACGTTATATTAAAAAAGCTATGTAAAATTAAATTTTCTTTAATAAATACGTCTACACTTTTTCTTATAAAATTAATCGTTATTCAGATATTAAAAAAAATTTGAACTATAGTTACACCAAGCTTAGAACTGTCACCGGAAAGCGCAACTGAGAGAGCTGTATGTTTGCAATGTAACATTCATATGCACAAGTACAAAGAAATTCATTTGGCGGTCTTTTCAAAATTGTAAACAGAAGAAACTATAACACAGTTTTGTAACATTGGTTGCCTAACTACTAGTATATGTGTTATTACAGGAACCAGATTTATTTTTATAACTGTATTTGTATAATTTGCAAGTTACACATACAAACATTTCAAAGCAATTCAAATTGAAAATATAATGTAAACAAGGTTAATTAAAGCAAGTTTCCAAGTGAATGTTACAGATAATGAACTCAATGGATCCAAACATTTACGTTTATGCACAAGAAAACTCCAACAACCAGTTCTTTTTTGTTGATCGAAAAATCAATGACATTCCGAATTATACTATGTGCTTCGGAGTGAATGACCTTTCCACGCGAACTCATGTTTTAGTACACCTAAAACAACACAAAAGACAATTAGACTTTCTTCAATTGTCATAAAATAAACAACATACATGCATGTATTAATAGATAACAAGCGTCTTTAAAAAGACGATTTAGTAGACAAGAGATGGAACTGGAAGCAAAATGAAATGTAAACAAACAAATTAAGGAAAACTAAAAAGCGCGAACTGACAAACGAATTTTTTGAAATATGTATTTCACACAGAATGTACACTAAGTAAATCACAACCGCTGATTCATTGTTGGCGTTTGTTATTTAAATTAGTTGACAAATTTTCCGGGTCGTTTCTAAGCTTGGTGGTACAAACATTTAAATTCTAACTTAGGAAATTTTTTGCCGCTAAATTACGCGTCGTATTAAAAAGTCGCATAGAATCTTTAAGCAACAACCTTTCGAGAATAGCGATTCTTCAGATGTCTGCTTTTAAGCTATACATGTCTAAGAGGATTTTTAATTCTACAGCACCGTTTTAGTATGACAAACTATACACTATTGTCGTCCAAGGATTTTTGTTTTCTTGGGATATACCACCCTATCAAGTTTCCCACACAACGTTATGAACATTACGTAGCTCGTGTGGATCTTTGTCAGATCAATAATGGGCGTTATAGATATTTACATTTCTACCACTTTAAAATATTCGCCAGTCACTAATTTGGCGAAGGAGCTAGTTAAAAAAATATATACAGATGTTTCGAAGACCTTGATGAAGGTGAGCACCGCATGAGTAGAGTCCATGACCAGAAAGAATTGTTAAATCGCACTATGAAGCAGTCGTGTTATAGAAAATTATTTCTACATAATCGAGAAGCACGACACGTAATACCAAACACTGACATGGATGGCATTATTATTATACTGTGTGGGGACGGTAATTGCGTTCCAAGTGTTTGACAATACTATAAGAATACATTACAAGAAATTATAATTTTGGTGAATCCTTCACCAAAATTGGTACGCTAGCGTGAAAACTTTAATTGCTAAACTATTAATATCCAAATTTTCACATTACTTTGAAAATTCCAAATAAAGCTAATATAATCACATCGTAATTGAGGTATTAAAAAAATACGCACGAACGTTATGGTTAATGTGAACGTCGCATTTTGGCGAACGCCATAGGGCCCTAGCGGAAACTGATTATTTTGGAAATCGTATTTCTCATATGCTCGCTAGATCGATTGGTGATTTGTTGGACGTCCAAGTTTTTTGTACGCGTTCTAACTTTTGATGGAATTGAAATAAAGTAGATCTTCAGTACAAAGTGAAGCTGATAATTGCTATCCAGACAGATCCACCTATAAACATTGGAGATATGAACAAAAAGCTCAACTTCGTCACTATCTTAGTAACAGTACGAGACACAAAGCACTATGTTAGAAAGAGTAGAAGGAAATACGAAACATTTACGTAAGTTTTTTTTAACAATCGTTTTCTGTAGAATCCAAAATAAACGAACACTCAAAAAACATAACTTTCTTATCTGTGGAGTATTTATACACCAATTTTGTTAACATAAATTCACTCGATGACCAACAGTTGAAGCCTCAGAGTTTGGATCAAATCTTGGCTAAATTCATTTCGTTGGGGTCGCGTGAAAGTGATTTGCTCAAAAGCCATGTTGATACACCAATTCCTTTGTGAGTGCGGCAAAATCGATTTCGTCAATGAACAAGAGATAAATTGTGTGTGTGCTGTGTGTGTGTGTGTGTGTGTGTGTGTGTGTGTGCGTGCGTGAGTGCGTGCTTGTGATTGTGTGTTGCCTAAAATCTGTAGGTATAGTGCAATTTCGTAGGGCTATGGAAAATAGATTATCTCAACGATCAAGAGTTAAATTATGAGCACCATGAGTATTTGTCAGCATTTGGGCCTAATATTGTCTGAAATCTAAATTTTTACATCAACATGGTTGAGGTCGCGGATAAATAGATTGCCATGATTACCAAGGGCAAACAATAAGTACCATGAGTATTCAACCATGGTGTCCGCTTTACACCAAGGTATCGCTCACCGCACCTTTTACTACGACTCCCGATTTATGTTCATAAGTTAATAACATTGCGTACATAGTGGTATTATGTCCCATTACAGGAACTTATGAATACACATGTATTAGCAACCATGAAAACTTATACATTTTTATACAATTATATCAATGTCAATGAAGATGATATATAACAACGAGAGCAATAACGAAGCATAGGGTTGGTGACAACATAGCGCATGTATAACTACCACAATACAAGCATTTTTATTTGCCTCCATGCAAATCTCAACGTGTAATTAGTTACATCTACTACCTAAAAAGATACAAAACACGTTGATTGAGTTTCGTGCAGACAAATTATTTATCGCGATTGCGACTTACAAATGTTATTCTACTTGATCACGCAAATACGACAACAAGGTAGAGTTTCACAACTACGTAGACGAGGAGAGCTTTTTCTTTCCTCTACTGGCAGTGCTCAGGCATACGAGATACCGTAGTTGTTTATCCTGCTACCGATTCCACCACCAATTGTCCAAAACAAAGGAAGAGTCAAGAACAGATTGTAGCCGACATCAGTAGTTCACTTGTGTTCGTTATAGTTCCAGATAAAAAAGCAAGGGTTCTAGATCCCTCTCGGGTTGGTGGAGCTACCATTGAAAGAGGTAATGCAGATGGTCATCCTTCAAGTCTTGATATATCGGGAAGTAATACCATTACCAGTGTTTCCGTCATACATGGCGTTGTTGGAGGGTTACACCACGCTGTGCCTAATGCGATTGCAATTCTAAACATGTTAACTGGTTTGCTGATCACGCCGCGAACTATTATAGTTATCCGAGGTTTCCCCTAACATCTATAGCGAAAGAAAATGGAAGCGCTTGCCATCAGCGGCATTAGCTTCTGCTCGGTGTGCTGTCAGTTACGACAGAGCGTGTGTGTCGGGAAAGCGAAAGAAGTGAAGTCGTCGTCACTATGATGACAGGGTTCTACACATGTTGGATTTTTTTTGGAGAGGAGGAGTAATTGCTACGAAGAAACATAAGATTAATGCTATCTCGGAAAATTGGGTAATGAGGTATAACTTTGAAAATATCATTTGAGAGCTTGGATGGTAACACATCATTTTGCTTTGCGACATTTTTCCGTATCTCTCACAATAAAGAAGAGGAAGGCCAATGCATTTCCCAATATTTACATTTTAATATCTCCTGAACCACTCAAAGGATTCGAATATTCTTAGTCTCGTTTGCAAGAGCAACTTATAGTCTTTTGAACGGTATTTTTATTGGAGCGTTTAGCTTTAAACAAATAAACTTGAGGGCGTTTAACAGACTGTTACGCGGCTTAAAATTATCTAAATTTTAGTGAAAACACCTTTGCGATAAACCCATCCGTTCTCTATTTAGACGAGAAAATATAAAAAATTTGAATACCGCAATTAGAACAATTTACCTTGTCGCGGAAAACAAATCACATATCCATGGTAACCGCGAAATTGAAAAGATCACTGATTTGACAATTGTCAAAAGTTACTTCTCAGAGTTTCTGTGTCTTGTATGCATTTTTTAATCAATCTTTTTGGGGAAATGTATGCCATTTACTAACGGAGAAGCGTATGCTATGTTGCGAATTTATTAACAATGCTTAGAAAATACGAAAATCGCGACAATATGCAATGCAATTTCCACAAGGAAGACATTTCTCTCGAGAAGCGTTTTCAAGATTGGCCAGGCGATTACGGGAAACCTGCAACGTGCAGCTGATTCAAGTAAGAATTCGTAAAACACGCACCGAGAGAAATATTATCAACGTTTTGGCCTATGTGCAATACGTCTCGCCTTAAGCACCAAAAAAATTTCCGACGACTTTGGAGTCCCAAAACAATTGAAGGGGTGGCTGCAATAACCAGACAGCTCCACCTTTTTTACGAAAATGAGATTTTTACTGAATAACCCTTTAAAAAAATAGGCCGATCGTTCCCTGCAACAATCAGGCGTCTCCATATAACAGTAACATAAATGACAACGTTATTGTAGCTGCCTTGCTTTCGTTTGCAGCTTAACTAGTTGGCAAAATATGATGGAAAATGTAGAAATATGAAAATGTGCATGGAATATAAAAAATATCGATTTCTTTATAAATTTTCATGGTTTCTTTTGGATCTGATGTAATAATATTAATATAACTCTATTTATAAGCACCTTCCTAATACGGTCTGGTTTATTTTCTCTCCTAAGTACATACGGCGCCGCCGCGCGCGCAAGCGCGCTAGTTGCTCGGGTCGTACAACATCGCTTTGTTTTATTGCAGACCTACGTGTTGTTATAAAAAGATACACACTGTTGTAACGATTTGTATTGAATAATTTAGTATTATTTATATTTAAAATGGCAAGTGAACTTAGTTCAAGTGAAATTGAACCGTTTCAACAATTGTCATCGGGTTTCGTTCCCGAATCCGAATCAAGTGAGAGTGATGAAGATCAACCTGCTGTAAACAATCTTGATGCAACCAATGTTGCCAGTACGTCTGGTCTGGTTGCAAATAAAAAATCTAAAAAGAGAAGCAGTAATCCGAACATGTGGATGCGAAACCAAAGAAAATTAAAAAGAGTTAAGGGTGAAGAGTACACTAATGTTAAAGGAAACCCAGTGGAAAGGCGACGTAGAGGGGTTCCGTGTCAGTGCCGGTTCAAATGCTTTGAAGGCATAAGCGAAGAAACGCTTGATGAAAGTCTTTTTATGGAATTATTGGCGATAAAGAGTAACAAGATTTCTATTTAGGTAAGAAAAAGTTATTCACATGTATATTGTGAAATGTCTATGTTAAAAAAATGAACTTCAAGAAAACTGACTAAAATAATGCTGCCAATAAGTTTTCCGTTTTTATGATATCCTAGGTCACTCTGGGCAGTGGCGTAGCTAGTATGGGTGGCACCCGGGGCGGATACCGTAGCGTCACCCCAAATTTTAAAGACAAAAAAAAAGTTTAAGCTTTTTTTTTCACGATCGGTGTCACCCCTGAATAAGTGAAACACGGGCGGACCCGCTCTGGCAAATATTTCCGTAATTTTTTCTAGAGTCCTTGAAATATAGAAATTTTCTAGGCAGAAATCGGTGTTGTCATATTTCAAAAACCAAATGAGTTAGAAATGATGGTTTTATGACATTTTTTTTCAGCCGGTTTAATACAGACGAGAAACATTCAAAGAAGGCGACCGAAAGGATGTGGTGGAGTTCTAAGAAGCCAAACGTTTTCGTATGAAATAAAAAGAGGAGTATTTGAAAAAAAAGTGTGTAAAACGGCATTCATGAACATTCACGCAATAATGAAAAGTATGGTGGAGAGAATAGCGACTCATATGGCTTCAAATAGAGTAGGACCAAAAGATATGCGAGGGCATATATAAAATTCCAGACCATATTGTCAAGTCCATTGAGGAACATATTAATAGCTTTACAAGAAGAAAAAGCCATTATAGCAGAAATGATAACATAAACAGACGATATCTTTCATCCGAACTGAATTTAAGGCTCATTCACAGATTGTATTTAAAAAAGTATGAGCCAAATCAACATAGTCTACTAGATACACCAGAGTTTAAGCCAAAAGTTTCATACACATATTATCAACGTGTATTTGTGTAAAATTTTGATTTAAGCTTTGGTCACCCTAGAACAGATACTTGCAAAACTTGCGACATACTTGACAACAAGATAAAACGTGCCAAAGATGATGAAACTCTAAACACTCTGAACGTGGAAAAACAAGTGCACCTGACCAGAGCTGATACGTTCTATAAAGATTTAAAAGAAAAGACTGCGTTAGCTAAGGAAGATCCCACAGTTGAAGTCATGTCATTTGATTTTAAACAAAACATGCCCCTGCCACATGTTGCTTCTGGTGACGTTTTTTTACAAACGCCAGTTGTGGTTTTATCCATTTTGCATCCATAAGGGCAGCGTTTCGAAGAGTTACTTTTATGTTTTTGATGAAATAACGGGTAGGAAATCTCCAAATGAAGTGATAAGTTGCTTACATGATTTTATTAATAACTACATTGATCCTCAGGTAACAACCCTTTACCTTTACAGTGACAACTGTGTCGCGCAGAACAAGAACTCCGTTCTTGTTCAGTTTTGGCAATCTATTCTGCTACAAGGAAGATTCAAGAGAATAAGACATCGTTACTCAGAACCTTGGCATAGTTTTTTTCCCTGCGACAGGTTTTTTGCTCTTATCGAAAAAGAAAAAAGAAAGAAAGAAAGGGTTTATCTGCCAGAGGAATAGTGTCGCATGATTAAAAACACCAGTAAGAAATTTGTTGTTAAAACTGTTACGCAAGATATGATTTTAAACTATAAAGAAGTTCTTGTACCATTTTTTAAGAAAAGCAAAATTAAAAATAGTTCTGGTGCAAAATTCACCCTATCGAAATATAAAGTTATAGAGTACAGTGATGAACATAAGGAAACTGTTACGTGCTCAGAGTCAGCGAATGGTTTAGTCACTGAAGATTTTGTTGTTCTAAAGAAATCTTGTATACCGATTTTTCCAGAAATACAAAGTAAGGTTTATAATGCCCCTTTGCCTTTAAAAAAGGATAAGCTATTAAATGTTATGGAATTGGCCAGACAATATGTTGGCAATGCTGAAATGTGGTACTACGAACAACTTGTACCTGCAGAGACACAAGAATGCCAGACATCTGAAACAGAAGATGAAGATCAATAACCTTCTAAGAAGAATATTACCTGTTTTTTTTTTGTATTTTTATATTCCATTTCTTAGTTTGTTTTTTTTTATAATATAATAAGGACATTTTATTTAGTTTTTTTCAATTTGTAATAACCAAATCTTTGATATTTGAATAAACGCAGAACAATTTTTTTGTATTATATTTATTGGCAAGAAACAGGCAGCTCAATTTTTTATGATCATTTATTAAAACATTGATTGGCAATATTTAAAAAACTACGTGAAAACTTCTTTCTTCTATGTGCTTTTTACCAGAAAAGAAAATCATACTGATTATTATCATAGACTCAACTATTGTCACTGGCTCCTAAATATGATTCGGGAGAATCCAAATTTTGCTATTACGCATATTATGAGCGGGCGATGTCACTTTCAGTAGCACAGGAGGTGTGAATTTTCACAATATGCATTATTGGTCCGAGCAAAATCCACATTGGATGCAGTAAGTGGAAAATCAATATCGCTGGAGTTTGAACGTATGGACGTCTCCTTGGAAACAAGAACACATGTGGTTTCAGCTTGATGGTTGTCCGGCACATTACGACCGAAACGTACGTCGGCATTTATGTGAGCAATATTTGAATCATGTTATTGGATGAGAAAGTCTATTTACTTAGACAGCGCGTTCGCCCAATCTTACTTGTTTAGATTTCTACCTGGTTTTCCAAGAGAAACCGACAACCAGGAAAAATATGATGGAAAGAATACGAAATGCCGTTAGAAGCTTGTCTAGAGCTGAAATTGAAACAGCGGTTTTTCTGCCGAAATTAAATTAAATAAATACATCGAGGATGATCGAAGGCATTTTGAAAATTTTTTGAGTTACTTTCTTTGTATAAGTAGTTTTTTTGTGCTTCTGTTTTATTGTTATTACTGTTCCGTTGGCCCGTTGGCCTTGTTTAAAAACTAAGTTTTGAACCATTCCTAAGCCTCGATAGTGTGAAGGAGGGCAAAACGAGACGTATTAACATTGTTACTTAGTGGTGAGAAAATCTAATCGTAGTTTAAATTACGTCGGCTTTATTTTCCCCGCCAAGGTAACTTGTTCCGATTGCGGTTTTCGAATTTTTAACATTTTCTCGTATACATCGAGAACGTATAGAGATATCGCGAAGGAGTTTTCACGTAAATTTAGGCAATTGTAAGCCGCGTAGGGTCTGTCTAATAAATAGCGCCGTTCTATTTAGTTTTTTTCCAAAAAATCACAAAAATGTGTAATCGATGCAGAACACCCTCTAGTTTATTTGTTTAAAACTAAACGCTCAAACAAAAAATTTGGATTTTCCCGAATCATATTTAGGTGCCAGTGACAATGGTTGAGTGTATGATCCTAATTAGTATGATTAAATGCCTGATTTAAACGATGTGGTACGGACGCACATTATTGTTTTGAGGAATCTCGTGGACAATTGTTTTTGGAACTCCCAAGTACTCGGGATCGCCACGCCAATGTTGAACACTTCTCGACCAAAGCGTCTTCTTTGTGGAAATTGCATTGCATATTATCGCAACGTAATTGTAGCGTTTTCGAAGCAACATATACACTTCCGCGTTATTAAATGGCATACATTTCCCCAAAAAGACGGATTAAAAAATGCATACAAGACACAGAAACTCTGAGAAGTAACTTTTGACAATTGTCGAATCAGTGATCTTTTTAATTTAGCGGTTGTCATCGATATGTGATTTGTTTTCCACGACAAGGTAAATTGTTCCAATTACGGTATTCAACATTTTCTCGTATAAATCGAGAGCGGATGGGCTTATCCCGAAGGGATTCTCACTAAAATTTAGGTAATTTTAAGCCGAGTAACGGTCTGTCAAATAAATAGCCCTGTTCTATTTAGTTTTTCCAAAAAATCATAAAAATGTGTAATCGCTGCGGAGAACGCCTTCTAGTTTATTTGTTTAAAACTAAACGCTCCAACAAAAAATACCATTCAAAGAACTATAAATTTCTATTTCAAACGAGACCAAGAATATTCGAATCCGTTATAGCATGAATTTTATGTTTCTGCGTATCAGTTACGCCCCCTATCGGTCGAGTTACGAACTTCCAAATAATTTCCAGCGATTATTCTTACTTGTTTCATTTATAAGGATTTTTTTCCAAAACCTCTAGGCCTTACCATTGTCGAAATAAAGCCGCTCCGTACCCTTATTCGCACATCCGGTACATGTGTCAACAAAATAGTTCAACGTCATATTTAAATTCAAACCACAACTACATTACCGCTTACCGATCTCCACTAAACAATAACATACACAAACATCTGAACTTCCGGTTCTAAAAAGGATTGGAACATTCTGAGCAGCATACATTATATTGTACCTATCTATTGCTAATTTTTCAAGTGTTAAATAATCTTTGTTAAACATTCTAGTGTGGGTCCAATAACCGTTATAATCAACCTGCTTTGCATTACTAACGCAAGAACGAAAGAAAAATAGATCTAATTATTAATAACGTATGTCATAAAATATTTAGTAATGCGCTTAAAAGTATTATAATTCTCGAAAATTAAATATCTGGTGTGGAACGCCACACGACATTCCAACCTAAAAAGAGGGAATTAAAAGAAATTAAATTATTTGAATAACACATTTTTTTAGGATAATTATGCAACCTCCTTTATAATAGTTGGTTAGCGCGGCACTCTAGCAAAGTACAGGTCGTAGGTTCAAATCCTACTCGTGGTAAACTTTTATTTATGTATTTAATAAAATTAATAATAATTTTTAATTCCTTTATAATAGGTTTATTACGAAAATAGGCAACATTGTAAAAACAAAAACAATAATCGATACCAAAGAGATGTTTAAAACTTCATATAATATAATAATAATTAAAGGAAATGAAATAATTTTAATTATAATATTTTAGGGTAACTATGCAACCTCTTTTATACGTTCATAACGAAAACAGGCAACATTGTAAAAAAAAGAATAATTTATGTCAGAATGACGTTTAAACCTTCATGTCAGATAGAGACAGACATAAATACATGTTAACTTAAACAATAATTCCAAAGCCGCCCTCTACTATGAGATAATAATACAGCATAACCATTTTGATCGATATTTAATTAATTTTTAGACTTACCTTGCGTTATATTAAGAAACTTTATAAAGAAAAGTTATGTAAAATTAAATTTTCCTTAAAAATGTATCCACACTTTTTCTTATAAAATTAATCGCTATTCAGCTAATGAAAAATTTGAACTAACACTTAAATTCTACCTTAGGAATTTTTTGCTGCTAAGTTACGCCTCGTATCAAAAAATTGCATATAACGTAATTAATCGATATGTATAAGGTCTATGCCTGGGTATTTTTATATCTTTGAGATATGCAGCTGTTTTAGAAATATTTGATAAAAACCAAAAACTGCCTCTCCGCTGCTGGATTTCTCCCAAAATCTAATCAACTCCAAACCAAATAAAAACAAGCTTAAATACAAAATAAAACGAGCTAATACGTCGATTTAGCGAAGTAAAAAAAAGTCCATTGCATAAGCTTCTATACCTGGTTGGAAGGTAAAAATCGAGGCTGCTTAGAAAGTGGAAGAATCATTAATAATATCGGCAACGTTAGCAAAGAAAGAAACTGTAGAAGAATACGACCTTGACAAAGACAAAGATTCCAGTTATTTAGAAGAGGAAGAAGACATATATCGTGCATATATTGAAATAAACTTTCAATTTTTACGATAAAAACTTTCAATGTTCAAATAGGCAATACTGCTTTTGAAAGTTTAGTTTAAATAGACAAACAATTTACATGTAACGTTTGTTAGGATATACAGGGTGAGTTTTTTTTTTGTTTTTTAATGTTTTACGTGTTATGAGAAAAGATTCGCTGTTTATGACGGCTTTTGTTTTCTTCAAAAAGTCCAAGGCTAGCTAGGCACTTAAAAAAACATTTTTTCTGTAATTTCTTCAAACGGGTATAATTCCGTTATAAAAGTTGTAGATAATTATGTAAGGCAATTAAATTGATTTTTTGGAACAAGCTTTTGTTTTTGAGTTACGAGCTAAACATGCCTTTTTTTAAAAGGGAGCAATAGTTGACTATGACTTTTGAAGAACGGGTTTTTTCTAGCCTTTCCAATAATGTAACATGACATAGCTATTTCGAAAACTAAAGAGATACGGCTGTTTTCCCATTTAATTTTAGAATTGTTATTATGGTAGGCCATGGAAGCCGCTGTTGGTTGACGATAAGATGAACCATGGAAATAAATTTAACTTTCGGGTGTTACTAAGCTTTGGATAATGTTTTATGAATCATTACATTGAGTTTTTCAAAATGGAAGGAAAGCCCAATATGTATTGAAAAAATTTAAAAATATTATTTAGGAACCAATAAAGTATTAATTATCAAAACAGCAAGGAACTACGGAAACTACTCTATCACTAACAACTAAAGCGCTGTCTAAAAATATTTGTACATAAGTTCAACCGTTATAATTAAGACACAAGTTACACCTGTTTAGAACCTAGTTTGTGGCTTTTCTTTAAGAATGTTTATTAATACTAGCAAAAGCTTTTAGTACGGCTTCTCAAAGATCTTCCACTGCTTTATACTACCTTTATCGTCCCCCACAAACAGAAACCAAAACAGACAGATCGAACGCATTCCTTCCTAACCACCAGTCGGAAAACGTTGTATTTAAATAATTTCTCACTCCTAATTGATTATGGGGGAGCGCCATTGTGCTGAAACCACTCCAACATAGCTATAGTATATTCAAAATCGTTTTATGGACCAAGACGTGTTGATCCGATAACACAACACCACTCATTAAACACAAATTTAATTCGTCTTCTTTGCGCGACATGATGCGGGTTTTCTTGTGACCAGAGTTGCACGTTGTGTCTATTAAACATCCTTCAATTTGTAAATCTACTTTCGTTTGTCCAAAGTACCTTAAATGTAGACTGTCGATCGACTATACATTTGTTTCTCAGCCACGTAGAAAACTTCATACTCCGAACATTATCATCAGGGTATGGTTTTTGTGAAGTAATAGGGGTTGAATTTATGCTTTTTTAACACTCGCACAATACTACGTCGTGAAGTTCTCGCTTGCTTACTAATTTCTCGTGTTAAGTTTAAGCATTCTGCATAACAGGTACTAACGCGTTCACTTAGACAGCTTCATTAATATGCCCTGTTTCATTTTTGGGTTTACAGAAAGATTCACTTTCACCCAAAACATCACAAAAAGTCTTTTAAATATGCGCTGAGAAGTCCGACAGCGTACAAGATAGAGGTCAAAATACTGCTGTGCCGTTCGTACATTTTTTTGACACCAAATGCATAATGCATAATTCCTTATAATTTTTTTATCATTCACAACGGGACAAACAGAAACAGAATACCCTCAACGATGTAGCATGATGGTTATGATCCCTACCATACATTATCGTTGATCATCCTCAGTGCAATAGTTAGAGATTAACGGTTTAATCAGAAGGACAATGTTTATAGTATTAAAACGTATTTTAGTTTGATGCCAAGGGTACATACATCGATAAATATGCGAATAGGAAAAATAGTTTCTTATTAATATTTAAAGAATAAGTAGCATTTCAAACAAGTATGTCTTCCAGAATTTCATTTATAGCGTCAGTTCTATTTAGTATACAATTAGGGCACTCTTAGCGGAAGATCCATTTTACATCCAGAAAATGTTATTTAAAGAAAAATACGAGGCCGGCGTTAAATATTTTTGGATTATAATATATAATAATGGCTTAAATAAATGTTTTAAAGCGTTCTCACTGGAAATCGTTAAACTAACTAGAGACACCAACTACTCAATAAAAGATAATGCCGTCGACTCAGTAGGTAGATTAAATCAGGCCAGGTTCATGCTTTTTGATTTGCTTACCAACAAATTTCTGATTAGATATTTCCACCTAACATCAATAAAGTAACTTCAATGTAACAATAATAAAAGTTATCTCGGACGCCAAGTTATTTTTTTTTATTACGCTCGGAATAACTAAACCGAGGATACAATAAGGTATTCACCAAAATGTCAAAATAAAAGAAATACAACTATGTTTATTAAGCATTTAAATTTGGGATTATATAAAATATATCTTAAAACTAGTGTTAATAGCCTTATACTAATAAATTATTGGGGTATAAATACCTGTTATAATATTTTTGTACAACTTTTTGAGAACCCCTGTTATCAAAAGGAACGCGGAAATGTAAACCATAGATGATGTAATCTTCGCACCAATGTTGCGCAATATGTCGTATTTTCAATGTTTTACGTTGTAAGCCATATCAAAGTTGAATTTACTTCTTACAAATTTATATTCATTAAAATTTGAATAATCCAGAATTTATTGCATTCTCTTGAAGGCTCAAATAAAAAGGTATGATTTAAATTTAGATCTGAATTAATGCAAAATGTAATCATAAAGTAAAAGTGTAAATAGAAGTAAAAGTGCCTGCAAAAAGCAAATGTTTCAGAATTTAATATAATACGAGTTAAAGGTGTCTTACCATTAAATTAATGGCACTTTACACAAAATTTAGGTGGAAATGGCTTCTTACTTAAAAAAACGTACATCAAGCAATGCTAAAAAGGACGCACATGGTATCAGATGATGTAGCTATGCGCGAGAATTATGTGCAGGAAATAATTCCACGATATGGAAGTATAAACCCTTAAGAAAATATGCAACTTAAGTTACACCAATGCAAATTAAGTTGCCTACCACAAACTTATAAATCATTTATAATCGAAAACCTTTTTTTCTTTTTATCTACAACTAAATGAACGAAGAGTGTAAAAGATTCTTTACAGGATATGACAACGAGGTTTATGTTATAGCAACATTTTGAGATACAGCTATACGATAACATTGTGTGCCTTTAATTGCTTTTATTCTCTTATTAAATTATATGCCATGTTTCTTAACCAATACCAGTTCGGGTGGTACTAAAGTGGTACTCATTATATGATACTTTATGTTGCTCATGTACCTTGGAGAGTTCTTTTTCATAACTGCAAAATACCGCACGTTTTTGATATCGTTTGATTTACTCAATTAGAAGCAAGCTGGTAAGGTAACCCGAGCGGTTTTGTTTCAACATCATAATAAATAATAATAATTGTAATGTGGTTACCCATAAACTTATTACGGTATATGAAAGCTGTTTGGTTTGCGAATATATTTAATAATTTGAATAAATGCTATTATTCATTTCGGAAGGAGAATATTGCGTCAGATAACTCCTTTATCTACGTCTCTGGTAATATTACCGTTACGTTATCGCCAACTGCGTTCCTGTCAGCGAAACTTTCTTGGTATTCGTTACCTGCCCTGTTTCGAGTTTTGGGGGTATATCTACATAAACAACTGTGGCGTCCTTCTTTAACATATTTCTTATGCCGCATTAATAGTTCGAGAAATTTTATTCAATTATAATATACAAAGGGGCCGATATTTTGCCAGTAAAATTTCCTGGAACAATTGTTAATATGGTAACATAAGGAAATCAAAATCCCGAATCGGAAGTTACCCAATAGAAACAATCTTAGGACAAAATTTTACCTACAAAAAAACAATCAAGAAGTGCATTTGATAAGACCAGGGATTTTGTCACTTTAATCAGAACGTGATTGGTCGACATTTAAAATTTTGGAAAGTGTGAACGGTGCAATTTGAATGCGGAAAATGGTCAATTACAATATATACCAACGGATAGGTATTTTGTCGGTAACACTTTTTCGAAAGATTGTTAATATGGTCCGAAACCAAAATACTGAGCCGGAGGTGAAAAATTTCATACGGGAAAAATCCTTACTACATACCCATTGAAACAATATTATAATAGTAAATTACATACCGCGGGACTGAAGTAGTACTTTTAATCCCGAAGGTAAAGTTTATGATCCGGCCGTAGGGTATGCGTAATGTAAGTTGGTGTAATTGATACGCCACTGGAATTTAGTGAGGCATTGGTTATCGTGTGAAGAAATATTTGAATGCTGTAGAAAGATTTTCGTGTTGAAAGCGTTAAATTTGGTTGAGAAATAATGTTTTGAGTAAATTTTTATTGGAACGGCACTGGTCTTTTTGCTACTGTGTATAAAGGAATTTGGATTAAAGAAATGGCTATACACGTATGAGTGAGTGAGTTTATGATATATTGATATTTTATTAACGTGCAATCAGGAGTATGTATGCATATTTTTGTTTGTAGAAATTTTTGTAATACGGTGCAATAGGAAAATGTAAGGCATGTTCAAGAATGAAGTGATAGAATATGAGAGAGTTCGCTAAATTGTGCGGAAATAGAATTCGCCCACATGTGAGATTTGCATAGAAAGTTGAGATATAATCTGGTCAATCTACAGTGTGAATGTAATTGCAATTGATGATTTCTTCGGAAAGTTTTCAGTGAATTTACAAAGTAATTCAAGATGGCTACGTTTATTTCGCATAGTTGGCTTCTTCTTCTACGATGGAACCTTCGACGCGGCAAAGAAACGCACGAAACATTCAATTGGAATAGGTGAATTTTGACCTTAGCGCGAATTTATTGTGACGTATTGGCAACATGACAGACAGAAGGTATATAAGCGAGTGTCAAATTTGAGTTGTTGGTTGATTAGTTGGTTAGAGGTTATGAGTAAAGGTCGCGCGCGTTGCATAACCATTAGAATGGTTAGTGTTGGAGTTTATTTGTGAAAATTATAGTTTTAACAGGGCATTAACTCATAAGGGGATAAATCGTATAGACATTCACAAATAAATAATTTAATATATTGTGAGTTGGAGTAAAGATTAGTGATTTTCTTCAAGAAAAACAAGTGATTAGACAGATTAGAAGTTAACACAGCAAATATTTTGTTATTAGTGTTCAATTGTGGGACGCGTGACCTAATATTATTATAAAGAAAACTGAAGGTAACTATTTAAGTGATAGAAAAGTTTGTAAAATTTAGTTAAGTTATTGGTGATCATCATTGACATTGAATGTGTACAATCATTAGCAATACCAAATTGACTGTATAAAAGCAAAGAAGAACTTTAATGTGTATATGGAAGTAACCATTTTTCCATTGTGGTAAACGTTTTTAAGGGCAAACATCACAGTATAATGTGATGTGATGTTAAGCTAAAGAGTCCCTATACCCGGTATGCGAGTGAACAAACCATAGCCACTGCGTTAGTGAGTACTACAGCCGAATGCGTAGCGTGAATACGGCTACCTCCTGTGTTTTGTGCATAGTGCATCTAAGAATTTAAAAAGGATTACCGAAAGCAGATCACATGGACTATAAGTACCGCACCGAAAAAGGACTAACTAATGTAATACGTAAGAATTAGATTTAAATTTTATTGAACCAGGACAAGTACGATTATCTTTTAAAAACATTTTTTTTTGTTATTGTTGCGTTAATTACGGTTCATTCAAAGAAAAGAAGGTAATGGAACTTTAGTTATTTTGTTGTTTTTAGTTTTAGGAATTGGGTAATTTTAGTCTTATCGTACTGATGTGTTTGGTGGTTTTTTTAAACCACGCCGTTGTATATATTTACATGCGGAATTTGTCAATATATATCCACTGTTTAATTTATTTTGTCGTTTATTAGTGTCAATTGTGTGCCTAACTGGTTACACCTTCTGATAAGTGAAATTAGTCTTTGTATATTTTCGAATTTAAGGATCGATTGGAAATTGCGTAATGAGCCAGATCGATCACAAAATTTTATTTTAGCTTTGAAATATTAATGCAGAACACTATTAAAAAAGTTATTATTTTTTTTTATATTCAACATAAATTACAGTTTTGAAGTATTAACGGTTAAACCTATTAATGAATGTCTAAATACGATTTTAAAGATAAAGTATTAACAAAATATAACGATTTTATTGATGATACAAGCGCTAACCGCTCTATGGTTGAATTATTCAGCAATCAACGAACATTTTGTTGAGATAACAATTTATTATTAAACCGATTTTGTTTATTTTATTTAGAATTTTCTAAATTGGGAATCTTTACTTAATTCAAAGTTTTATAACAGTTAGGAGTATAAATTTACCGGTATACGGGGGATATTCAAAAAGTATTCAAGTTACAGTCTTACGATTTGGGAATTTTCGTTTGTACAGGGTGTGTTTAATAAGTTTACGACCACTCGTGTATTTCAGAATTTTCTTAAGCTTTTGGATAAATTTATTTTGAAGTGTGATTGAATTTGAATGGTGAATGGTTTTACCGAGTAGGCTGCAATCCTGTCTTCCACAGTCAGATAGGGTTAATTTACCATCCCGCCTAAGACTATTTATCTTAGCAAAGTTTAAGATAGTGGTGGCGCCTAGAGACAATTTTTTCCGGACTGAGCTTTGTGAATTGTAAATTAATGGTAAGTGTAAGGTGTTTGAAACTACGTTTCAATCATTTTACTCCTTATATCGACCACGCCCATTTCCACTGTAGCTGGATTGGCAACCCGCTTATTTCAGTAAGCATACACGACACCTAGTGCGGTTTGGACGTGTAATAGTATTAAAAAATTTTGTGATGATGGTCCATAAAAGGTTCAAAACGCGATTAGACCATCAAATGTGATACATTGCTGAATTTGTAATAAAAAAACCTTTCAAAACCAGTTTTCAAAATATCAAGATCGTATTTAAAAAGCTAAGTTGATAATGGCCATAAAAATACGAAACGTCCGATTGAAAAACTGACTATGCCATGTTAACGCCCGTAACAAGTTGCCATGAAGAAGTTTTTGTATAACTGTAGCGATATAGTTTTTCTCGCTGCTAAAAGAAGACCGCTGATGAATGTGATTAGTAACAGTTACCCAAAATAAGCGACCGTAAAGGCATCAACGTAGGTTAAAGTAGAATAATTAAACCACTACTTGATGAAAGAGCTAGGCTGCGCTAATAAATTGATGTTTACAGCCTAACATTTCCAATTGTGTTAAAGTAATTGTATACAAAAATAATCATAAGCTAACAAATTTATTTACCGCAATAAATATGAAGATAAATCCAATTCTCCCTGTGATTGAAATATTTCAACAGTAAACCAAATCATCCATAATGAATAATTTACATTATAATGGAAACCTACATCGTACTTAAAGTCGATAAGATACAATGTCCATAAAGAAAAATATAATTGCAAGTAGAACTTAATTAAAATTTATATATCGATTGATTAAGAAGGATAACTAGTTCTGTTTTAAATAGTTTACCTTATATTTAGAACTCTATTTTATGTATAATAATTTAAAACAATACGTAGGATAAATTTCTTATATCAAGATATACAAAAAAGGATTAAAGGTCAAGCAAACACTTTTCATATGCAAGTAAAGTATATAATACTTGATTGTTACAGACAAACAGAAATTTTATTAAGCTACGGAGTTAATTTCTACTACACCTTGCGATAAAATTTTAGTTTAATTTAGTCGAAAAGCAATTGTTAGCACCATGTGCAACTGCATTGAATTAGTTATTCAACTTCTGTTTTTTTTAATATTTCGCAATATTAGCATATTTATATTATCATAAAACATAATTTTTAATTCAAACAAGCTAAGACGCACTCGACAAGGTTTTTAGATGTACCCCAACCCCATTAAAATTGGATACCGGTGTTATGTACGCCAGTCACACCGTACTCCGTTATTTTGGTGCTTCTTAAACCTTAGTTGAAACGTATCGAAATTTCCAGGTGATTAGGGTAACCCATGTTAACCCTGTAATTCGCTTAATTACTATTGATTTATGAATACTCGCTCCACTAATAGTTATAGTTTAACCGTTTTGTGAAAACATCCTATAGTGCAGTTACCCAGGACAGCGCCCAAACCAAATTATATCACTGTGATTGGAACTCACCGTAAAGACTTACCGCAACCCTTTCCAGTGGCATCTGAGAACCGTAATTAACCTTGGCGAGTGAATACCGACACAGCCTCCCACTCGCTAAGAGCAACCAAATGCCATATCTTTCTAAACTAAGTTACTGTAATTTTATAGTCTACGGGATTAAAATAACACGCTTCCCGAGTAATCGGCGCTAATCGTTATATAACCTCCAACTAGTATTTGACTACTTGATTTTAAGCTCTAAATTCTCTAACTTAACCCAACTCGGACATAGTCTCTAATTTTAAAATTGCAATAACGCTCAATTTGATTACAACCTATAATTTTAGGAAGGGCCACCATGTCCAATTTGGCCGCAATTTTAAACTTAGTTGAAACGTGCAATATTATGTTGAAATACAGTTAATTTTTAGTTTTTCCACCTGAAAAGAGTCACTGTAATTGGTCAAAAAATTCTAAATTGAGTTGAGACCGCAAATATGTGCTTAAACAATTGAAAAAGATATTTCATTTCTATGTGACGTGAATACATATATATCTAGACTCTAGTAATTTTCGTCATCAGATGCTGGAGCTCTGAGTAATAGAAATGTACACGAGTTTCCTTGTTGAAAATAGTTCAAAATAGTTCAGATGTGCAATTTTACTCAAATTTAGCGTAAGAAGGAAAGATTCCAGTGTCTACACTCAGCAAAGTTTGGTGGACATGATTGCATTCGTCAATTGGCGCTTTCGTCATTCGGCGGTTTGGTCATTGTCGGCTTAATGGTCTAACATTAAAAAATGGCGGAATGGGTGTAGTCGGCGGAATGGCCGTCTGAATTTCGGTCACGTTCGGTGTTTTGGCTTTTCACCGACTGTCGGCGTCTTAGGCATTCGATGATATGTCCTAAATCTCGTTTGGTGTTTTGGTCTTTATCTCGTAACAGCTCAACTCTAAAATTCGGCAGAATAGGCGTAGTCTTCAAAACTGTTGTCGGTGTTTTGGTAACGTTAAACGCTTTGGACAAATAAATACAGAATCTTCCTTTAGGGAAGGCAGAATGTCTAATTCCCTTTGTGGTCAGCCACTGCATTAATTACTAAAATATTTTTGTGACTATTTTATATCTATTTTTAATGCTAGAAAAATAATAACGATGGAAACATTGCACACTTCTATATTTCCAAGATTTATTGCAAGTTTTTTTTGCCTTGTCTTGTTTTGCTCTGTACCAAACCATATTTTTATTTTCAAGACAACAATGAAACACTAGTTACCAAGTAGAATTGTTATTATCATTACTTTTCTATTGAAACTATTTAGATACTAAGACATAAAAATACCAACATATAGATTTTACAGCTAGAAATCAATTATAATCGATGTAATTTTTTGATATGAAGCGTAATTTAGGCGCAAATTAAAAAAAAGTGGTGCTTCAAATCTTTTCAATACCAGAATAACGATCAATTTTATAAGAAAGTGTGTGAACGCATTTTTTAAAGATAATTCAATTTTACATAACGTTCCTTTATAAAGTTTCTTAATACAAAGCCAAACAAGCGTTAAAAATAAAAAAATAGGATTTAAAATGCTTATCACTGTATTAGCGATGATATAGAAGCGGGTAAATTTTTTTTCAGTTAACATCTAGATGTCTATTAATCTCTATCTGATATGAAGGTTTAAAGGTCAATATGACATAAATTATTACTGTTCTCTTTGCGATGTTGCCAATTTTCGTTGTAAGCGTATTGCGAAAGCGGTAATATAATAGTATGGTGTGCTGTGAAAATAGACTGAAAGATAAAGACAATATTTTATAAACCATAGACCTTATTTCTGTCCTTTCGAAAGTAATGTTTTGGGTATGAAAAACGTAATTATTTAAACGTTCTTTTTGCAGCTTCGCACTCGTATTTCAGTACTTTGAATCAACTAGAATTTTTTATGATTTCGCTTGACATAAATTTGTGAATCGTTTAAAATCATACATTTTTATACCAATTGCAAATTGTAAAATGGGCAAGTTGTATCCAAAGGAAAGTCGTACATATTATCTTAATTCACGTTTTTCACACCCAGCATATTACTTTTCAAACGACAGAAAAATGTCTATGGTTTATAAAATAGTGTCATTATCTGGCAGTCTATAATTATACAAAACAAAATAATTTACACCATTGTTCCCAAATAAAGCCTTATTTAAAACAAATCATTTCATTTCCTTTAATTTCCACTTTTTATGTTGGAAAATCGTATATTGTTTTACGCCAGATACTTTATTGAGCTAACTGGGCTATCATATCTTGATATGTTGTAGAATGTCATTCACCCCACAATAACGCAAACTGTAGAAGGTAACGTTCAGGAATATCAAGGGTTGGATATAACCTTCCCACGAGATGGTGCATCTGCATACTATTTCGAACAAGTCAGGAATCATC
Organism: Vesta saturnalis; assembly: GCA_036346205.1. Lineage (NCBI taxonomy): Eukaryota > Metazoa > Arthropoda > Insecta > Coleoptera > Lampyridae > Vesta > Vesta saturnalis. The sequence continues at coordinate 1,477,357 of JARFJB010001511.1, forward strand.
TCGAAAATCGGTATCCTGGTAGGTGGATAGGGCGGGTGTCGTAGCCCAATTGAATGATCTGTTCGTTCGCCAGATTACACTCCCTCACACTTTTCACTGAAGTTTGGCGGATTGGGCACAATCCTCGGTATGTTGGCCACATCCCGTGTTTTGGACTTTTAACCGACTGTCGGTGTTGTGGGCAATCGATGATATGTCTTAAATCTCGTTCGGTCTTTTGCTCTTTATCGGCGTAACGGCTCAACTCTAAAATTCGGCAGAATAGACGTAGTCTTCAAAATTGTCGGCGCTTTGTCACGTTCAACGCTTTGGAAAAATAAAACACATAGTCTCCTTTTTGGAAATGTGGTGGAATGTCTAATTCCCGTTGTGGCCAGACATTAGAATATTTCTGTAACTATTTTGTATCTATTTATAAAGATAGAAAAATAATAACAGATAATATTGCAGACTTCTACCTTTCTAAGATTTATTGCAGGTTCTTTTCTTGCTTCGCAATATTTGTCTTGTACCAAATTATAATTTTTTTTTGCAACAACAAGGAAAATGCGAAACAAGAATGAAACGCTAGTTACGAAGCAGAATTATTATTATGGATTATTGTTCAATTGAAACGATTTAGATACTTTGATATAAAAATACTACCATATAGATTTTAAAACTATAAATTAATTAATTAATTTTTTGATATGACGGGTAGTTTCGACGGAAAAAGACATAAACTGGAATTTACGTAGTGCTTCAAATTTTTTCAATATAATAACGATCAATTGTATAAGAAAATGTGTAAACATATTTTTTTAAAGATAATTCAATTTTACATAATTTTCCTTTACAAAGTTTTTTATACAAAACCAAATGAACATTGAAAACTGTATTATCGATGTTTTATAGAAGCGGAGGAATTTTTTTTCAATTAGCATCTAGATGTTTTTTATCTAACATGAAGGTTTGAACGTGAATAAGACGTAAATTATTACGGTTCTTTTTGCAATTTTACGATTTTTAATTATGAACGTATGCATAATAATATCCTTTCGAAAGTAATATTTTGGGTGTGAAATACGTAAAATAAAATAATAATTATTTAAACGCTCTTTTTGCAGATTAATACGCGTATTTCAACAACAATTTTTTGTGATTTGGCTTACGATGGATTGTTTGTTTCAAATATCCTATAAGCACACTTGGCATAAAATCAACCGGTTAATATCTTGTAATTTCACAATAATTACAAATTGTAAAATGGGCACGTTGCACTCAAAGGAACGTCGTAAACAATATCTTAATTTATCTTTTTTATACTTTACGTACTTCCCAAACGGAGGAAGAATGGTTTATAAAACAGTGTCATTATCTGCCAAGCTATAGTGATGCAAAGCAAAATAATTGACACCATTTTTCCCAAATAAAGCGTTATTTAAAATAAATTATTCCGTTTCCTTTAATTTCACATCAGATATTTTATTGAGCGAACTGTAAAAGGTAACCTCCACGAATATCAAGGGATTGACATAACCTACCAGCAAGATGGTGCACCTGCACATTATTTCAAACAAATCAGGAATCATCTTAAAAATCGGTATCCTGGTAGGTGGATCGGCCGGCGTCGTGGTCTGATCTTTCGTCAGGTTTGGCTCCCTTAGACTTTTTACTCTAGGATTACCTTCAATCCAAAGTTTTTGGTTTTATGGAAAAGAATAATTGATGAATAAACGATGATATACAGTTTACACCAGGAGATTACCGATATATTGTTTTATTATCAAGAGATACAAGAACAACATTATCAGCAACACATTTAACACAATTCCTTCAAATTATTATTTTCTTTCTGCTTCATTAAATGTTGCAGACTTTCACTTTATTGTTTTTGAATCAATTGAAAAATCGTCGATAGCCTTTCAAATGAGATAACGTAACCACCCTCATAATTAGAAAAACCTAAATTTTCAAAAACCAATTTATCTTTAAAAAATAGTTCATGTGGTCAGTTGATTTATTTTGACTCCGTTGGTGCTTATAACTTACTGCAAATAAAACTGGTGGAGGAATCTGGTCCTGTAGCAATCATAGCATTTTGCACCTATAAATCATCGTGTCAGAGTTTTGGTGATTTGGTGCTTTGATCATTCGGTACCTTAGTCATTCGGCGGTTTGGTCATTCTCGGCTTAATGGTCCAACATTAAAATTTGGCGGAATGGGCAGAATGGTCGTCGGAATTTTGGTCACGTTCGCTATTTTGGACTATTAACCGACTGTCGGCATTCGGTGATATGTCTTAAATCTCGTTCGGCATTTTGATCTTCATCGACGTAATGGCCCAACTTTGCAATTCGGCTGGATAGGTGTAATCGGCGAAATGGTTGTGAGCGTTTTGATCACGGTTTGTTCAAATAAAATACAGTCTTTCGTTTTCAGATAACATTGCACACTCTCTCTTCTTAAAATTTATTGCAGGTTTTTTAATGGTTCGCAAGATTTCTTGCTTATCGCTGTACCAAAACATAACTTCAGTTTGGAAGAAGAAGAAAAATGCAAGACAAGAATGAAACACTAGTTACCAAGCAGAGTTCTTATTATGGACTATTTTTCAATTAAAACTATTAACATTGTAATCCAATTAGGTACGTAATTTATTATGGAACATTATGCTAATAATTTTAAATAAAGATAAAATTGCAATATTTGGCAAATTTCGTCACAATCTGCTAAGTGGATATAGTTAATAAAAATGGTGAGAACCAAATTGTACGCATTCACACAAAAACATAATTATTAGCTACGAATTATCTTGCATTAATTATAATTTTCTAATTTAGCCAAAATCTTATTCGGTTTTAATCTTCGGGGTTGTATAATTCTTATAAAAGAGAAAATGTACACACTTTTAATAAAATTATACTTACGGTCACTCATAAAGTCGAGGGTGCTTGAATCTTCAACTAAAACACACCAATTTTCACCAATCACACTAAGAGCCCAAAGAAAAAGCATCCACATGATAAGATACATGAATAAAAAACGAATTTATAAAAAACACAAAAATCGTTGTCGCAAATTAGTATATTGTTATAAATAATTAGAGCGTACGTCAACTGTTTTGGTGAAATGCTAAGTGTAAACGACTCTCACTACAAGAAATGGTCTTGTCGCGATGCAGTTTGCTGAAGAACTGCTAGTTTGTATAAGAATTATAGGAAACAATTGTTAATAAAAAAACTAGGTCGGTATTGTTTCAAGCAGACTTGTGAAAAGGATTGTTTTTTTTTAGTGAAACTTATTTAAATCGATGGTGGTGAGGGACCTCATCGAGGTACATTGCAAAGTGTTAAGCAACAGGAAATACTTTGTGTTATTGTTATAATAGATTTGTAATTATTGTATGTGTAATTAGACGATGTCACCAAACAGCATTTCCGTGGTTATAAACAATAGAATATTCCGGAAAGCATTTAAAACTAAATTTATTTCAACTATACATTTGCACCTTTTTAATTAACATGAACTCTAATACATTACTCAAACTATTTTATAATAACTTGATTTAGTAGTAATGCATTTTTAATCTAAGTTAGTCTTCTGCTTTCAGTATTCTGTATCTGAGCATCTACATTATGTGAAAGCATTTTGCAGGGCAATAATTTATGCAGATTTTAGCATTAATTAATTATAATTAACAATTAAAGAAACATCTAGACAATAGCGAAACAAGCGGTTTGTCTAGAATACATGTGATAACTTTGCAAAAGTGCTACTCAACATTTATCGTAGATATTCAATAATCAGCCCAGTGCCCTATCAGCATTTTATTTCTTTTTTTTTTAGTTGTAATCGTTGTGTACCCTAAACATTTCGTTAAATTTCAATCGTAGACATAAATATCTGGTGTGCAACACAACACGACCTTCCAACCTACCAAATGGAAATGAAAAGAAATGAAATAATTTTAATAACAATTTTCTACAAACGTCAAAAAATGACGAGGTTCGCACATTAATAACAATATGCGAAATGACACTTTTTGATTTTCCTACGTTACCATGACAACGTGCGCGAAATAGTGGGCGAAATACATATTTCGCGCACTGCATGTAAACTCTATGCGATTTATTGTATTTTAACTTTTGTGGTCCTCAATCAAGCAAAAATCCAAGAAAAAAATTATTTAAAACAATTTTAAGGGATATACATATTTTGATGGTTGTAGACAAAAATTTGTATCCAAGAAAAAAATTATTTAAAACAATTTTTAGATTCAAAAATAACTATTTTTTAGGATAATTATGCAACTTCTTTTATAATAAGTTTATTACGAAAATATGCAAATTAAAAGAAATGAAATAACTATGCAACCTCTTTTTTGTACGTTCATAACGAAAACAGGTAACATTGTAAAAACAAAAAAAATATTCTGTCAGAATGACGTTTAAAACTTTATGTCAGATAGATATTAATATATACATGTTAACGTAAAAAAAATTCCTAAGCCCCCCGCTTCTATAAGATATCAATAATAAACACAGTATAACCATTTTCATTCACATTTAATTAATTTTTTGACTTACCTTGCGTTATATTAAAAAAATTTAAAAAGAAAATCTATGTAAAATTAAATTTTCTTTAAAAACTACGCCTACACTTTTTCTCGTAAAATTAATCGTTATTCAGATAATCAAAAAAATTCTACTCTACTCCAGGAATTTTTTGCCGTTATATTACGCGTCGTATCAAAAATTTGTAAAAAGCATAATTAATCGATCTGTTTAAGGTCTATATCCAAGTATTTTTATATCTTCGAAATATGCAGCTATTGAAGAAATATTTGATAAAAACCAAAAACTGCCTGTAACAAAACCACCTCTACGCCACTGGATTTCTCCCAAAATCAAATGAAGACAAATGAAAACAAGCTTAAATGAAAAGTTTTTAAGTATGTATTTTTGTTTTGGAGTTATCATGAATATTAACATACATCCTCACACACACACACACACACACACACACACACACACACACACACGCACACACATACACACACACGGACAGACGTACTGACGCACGAACGCACGCACGCACGCACGTACGCACGCTCGCACGCACGCACACACACACACACACACACACACACAAACACAAAAACACACACAAATACTAAAACACACAACCACACAAACACACAAACACACAAACACACAAACCCACAAACACACAAACACAAACACACAAACACACAAACACACAAACACACAAACACACAAACGCACAAACGCACAAACGCACAAACGCACAACGACGCACAAACACAAACGCACAAACGCACAAACGCACAAAACGCACAAACGCACAAACGCACAAACGCACAAACGCACAAACGCACAAACGCACAAACGCACAAACGCACAAACGCACAAACGCACAAAGCACAAACGCACAAACGCACAAACGCACAAACGCACAAACGCACAAACGCACAAACGCACAAACGCACAAACGCACAAACGCACAAATACGCACAAACGCACAAACGCACAAACACACAAACGCACAAACACACACACATCACAAAGCACAAAGCAAAGCACAACACAAACGCACAACACACACACACACACACACAACACACAAACACACAAACACACACAAACACACAAACATACACAACACACAAACACACAAACACACAAACACACAAACAACAACACAACACACAAACACACACAAAACACACAAACACACAAACAACACAACACACAAACGACACAAACACACAAACACAACACAACACAAACACACAAACACACAAACACACAAACACACAAAACAAAACACAAAACACACAAACACACAAAACACAAACACACAAACACACAAACACACAAACAACACAAAACACACAACACACACACACACACACAACACACAATACACACAAAACACACAAACACACAAACACACAAACACAGAAACACTACAAACACAAAACACAAAACACAAAACACAAACACACAAACACAAACACAAACAACACAAAACACAAACACAAACAAAACACACAAAACACAAACACAAACACAAAACACAAACACACAAAACACACAAACACACAAACACACAAACACACAAACACACAAACACACAAACACACAAACATACAAACACACAAACACACAAACACACACACACAAACACACAAACACAAACACACAAGCACACAAACACACAAACACACAAACAAGCACAAACACACACACACACACGCGCAAACACACTCACATTCACACTCACATTCACACTCACATTCACACTCACATTCACACTCACATTCACACTCACATTCACACTCACATTCACACTCACATTCCCACCACATTCACACTCATACACTTATAAGGCAGTTTTCCATTTCCGTTAGTCCGTCATTTAGAAAGAAATATTTTAATAATGTCATGAACACCAATTAATAAAATGCAATTAAAAGCACATTTTTAACGTTTGATAATGCCGTTTGTGCCCAAGTCACGGTATACCACGGGAATAAAACAACAAAAAACAGGGATATTTTGACCATTACTAATAAAAATATTCCATACTAACACGCAAACTGGGCATTTCTCACGAGAAAACAAACTTCAGCCACACGGATTTCAACTAAAACCCGATAACTAGAATTAAGATAAGAAACACCCCGTTTTCCAAGCTCCATTGTCCAAATAAATTTTCTATAATTTCCCCATTAACAACTTTATCTAAAACGAACTGGTAGATTACGAAGTACGCAGAATACATTACCCACTTTACGAGACTCAAAATATTCAGTACGGTAACTTCGATGACGGAACTTTTACAACGCAATTCCCTGATACAGACATAGATTACTTTTCTTCAAACTCTTCACATGAAAGATAGAATTAAATTCCCAAAGCTATCTATTTCCTTTTAATAAAATTACGATAACACTCTAAAATAATATTCGCGAAAAGCTAACATTTATTTCAAATTCTACAATACAATATATTAATCTTTAAAAAAATCTATTGTAAGGCCTAAAAACTTTATATCTGACACTATATTGATAGGGTTTTTATACATAGTGATAGTGGGCTCCGCGTACATGTGCCTTAGGTGGTAAAAATAAACACAGCGTTTTTTCACTGAAAAATTTGAACCTTATGAAACTGGCATTACGTGTTACAGAATTTACCACTACTTGTAGTTTCCTTTCAATCTCTGTGGATTCATTTATCTATATTTGGAGTTATACTGTTCACACCGTGGGAACTAAAGTTACGCTTAGCGCTGACTCCTGACGGATTATTTTTTAACGTTAAAATATTTGAGTACTCCGTACCAAATCTTAACTTAAAGTTACACCTTTCTAAGAAATTTTGTATAAAGCTTCCCTTTATCCTCCATGTTCAAAATTGGCGTAATGCTCTAACTCCAAATTATATCATAACCTTTTTTAAATCAAAAAATATTGGTATGGAATGGGGTCTATTTGCAAATCTGTTTGAATATGGTGTTGAATTTGCAGCAAGTTGGCGATGGTAGACCTAAATTTTCAGGACAACAATTGACACTCTCCAGGATTCCGGGTAGACTTTTCGATGCTAAATTTAATTAAATATGCTTAATAATTTAATTTTTGTGTTGAAGGTAATTGTCATCCGGGAAGAAAATGAAATCAACATGTTTTATTTCCTTCCCAAAGGGAAAGGCGGTATCTGGACCTTTCCACGCTCTATCAACCACAGCGGTGGATTTCCAGTATACATATATACATTACGTATATATGTATGGTGGGATTAAGGATGGGTACGGTCAGAATAGAGTCGGAATAAATGGAGTTAGGGTTCTGACTCCATTCCTCCGATCATATCCGGGCCACATCCATTCTTAATCTCACCATGCCTGGTGCTGATTTATGGGAATTGTTCAACGCTTCTTCAAGTTCATCAATAAATATAAGAAGATTGTAGTATGCTATTTCTGTCTCGGCAGTATCAAGTGGTAATTCTGGTTCGTGTATTGGTTGAAAAGAATTCAGTTTCATAGTTTGAAGATTTGCTGCGTTTTAGAATGATTCTGCTAGAATATTTATCTCTTTTTTGTTACAATGGGTATGTTGGTTTAGCTTTAATACTATTGGAGTTGTTAATTTTTGTTGCACATACATATTCCAAAAGTTGCATTTACCTCGAAAAATCAATTTTCGCTCGTTTTTGTTTAAATATTAGCATATTGCTTGGGAAGAATGCTTTTCAAACTTATTAAACCTTTTCTTTTCCTGGCGACATTTACCATGGGACGCACGATTTGGCAAAGGTTCTTCCAGATTTGGAAACGTACTGTAAAGCTGCATTAATCATCATATTCGAAAATTTACGGACAATTGCACTGATGCCTTTGGAATAGGAGAGGTTTTCCACGTTTACGCGAAGACGCTCTTGTAGAAACTTGTCTTTTAATTCAGTGACTAGTAGGGGTATTAAGCATGTTACTAGCTCGTTTAACGTGGATTATATTAAATTAGATTGTATAGGGGTTCTGGCAACAGTTGCATACGATGTTTCCTTGAGTGTATTTCTTAGAACTTCCCGTCGTGCTTCAAAGTGAATAGATTTAATTTTTATTTTTGCTTCTTAAATTATGAGTTCTGACTTATTGGGACACTATTTCGATCGGGCCGAGTGGCCTCCATTGTAATTGGGATAAACAATAGGTTCATCACAAGGAACACCTTTATGTGAAGCTTTTTGCATCTCAAAGAAGAATGTCCGAATTTTTGATAAGCTGTAGAAAGCAATTTTTACCTCAGTAGGTAAATTATGTCAGCGTTTGTGCTAATTTTGTGATGTTACGTCTTAATTTCAATACTTAAAGTTAATTAGTTTTTTGCCAAATAAACTTTATGTGAATAATGGTTACCCAGACTAGCCTTTATTAACTGGTTGTAAGTCCACATTATCCTCCTCCTTACTGAAAATTGCTCAATAGTTACTTCCATTCACAAGTATTGGCGAATTTATATAAATTGCCATCAAACTAATTTCTTTGAAAATTGACTCTTAAAGTCGACAACATAATGGTTAATGTATTAAATGGAAATCCTTTTATGGAGATAACAAAATTTTTAATGCAATTGTGTTTTAATATTTAATTTACTTGAATTCTCACCCTGTACAATAGATAAGATTATTTCCCTGATAGTATTAACTCACTTAGTATGGCTTCCTTTTGTGTTTTAAACATATGTTATTGTAAAATAAAAAAGTAATCAGTAATCTCACTATCATCTGATTTCAATTAATAACTGCACATATCGGTACTTTACGTTAATTGTAAATTTGTATAAGTTGTCTAAAAATTTAATTGACTTGTATAAAGGTATGTACACACATTATAATTAAACTTGAAATAAAGAAAATGGTATAACTTTGACTAATATAAAAAATTTTGATATATTTGAAATAATTTTATTTATCAAATTGACATTTATGCAAAATTTACGTAGACATTATGGTTCCCAGAAAAAATCTTACTGCTACACATACAGTTTTTAATCGAGTCCTAATTCCTTTCTGTTAATGCAATGCAACTATATATTAATAACAAATTGACATTTTAAATAATTACTTAGTACTAGGACTCGAGTAGTTAAATTCAACATTAAAGAAAAAATTATATTTAAGCATGTTCTTGCGCTACTAGATATTATAGCACTCTTTCAGTAGTCCAATTGGTACATATATTCCTTTTTTTTTTTGATTTCTTGACAAACCACATTCTTGTTGATTCAATTTAAAATGATCAAACCTACTATAAATGGTTTTGGTAACTTTCTGTACGTATTATCATTTACAACAATGTAATTTATTTTATTTAGTATTCGCACATTTATTTTTAGTTAAGAAAATTCTTTTAAATTTCCATTTATTGAATCGTTTAGATTATTTATTGCGCGTAATTGTTGAAAATTTATTATTATTTTAAATTTTTTAGTTTAAATCTTCTCACTTATAAAATTTGAGAACAAGAAAAATCTAACATTTATTTTGCACAATTATTATTTGTCCGTTACGAGATTCTGCGAACGCGTCGGTTAATCGTCAGACTTTGTAGAACTTTTTCAACTAGTACCACGCCGATTTCCTTAAAAACTTTTTATAACTAACTCATCCCTCTAACAATTCCTCGTTTATCGACCTTTTTCCTACTTTTTTGATTTTAACCTTATTAGCCAATAACAATTTGATCGCCGTGTGGAAAAATGTAGATTGAGCCCGTTTAGTCTGATACGATGGAATTTTGAGTGAGTAATTATGGCGTGAATGGGCAACCCGAGTGTTCCTAGCGAAAAAGACCTGCGAAGGTATTGAGAAGTGTATTTCGGAGGCACACTTGCCATGGTAACAGCGATAGAACAAGTAAAGAACAGAAACTATTCGTCTATGCTCAAAAGACTGTAGGTCAGAAGTTAGAGACGGGTCATTTATAAGCCTTATAGCTCTTTTTTGGGTGCGGGTTACCACATCAAGGGCGTATTGGGGAGCACTGACCCAGAGGTGGGAATTGTATTCCAGATGAGGTCGAATTTGAGCCTTATACAGTAAAAGGAGTTGTTACAATGTGCAGTACTGTTTAGACCTGTATAGAAAGCCCAGTTTACCGGCAGCTGTTTTGCTGGCTGACAAAAGGTGGTCACCCATGAAAGGTTCGATGATACGGACATCCCTAACAAGGAAATAGAGTTTGAAAACTTGAGTTCTAAGCCATTCATATCTACAGCAGGAAATAATCGGTCCTTCTTGACGGCCACAAGGCAACACTGCGTTTTGTCGGCGTTGAACGTGAGTAGATTATTCTTTCCCCATTCAAGGACACGTTCTAAGTCACTGTTATTGAGGCTGCCATTTTCACCTTAACGTCCTGACTAGACTTATTGTTGTGGGAAAACTGAGAAGAACTACAATGTAGAGTGCTGTCGTCTGCAAAGCAACGGATCGGGTTATTTGTTTTGGAAATGAGGTCATTTATGTATAGCACGAAAAGTGTGGGAGCTATCACTGATCCTTGGGTTACTCCCGCGTTAATAGTAGTTTCTTTCGAAAAGAAGCCATCGACGACAACGCGAATACGTCTTTTGTCAAGAAAACTGGATTTCCAATTGATGAGCGTATCGGATAAGCCGAACGAAGTGAGCTTGGCAAGTAGGCACGTGTGCCAAACCTGGTCAAAATCATTTGAAATATCTAAAGCTACTACAACTATTTCACCGGACCTCTCTAATGTGTTATTCCAAAGTTGAGTGACATATGAAAGAAGATCACCCGTTGAACGACTCTGTCTAAACCCATACTGGTGATCGTTTAAGAGATTATTGGACTCGAGAAACGAAAGTAGTTGGTGGTTGATGGCTTTCTCCATGATTTTCGACAGAATGGAAGTGATAGCTATTGGTCGATAGTTTGAGGGATCGGTTTTGTCGCCCTTTTTAGGAATAGGTTGGACATTTGCCAACTTACACGATGAGAGAAACTCTCCAGATGACATGAAGATCGAAAAGAGTTTGGACAATACAGGTACTAGTTCGGGGTAGCATTTTTTAAGCTCCATCGCGAGACGTTATGGGAGGAAAGGAAAATGTACTAAAGTTTTCACTGATGGCTTTGGCTAATGACCAAAATTTAGGGCCACCCAAAGGACATGAGACTAATTCTTTGCATTTACGTGCTTCAAACATCTTTTTGGCCTTGGTGATGATGCTTTTGCAACTATTCCTTACGGAAATATAGTTTACGTGATTTTCGATAGATTTATTTCATTTCCATTTGGTATAGAGTTTATGCTTTTGCAATAATATATCAGTGCAAGCCCTATTAAACCAGGGTTGGGAACGGGTATGACCTACACGATTATGTTTTTTGGGAATGTATAACTCCATACCCATCAACATAATTTCAGTTATTGAAAGAGCAATGTTTGAAAAGGAGAACCGTTTAAAGCAATACTCACGCCAGGGAAAGGTTGCAAAAAAATCTCGCAGTTCGCTCCAGTTAGCTGATTTAAAACACTACATAGTTCTATCTGTTGTTTGAGTAACAGTGGGGTTGAGTACAGAGGAAGTTGTTTCGATTAGGCAGTGGTCTGATTGACCAAGTGGGGAAAGGACCCTTGTTTTATAGACAAGTGGATTAGTTGTAGGGAATAGGTCCAGGAGATGTGGAGCATGGTTAGGGTTGTCAGGGTTTCTGGTTGGTTCGGAAATGATTTGTGTGAGATCAAAGGATACAGCAAATGCTTCTACACTATGACCTGCGGGATTAGTAGTAGACGAAAATTGAAGCTAGTTAGAGTTGTGGGCATTAAAATCTCCCAAAATTGAAACATCGCAAGATGGAAACTGTAATAAGAGGTAGTCTATTTTCAGACTAAGGTAATGAAAAAGGTTTTGGAAGTTGTTATCATTGGGAGACCTATACAAACAACAGTAGAATTTCACAAATTGGGGCCCAGAAAGTTAATTTCTTGTTTTCCAAAGTGGACATCCTCTTACAACTTACGTTGTCCTTGGTGTACGCACATACTCCGCCTTTAAGGCGAAAGTTAGAGTGTAGGTTGTATCTGGGAAATTGCAGGTCAGGCGAATCAATGCTTCCAGGGGAGCCTTGTGTTTCTGATAGAAACAGAATGTCCGGTTGCCCTTTCAGGTTATCATAAATTTCTTCAACAGAATAATTTAAAAATGTAAATATTCTTCATGCTTGTTTATCTTGGTTACTGTTATAGATGTAAACGTCGTGTCTTTCTTCCTAAATTCTATTGTACGGCCCTAACGCGCAAAAAATATTTTTATTGCACTTTACCCCTGCTATAGCTCGAAATCGAAAGGTGGACGTGAGTTCTTGTGGACAGAACTGATTAATTCTTATCTAGGGTTTCACCTGACAAATAAACAGAAAAAAGGTTTTATACATATATTGGCCTATAACTTTACACATATGTACACTTATTCTACGCTAAAATAGAAACAAAAAAAAATAAACTCTCGACAAAACAAAAAACAAATTCCGATTATTCTGCTCTGTTCAAACAAAAATAAATAGACGCTCCTTGGCACGGGCAACCCGGGCTGATTTCAATCCACTCGGGCACTCGGCTGTACTCTTTTTACGGAGGCTGAGAAAAATAGTATTAACGGTACAGATAAAAGTAATGTATTTAGACAAAGATAAACTAACACAAAATACATTAAAGTAAACAAAGAAAAATCAGGCAACATTTTGTTTACGTCCCAGTTTAGTAGAAGTATACCAGTTTTACTGTTAAGAAATTCACGATAACATTTTATTGCTCGTTGAAATATTTTCAAAGAAATAAAGGCATAGATGTAAACGGTCTCTACCTCGAATAGTAATAAAATAGATATTTTTATAAACATTTACAATTTTAACGTATTTTGATATTTCTAACGCGACTTTAATTAAATGAATGATGGTCTAATTAGTTTTGAGTAATTAACTGAAATTAGAGTGTGTTCTTTTTTTCTTTCGGGTGTTTCTATCCGTATTTAGGATAAACGACTGATGTGATAGTGAAAATAGGCAGCTGTTGAATTCACAGGCTTTGAAAGGGAAAATTTGATGGTAGAAATCGAGGTTTGTAGGTGAATGTTCTCGTATTGGGAGCCTTTATACGGGAACAATTTATTCTTTTACAGAGGGGACGGGACTGACTTAGTTAGATAGTGGTGGTGGATGAAAGAAATGTTACCGGGTAAATTTCTTATCTCGGGATAGTTGCATAAGGTGTTTAAACCTTCAGAAACGATTATTTTGATACAGGAATATTTCTGTGATATGGTCTTAATCCCGAACAGCTATACAGGAAGGGCTTGAATTGAGAACCTTAGAAAAGAAGTAGATCACAATACGGACAATTACGTTAAGTGAGAGAATTTTAATACTCACTTTTGTTTATGTAATTTCTGCAGACTGGAACTTTTAGCACAAGAGATAATTGTGTACACCATGATCTAGTTGAGCATTTTTCTTCACACTTTGCTTAGAGCGGGTGTGTTTTTTGTGTATAATTTGTAAGTAGCATCTATTAGTAAACTTGGGCAACCAGCTCCGTTGCACTTTCTAGTGTACGGTCTGGAGCTGGCGGAATTTAGGCAGCCTTTCTGTCTGACGGTGCAAGTCGACGAGGACATCGGAAAGTTATTTAGCGCCGTTACGATTTCCACAGGTGTTTGTGTAGGTATTGTAAAAAAACTTAGTGAAGGCGAATTCTAGTTACAACCGTCCAGGGTGTGCAGGAAAGTCGAATAAAAAAACATTTCTCGGCAGCGTGTCCTGTGATAGTCAAGTGGCACGCGAATAGTCAGGAGGAGGATCAAAACTCCGTGGAAAACGTCATGTCCGCGAAGTTTCTCGTGGTGGGCGGACAAAACTTTACTTTAGCTTTCGTGCTTGAGGAAATTTTCGCGCCAGCGGAATTTCTCGCGATTTCGCAGGACGTGACTTGCGCATCTCCAAATAAACTTGAAAAATAAATGCTTTTAACAAGCAATGTGTATAATAGAGTTAGTGTAAATAAACAATGTTTCTAGTGTTTAAGTTAGGTAAATACAATTCAAATAAATGTAAATAATTTGGTGCTCATGTACGCCTCTGCCATCGCATGAACTCTTTTCCAGAAATTTTTCTTGGTATCATCAATATTTTTTCCCCAAAAGTATGCGACGCGTGGTTTCTCATATACAGCTGGTCTTTGATTAATTCCTTCTAAACAATGAACCGTCAGCAGCGGGACAAAAATGAGACTTCTTTATAAATACGAAATATTTACGTAATTTATTAAAATGATTACATATACGAAATGATATATTCAAAAAGGGACTATCCCGTATAATACGGGACAAATGGTCGCGTTACCCATGCCATTAGACACACAAAAAATAACAACAATCATGAAAACGAACTAATCGATGTCCCAAACGACCAACCCCACATCGAAAAAAGACTAAATAGATGATAGCCGGAAGACCTCGCTGACTAAGTATACTAGGTGGACCGAAAGGGACGGGATCACCCACATGCCACTCTGCACATACAATATATTTACTATACTGAATTCGAGTAGATTGTAAACAAGCAGATTAATAAAAAAAAATTCTGGTGAGAAAGCATTCGTAACTCTGGCTCTAGCAAAAGAAAGGGAATGTCACGTATTTCATTCCTTTCCAAGCTCCTTCGGCCACAATCATGGATCACCCCAGCATGCATACATACATACATTACGTATATATGCATGGTGGGATTAAGGATGGGTGCGGTCAGGATAGGATCGGAAGTAACGGAGTTCGGGTTCTGAGGGGGAAAATACAACCCCAGCATTTACCTAAGTAACCGCACATGATGTGCATATACGCAGTGACCATGCCGCTACATGTGTATGAGGAAAACCCTCCGAAAAAACCTTATACAAGGCAGACGGTAACGGGAATCGAACCCATTACCTACCGAGTGCTAAGTATATCGTGTCACCACTAGACTACCAGCTCGGTTCCTCTGGCAAAAAGGTATAGTACGTAAGGTAGTTTGTAACAAAAATTTCTACAATTAAAAAAAAATAATTCATTTACATTTACATTACGTATATATGCATGGTGGGATTAAGGATGGGTGCGGTCAGGATAGGATCGGAAGTAACGGAGTTCGGGTTCTGAGGGGGAAAATACAACCCCAGCATTTACCTAAGTAACCGCACATGATGTGCATATACGCAGTGACCATGCCGCTACATGTGTATGAGGAAAACCCTCCGAAAAAACCTTATACAAGGCAGACGGTAACGGGAATCGAACCCATTACCTAGTGCTAAGTATATCGTGTCACCACTAGACTACCAGCTCGGTTCCTCTGGCAAAAAGGTATAGTACGTAAGGTAGTTTGTAACAAAAATTTCTACAATTAAAAAAAAAATAATTCATTTAAGTAGTTCTCCAATTATACCGAGCAAAATTGTATTACTGTCCATAGCGCTATTAGCGTTAACTCAAAAACAACCCCCATTTTAATTTTATAAATCATAACACCTATATTACAAAAACTTGTACCACAATAAAAAAATTAAACTCTCATACCACCTATATAGAAATAATTATATAATGATGGAAATTTATATAACTCAGTAAGGTACACAATGATAGATTTCTCTTAAACTTAACAGTATAAATGAACGCTGGTTGAATTAATTAATAATTTAACAAAACAAAAGTAAAAGTTTAAATGGCGTATGCTCGTGTACCCGGCTTAATTTGCATTGCTTTACTTTCATTATCTACTTTCTTTAAATTACAAATTTCTATAATCGTGTCTTCAAATACATACTTATATTCTTCTATTGTTAGAAATTATTTTTCTATTTATAATAAAATATCCTTAATAACCAAATGCAATTTAAATTATTATTCTCCGCTACAGATTAAATTGTACCATTTTTACGCGTAATGGTGCGTAAAATAACAAAAAAATTATTAACAAATTACGTTTAGTTTTTTATTATTTTACTGTATTTTTCTACATTAATAAAATATGCAATAATTTTATATAATAAACATTTTTTTTACTGTAGATTTATATATACTTGTGTCAGCTAATTATGAGTTTCTTGCGTAAAGTCTGCACGAATTTAAATAATTATTGATATGTTATTGTGTGAAAGCACTAAAATTGTCAAATTAAGAGATGAACAAAAATGAATATCAATATTCGAATCGTTGATTGAAGAATCTACGTTCGGCCATTTTGAATTTCCCGCCTATTGTAAACCGTAAAAATTCAGTATAGAAAAGATAGGGCAGTGTAATTCTTACGGCAGCTTTCTTGCCATTGTTGCCACTTCATGACAACAACAATGAACTCTAATACCGGGATATCAACAATGAATGACCGAAAAAAAACTGCTTTTTACAGAATTTTTATCAAAAGTTTATTCCAAGTTACTAGTGAAATTAGGCACAAATATTTATTTCATCTTCGATTGACATTTCATAAACGTACATAGATTTTTCCTTTTTCAATTATTCCTTTATCTACATTTGTATTACAATAAAATAGTTTTTTTCAAAACTCATTAATAAATTAACCAGGACTTTCAAGGTAAATTTATTCGTGTATTTTATGCCTTTTTCGTAAATAAATTTTTTTAGGTTATAATGCCTTTTACTGTGGAACAAGACAAGTTTATTTTGGAAGCTTATATCCGAAACGTCGAAAAAGATGTAGATGGAAACTGGAAGTATTCAGTACGATTATGTGTTGAAGAATATCAACATCACTTTCAGAACATCGAATTAGATGATGATGTTTTATGCCGACACATTCGGACAATTGTTATTCGTTTTTATGAGCATGGTAGTGTTTGCAAGGGACAATCTACGGGTCGCACAACTGTACTTACAGAGGAAGTAGTGGAAAATGTACGCACACATTTGGAAAGAAGTCCGACAAAACCTTTAAGACAATTGGCCCAGCAAACAGGTAATTTTGCATTATACAAAACATGGTTGACATGAATGTGTAAGCAATAAAATAAAAAGAATCTTAAAAACCAGAACATTACATAAGTAAAGTTAGATTGACAACATTGTACATATTTCAATATAAGCAATTGTTACAGGTCTTTCTTATGGCACATGCCATAAAGCAGTCAAACGTCAACTACATTTTCATGCTTACAAAATAACGGTTAGATTTTCAAAAGCGTTTAGAATATTGCCGATGGTTCAACAACAACTTGAGAGATGACGAAATACTAAACTTAAGTTTCTTTACGGATGAAGCTTGGTTCCATTTATCTGGTTATGTGAATTCGCAGAATTACCGTATGTGGTCAGCAGAAAATCCACACGTTTTTGAAGAAACTACTTTACATCCTGTGAAAATAGGTGTTTGGGCTGCTATCTCACGAAGAAGAATTGTAGGTCCCATTTTCTTTGAAGATACAGTAACTACGGCTCAATACAAAACTATTTTGGAACCTTTCATTGATCAACTGCACGATGACGCGCTCCAACATGGATATTTTCAGCATGATAACGCAACAGCTCATACAGCTAATCAAACACTGACTTTTTTACGTGAACAATTTGATGAAAGAGTTATAAGTGCGGGAGTTTGGCCCCCAAGATCACCTGACCTTACTCCACTGGATTATTTTCTATTTGGACATTTAAAAAATAAAATCTACAAGACGCCTTCATACAGTTCATGAATTAAAAAATGCAATAATTGACGCAATTCAAAATATTACAGAAGCTCAATTAATAAATGTATTTGAAAATATGAAACGAAGAGTAGATGCCTGTAATGCAAACAATGGTGGTCACTTTGAAATTGTTTTATAGATCATTGCCAAGTTTAATTTTATTTTTCTACTTTTAACTATAATATAAACATATAAAAGGCCATTCATTCCAACGGCTAGTGAGGTGTGCGTCGGGATATCGTTATATTTGTATGTAAATAATATGTGCACTAATTGAAAATCTTTACTCATTATTTACTATACTTTAGCTGAATTGATCTCATTTACATGCACGTTTGAGATCTAAAAAACAATGCATTATTAATTCATTATTTGCTGTGCTTTAGATCAATATATACAGATTTGAGTTATCTTAAAAAACAATAGGTACATCATAAAGTAGACATGGTGACTAGTTCCATATGAGAAGGACTAAATCAGTGGTATATAATCTGAAATAAGTTTTGTTCAAAATTAGAATGCAATGCAAAAGTGATATCTAGCATTAAGTTAAATAAGTTCTTTTTTTCCATTATAATGTATTTGTGATGTTCACCAGTGTACATTCAAAGGTGGTCAGCAAAAATGGTGTACCTGACTTGTGCTGAATATGTTGAATGTATGCATTTATAATAAACTAACTAGTCATACATGTAATTTGTTTTCACTAATATTATTTAACAAATATATCATACATTGATTTCTGATTAATGACAAATTCATTTTAAAAATTCATTTACCTAAATGTTTTAATGTCATTGTAAAGGTAACATCATCCAATATCACTCCTTTTTTTTAAATATTCACTCTCCACATATTCACACACTTTCTTCGAGTTCTCAGCTGTATTTTTTTTCAATTCTTCATTGCCAATTGCTTAACACCTTCCATTTGAAATGTCACATTCATCACTGCTATCCGATTTTTCAGTGGGTTTAATTCAGACTGGTACAAAGGGAGACGAAGGACAGCATGGCCATTTTCAACTAGTAGCTTGTCTAGAACGGTTTCTTCAGCACACATTCTTGTAATTGGGATAATGGCATTGTCATCGTTCCTTCATTTTCTTTTTTCATAAATTGGTACACATTGTAGATAATTTACCGCCCTTGGCTATCAATTACCTCTCGATTATTCATTTTCAACCTGACAACAAAATTCATACATTATTGCCTATTGCAAACCACTCATGTCAATATAAACAAAAAGACCATTAAACGCTCATCTAAACAGTTTTTACTCTCTAAACTGTACATTATTCTCGTAACCAAATTGAGGTTAAAAAGCAAAATTTGTTTTAAACATTACTTTCAGTATATAAAAGCACTTACAAAACTTGAATTTGACGAGTAAATACCATGTATTGATGTAATACACCCACCAGAAATACGCCTTGGAAATCCAGAAAATCTGTAATATCAATTAAAAATAATAAATGATAATTTTTAACCAAATTTTTACATACCTTATAACAATTTCCCTTTAGTCTTAAGAAAGACTAAATTACAATTATTGAAGTTTTTGTACGTCTACATAATGCGCAATTCGTCATTCACCAAAGTTTTTGTCATTTATGGTAGTATTTATTTTAATATCTGCGTTTACGCCACTGGACATAGCACTATTTTCATTTTAAGGATGCGGAACAGTAGTACTGTTCTAGGAGCGGCACGGTCAAACAATGATGATCGCACTGTATAACTGGAAGTGATCTGACTGAAGCAGAAAGAATAAGCAATATGTTAGGGATAGCTCTCTTTGTCTTGCACATTAAAGCTTATACACGTATGGAAAAATATTACCGCGGGTCTAACGTATAATAAATAAAACAAAGACAGTACAATCAGTTCACGTGCTAAGTGAGATAGAGTACACAACAAACTAAAAGCGCTGATGCCATACATGCGTCTTTTGAGTAGGCTAGTACCAATGACACATTTAATTGCTGCTGTCAACGAGAATTGCAAATTAGTGTTTTTGCAAGTCCGACACAATACTCATGTATTCCACTGAAGAAAAAATACAGATTATTAAGTGGTATTATTTAGGAAGCACTGCACAAGAAATAATGGGCAGGTTTGCTTTTTCCTTTGAAAAAAGGCCAATTCCATCAGAAAGTACGATTATGTGTATTGTTTGTAAGTTTGAAAGTTGTGGATGTTTAAATGATTGTAGAAAATGCAGTAGCATTGATGGTAATGATGGTGAGCATCCTGGTCGTAACTTAAAAAAAGAGCGCGAACTCCAAGAAATTTCAGTGTGTAGTTTAGCAGAAACTAATTTCCCGTGCAATAGTACAAAAATTGCTGAAGAAATGAATATTGAACCAAGAACACTTCGCAATATCTTGAAAAAGAATAAATACCGTTGCTATAAGTTGCAAACTACACAAGAAATTTTTTCAGAAGATCATCAAAAGCGTATGGAATTTTGTGAAGATATGATGAATCGGGCTAATGAAAACGAAAGATTTATTGAAAATATTTTGTTTACCGACACGGCCATCACAATCCGTCTGTCGCAGTTGGTTACTCTCGGGAAAACAAACACATTAGTATTCCTTACCGAACACAATACCCCCAAAAAGTTAATGTCTGGGCAGGAGTGTTAGGAAATTTCAACGGAAACTTGAATACATACAAATATTTAGAACTGTTGAGAAACCAGATAGTTCCAGCTGTTTAACGCCTCAATATAAATTTTGATGACATTTGGTATCAAGAAGATGGCTGTCCTGCTCATACTGCAATAAGAGTTTAACAGTTTTTGGAAACTACGTTCCCTAACCGTATTATTAGTAGAAAAGGTACTATTAAATATTCTCCTCGCTCACCTGATATCGCGCCGAACGAGTTTTTTGTTTGGGGATACGCATCCCACCAAATTTATGGACACAGGCATGAACGTGCTAACAATTTGGACAAACTTCGTGTCAAAATTACAGACTATTTAAACAGCATCACCCAAAAAATGTTAGAAAACACCCAAACTGAATTTTATCACAGATTGGGTTACTGCCTTGCGCAAGGTGGAGGTCTTTTAGAAAAGCTTATAAAGTAGAGTTTTAAAAAAAGTGTATTCTGTTCATTTTTAAAAACAGTTGGTTTTTCAACAAGAATCATAATGTTAAAGTTAAACCTTAAACTTATGTTATACTATCAATGTGAATGTTAATGTTTTTGTTTGTAGCTTTCGTAAGTTTCTTACTCTTACGAGTAACCATGTCATAAATTCGCAATTACAATAAACTTTGATGTTTGAGATATTGTTATTTAATGTTTAAGTGTAAATCAAAGAACACGCGACATTTCAACATCATCTTAATTGTTTTGGTTTCGTTAGAAGTGTTGAAACTAAATTGAATGAGACTTAAGTAGTTCATATTTTGTGCCTACGTGCAAATACGTACAAGTGGCAATATCGGTAAAGTTATGTCTCTCTCACACTCATATAATGCTTATTGGGTTTCTTTCTAGGTTATTATAAGTCGGACCCGCAATAATGAATTACCATACCTGTATACTTATAGCTGTTACAGATCAATTTATAACAAATTTGCTTTAAGAAGAATTACTGCTTGGGGTTATAAAAATAATATAATTATAATTATAGTGTAAGAAAGCAGTTTACTAAAAGTTTTTATTTCGCACAAAGTAACAATTTTTTTTAAGGCTATACATTTTTGAATAATATCAATTTATTTAATTTTTGTCTTTTCCTAACTGTTCTTTCTTGCCTATATACTGTATCCTGCATTTCAAATATAATTGGACAATTTCTTTAATAATTTGAATCTCATGTAATGTTTCAAAAATAAACTCTTCAGTAACAGGGTGTCTCGGTTGCAACAATTCCAGCTGATGTCCAGAATAATTAATAGCAGCATTTTGAATGAGACGTTGGCAGTTCCTTGCAAACTGTAAACCTTCTACGATTGGTTGATCTTAAAACATCAATCAACATTGTGGGATCCCTAGCAGGAGGAATACTCTCTTCAAACTATCAATTCTGGCAATAACTACGAAGAAGTTTTCAATAAATATCCCCAATTATTACATCTTAAACCATATAGTGATAGAAAACAATATGGTACAACAAACCACATAATTTCAAATGGACAACCAGTGGTTGCCAAACGACGTAGATTATCAAAAGAAAAACTAGCAATAGCCAAAAAGAGTTCAAACTCATGCTAGATTTCAATACATGCAGACTATCAGACAGCAAATGGGCAAGCTAACTGCAAGTGGTCCCTAAAATGGTACATGGCGAGACTGTAGCTATTATAGGGCTCAAAATGCAATCACTGTACTGTACCGTTAGCCATTACCAAACGTACAAGATTCTAATGTGCAGTGGAACAAAAAAAGTAGAAGAAAAAGGTATACCCAAAACTGTAATCATAACACCGTTTGAGTTATTCAAATTCATGGTATTAGCGTTTGGTTTAAGAAACGCAGTACAAACGTTTCAAAGATTTATACACGTGATCTCGATTTCTGTTTTTTTCGATCTGGATGATATTTTAATTGCGTGAGAATCAGTAGAAGAGCGTCATACCCACATGCACCAAATTCTTGCTCGCCTCAAGGAATACAATATCAACATTAATTATAAACCGAATCCCCACAACCAAATACCAAAGATAAACTAACGCAATTTTTGGGCTTGATAAATTTCTATCGAAAGTGCATAAAAAATTTAGCACAAGGCCTATACCGTTACATGAATTATTAAAAGGTCTAACAAAAACATGGATAATACAGAAATCGAATGGGCTGATACAAATTTACAAGCATTCCAAAACGTGAAAATGGAATTATCAAATGATGTCTTACTATATCATCCGGTATCCGATCTTCCTTTAGGTCTACATGTCCACGCCACTTTGCCATCGGAGCAACACTTCATCAAATAAAGGTGACCCCATTGGTACTCCTGCTTTCTGATTGTAATGGTGTCCATTGTAAATGTAATAGGTATTAGTTAGACAGTGTCTAGCTAAACCTATATATATATATATATATATATATATATATATATATATATATATATATATATATGGTCAACCGGTTTATGTCTCCTTTGGATGGTCTTAGGTGCCTCGTCGACTGGTATACTTGTGAATAGTGATACTATATTGAAGCTGACTAGGATCTCTCCTGGTTTAATCGTGTGCTGTTGCAGAATCTCGGTCCGCGTCTTTCACGTAAGATGTATCCTTGTTAGTGAGAGGCTGTAGTTCCTTCGCAAGGCTAGCGCTTGTAGCGATGATCCAGCAGAACTAACAATCGGTCATAGTAGGGCACCGTCCTTGTGTATTTCAGGCAGTCCGTACATCTTCGGGCATCTTGACGACTTTTCTATCGGTATCACAGTTTTCTGAGTTTCTTCATCAATTCGTGAATCCATAATTTTCTTCTTCGTTGTTTTTTCCAGGTACGTCGTGGGATCTGTGGCTATCGGTTGGTATGGTGCATCTTCCAGCAACGCTGTCCTCTTCAGGTTGTAGTCTTCGCTGTTCATTACTAGTATCACGTTTCCTTTATCCGGCGGTATGGTTATAATATCCTGGTTATTTCGCAAGGCTTGCAGTGGTGCATACTATTCGCGAGATAAATTCCTCTTCGGAGCTTGTGTTGTTCTAAGCATGTGCGTAACCTGTTGACGTACTATTTCGGCTGTAGTGTTGCCGAGCCTGGTTATAGCTGCTTCTATTCCACCTATTATTTCTTCTGCAGATGAAGAAGTTTGACCACCTAAACTCCAAACAAAAGAAAAGGACTGGAAGAGAAACTTTAGAACCCAGTAAAGTAGTTACGAACCTATCGAACCATGCATTAAGCTGTGCAAAACAATGTATTACAAATCTGTTTCAACACTTCTCAAATTTTGGAAACGCTCAATAGCAATTTCCAATTCACATAAATCATTTCATTTGTAAACGTTTAAATACTTCATCCTAAATGGGTTTTACAATGAACTAATATGCACCGCGGTACTAATTAGTTACAAATAAAAACTCAGCATAGATCGTTACAAAATACTGGCGCGCTACCGCCCTCTTAAGTATGACTCTGAGCACGAGCGTTTCCGTGTTCTACCCTGTCATTCTTCTTATATATCTTCAGGCATCCACTCTTCAAAACATCATAATATTTACCCCGCTTGAACCAAAAAGGCCTTTCCCAGAGGAGTTTCTAACACGTGTCCTTGCCGCGCACTAAAGCGAGAAACGGTACCAACGCACCGCTTTGGACCAACCCATCAACCATTCTGAAATTTTTACAAAAATCTTAATCATTCTTGAAAACAAGTAACTTTCGGATTCATACTCACTCCCCTTAACATCCTGATCTAAATTCAACGATTTATGAAAGCCTCGCATATGCGAGTACTTTCCTTCCGCAAAATTTCGTAAATTTCAACACGTTTGTCCTTAAGCATACATTAAATTTTCCATGGTGCAATATTGTGCCATCCATAAATTCATACGGTACTCATTTAGAGCAATTTTAAACTCTCATTTCTTAAAATACAGTGGCCAAGTATTTATGCCACATTTAAATATGCTTTTAAATAATATTCAACGTTTTACTAAAAATTCTCATGGCATAACATTTACACCAACTCACATTACGTACACGCAAACCCATGTTCATATATTATCCAAAATACGTCCTACGTACAACAAGACTGCATATACCCAGTGCGTCTAAATAATCTCACATGCTAGAAAGTGCCACCATGTAAAATTTTAATTACCGGCGGTTTAACTATTGACTGTTCGATTATTTATTTTTCGTTGGCAACATTACTGTTTTTTTTTAATCGCATTTATTGAATCGTAGATAATTGTAAAAAAAATGATTTTTTTCGAAAAATTTGGCATAAATAAATCATCTTTTTGATTTCAAACCATTGTGTTGAAGGTCTATTATTACAAAATCAACAGTTGTTTGGATATTAGTTGACTGTGAAAAGCGATCTAGATATGCGTAATAATAATTGAAATTAGAATTTAATTTTGAGTGATAATAAGATAAATAGTTGGTAGTGTTCTAAATTCGATTCTGTAGCCGATCCAGATTATACAGAAAATACTGCAACCCTACAGAATATATGGAATAGCCCTACCTGAAAATGAAAACTCCGAACTACAATTTTAGGATAACTCCGTGCACACAATGGTTACGAAAATTATTATTTAGCGCCAATTGGGAAAGTCTTCTTTCAATTTTTGAAAATGTTCATAACATACTAATGGAGAACATAGAGAATCAAACAATTACGCCTCTCATATGGGTACCAATTTCGACATTAGCGTACCAGAATTGAAAGCTTTTCTTGCAAATCTTATTATTATGGCTTTCCATCACATGCCAGCTATAAGGTTATATTGGTCAGCAAATGAAAACTGTCATATTCAAAATATAGCCAATATTACCTATAAATGGAAAGATTGAGACAAAAAAATATTATAGTAGTCAGCTCCTTCCATAATCCCGCTATAACACGAAAAGTTACACACACCGATAAGATGGGTGAAACACAATCTGTGGATTGTAATCTATTTGCGATTATAATCAGAATATGCGCGGATCTGATCAATACCTGTCATACTACAACATTTCCTGGAAGAGTCGAAGATGGTGGTTAAAACTCTTCTACTACTTCTACTGTGTCTTAAGAAAATAATGATGCGGGTGAAGAAGAAGTCTTTTACACAATTGATTTTTCGTTCAAAGCTAGCCGAAGACCTATTGAAAAACTTTTCTTTCTACCCTTTAGGATTATGAATATAATAAAATGCTTTTGCAATTTATTTTCATCTTGTAATAAATACCTAACGATTTGTTTGGTGGTTACTTTTGTTAACCACGCCTGTACGGTGCAAACCGTTTTTTTTTATTTTTTGTTTAAATTTTAAAGCATATCAAAGTGTCGAAATTATTTCGTAAATGGTTGAAGATAGGTATAGGACTTTATACATAAGATGCATTAAAAAATTGAATAATATACATGGTGTTCCGTTTGAATTGTTAAAAGTGCTTTTTGTTTTTAGTAAAAGCGGCAACACTGCATCACTGAAAATATTTTTGTTGGATAGAGCATGATTGCTAATGTAAACTCCCCAATTTTCATCTGTCACTTTACAAATAACAGATAATTGAGCGTTTCCAAACTTTTGGGACTCACTGTATATATATATATATAAATGAATGAAGATAGGTAATCTTGACTGTCTTATTTATATAAAACTTGTTCTTCAGAAAACTGAGGTTGCGATGCCATTCGTGATGCTTTTATACAACTGATGGAAAACACTCTAGCTTAGACTAGAACGATATGATAACACACACACGCATATATATATATATATATATATATATATATATATATATATATATATATATATATATATATATTAATGCGTTCCATTATCGAATATTCGATATAATTTCTTCTAAAATATAATTGAGAAATGGATAATACTAATTGTACTATTTCCTAAAGCATATCATTATTAATTTTAAACCTACATGAATTCGGACAAAAAAAACATTTTTCTAAAACCCATTGTTCTAATGATAAGATGTAACCAAAGAGTATATATTACATATATTACATACTCTTTGATGTAACTGTATATATTACTTAATTTGCTGGTATGCGATCTCTTGTGTTCAGTTCAAAATTTATCCAAATCATTTCCAGGAACAGACGTTTCAAATAATTAGTAGCGCGTTTTAAAATGTTTGTATTTTCGAAATCCATCCTATGTCTTTCATTAAGTACCTGTTGTGCTAGGGCACAAGAATGGACGTATCTATGTATATCACTTTTATGCGATGTTATTCTGCCTGATAGATTTCTACCCGTTTAGCCTACATAAATTTTATCACAATTTTTATATTTAATGGAATACACTACATTGAATGATTCCATAGTGGTGAGTGGTGACTTGAATTTAGTGTACAGGTTGGATACCGTTTTATATTTCTACTGACTATTTTTATGTTACCGAATACTTTAAAGTTATTCATAAGCTTGGGTGTAAATGACGGAATGAACTGTAACGAAGAGATTGTAGTTTGGGTGTTTTGAGGAAACTATTGGTTATTGTTTAGCATATCATTATCTAACATCTCTACCGCGATGTTAGTAGAGGGACTACTAAACAGTAATTTATTGACCATCTTAGCGAGTTACAAATTTTCGATTAAAATGTTATTTAATTTGAATAAGTCCTTTCGTTGAAATTTCGTATGTGATAACTTAAGTTTACGATTTTCTAATGCCTGTACTAGATAAATTTTCATCCTCGCGAGATGTAAAAAATAAGGTTTACGATACCATTACATGCTTAATAGGTTATTTTGGACTCGATGTATCATCATATCCAGAAACGGGATTTTATTATTAGGCTCCTGTTCTACAGTGAACTGAGTATTAGGGTCAATGTTGTTGAAAATCCCTTGCACTACTTCTACTTTATCTTCAGGTAACGCCAAAATCAAATCGTCAACATAACGTTTGACAAAAGGAACATGAAATTGTATCGTACCTAAACATTCGCTCAGTAGGTCATCCAATACAAAGTTACATAGAATAGGTGAAGTTGTAGAACCCATTGGTGTGCCGAATACCTGTTTATAACAAGCTTCAAATTTTAAGGTGTTAGTCTCAAAAATGAACTTTAAAATTTCCACGAATCTATCTAGAGTTAAACTACAATTTTTCGAAATGTCATCCCAATGCTTAGTAATACTTTGTAAGGTAAAATATAACGGCAGGTTTGTGAACTGAAAATCAGTTCATCATTAAAGACTTTCTGTTTTAGCAGGTTTATCAATGATTACCAACTACCGGTGGATTATATAGTGGTCAGCTTTGATGTTGGCCCACTGTTCACAAACGTGCCTTTACATTTTACACAAAGTAACTAAACATTGGGATGACATTTCAAAAATAGTTTAGATTGTTGTAAATTTTATATTCATTTTTGAGCTAAATCTTAAAAAGATTTTGTTAAAACAATTCGGCACCCAATGGGTTTTAAATTTAATTATTTTTAGACCTTAAGGAAATGTTTATAAAACATTTCATGTTCTTTTCAAACGTTATGTTGACACTTGATTTTGGCGTTACCTGATAAAGTAAATTTAGGGATTTTCAAAAATTTATAAATTCAGTTCATTGTAGAAAACAGTCATAATTAAAATCGTTTTAAAATGGCATCGGAACAATAATCATTAAAATGGTATGAACTTTGAACAGAATGTTTATAAATTACAACCACGGTAGGATAAAATTAGTCTTTGTTCTGGCATTGAAAAATCACATCAAATTTAACAAAAGTACTTTAAATAATTTTAATTGAGAAATTGTATCCCGCTAAATGGTAAAATTATTTAGATCCGCAGTAGATGGTTAGATAATGATGTAAACAATAAAACATTTCCTAAATAAATTTCGTTACCGTTCAATTCGTCATCAAAGTTTATGAATATTTTAAATATTCGGTAAATAAAAATTAGCAGCTGAAAGTAAACGGTATCCAACTAACTTTAATGAAGTTCACGCTGACCAATATAATTATCCAATGTAAATAATCATTAAAAAAAACTGTATAAATTTATGAAAACAGAAATTCATAAATAACATTAAAATGATGTAACAGAACCCATTCTTGTTCAACATTATAAAAAGCACAGGATGATTTAACATCAAAATTTTAAAACGCTCTAATTAAAAACGTCTGTTAGAAATAATTGCATAAATTTTAAATGAAATTTGAAGAATCGGATACCAGTAAAATAATATATACAGTTACATCATATCATTAGAACAATAGGTTTCAGGAAAATTTTTTCATATGTTTAAAATTAATAATGACATACAAATAGTACAATTAGTATAATCCATTTCTATTATATTTAGAAGAAACTGTATCGTAGTGAATATTTAATAAAAATGTTGATAATATAATTAAATATATATATATATATATTGAGATGTTTAGAAAGAGGTAATAGAAGTATCGGACAGCTTACATGACATTTGGGTCATAAAAAGGGGTAATTTCTGGCTCGAGACAAGTGCGAGACACAATTTTACATAAATATGGTTCACGATGTGTTTAAAATAAATTTATTTGGTATAAATTGATCTGAATATCATTTGCTAAGTTTGGTTTCATCATAAAAGCAATTTGTTGCTACCAAAATTGTCAAAGATGTTAAATATCACCATTTTCGTAGAGTCATTTTAGTAGTGCAATTTTTACAATAAAATTCAATTTTTCAAAGTTAATTTGGCAAGTAGACATTTCACAGGTGTTTAAACATGGACTATGTAGTTAGGATTATGTTAGGGATAAGGTATGTTTAGTTTTTAAAGCAGGAAATACAAAAATTTAGTTAAAAGGGTTATAATATGGATAGTATAGACAATTTTCGCACAATTTTGTTAGTGAATTAGTGACAAAACTTATAATAAATGATTCACAAGAAGAAAGACATTTAGAACATTTTGGCATACAAACATTTATAGTGCCGTACAATTTATAGTGTAAAAATCCCAAAACAGTGTTAGACGATGAGACTTTTTCAATGCAAGACTAAATAACATTATGCATTGCAAATAAGTAGTGGAACAATAAAGACAAGTT
Source organism: Vesta saturnalis (assembly GCA_036346205.1). Taxonomy (NCBI): domain Eukaryota; kingdom Metazoa; phylum Arthropoda; class Insecta; order Coleoptera; family Lampyridae; genus Vesta; species Vesta saturnalis. The sequence goes on from JARFJB010001511.1 coordinate 1,507,350, forward strand.
GTACAAACCTTAAACATAACATTTTATGTTAAAAACATTTTTAATATGAATTTATTTCATATTTAAAATTTAAGTATGGTTACGTTGTAAATTTTAGATTTTTCACATAATTTTATACTTTTTCCATATTATTAGATTTAGTTTTTGCTCTTAAAGCAAATAATAGATGTTCTTTCACAATATAAATAAGTTTTTATAAGGATACAGCGTTTTATCCGCAAAATTTTGCTAAATCTAAGGTGATTTCTAGACAAATTTACAAAAACTTAAAATTTTCATTAAATAAATGTTTCGAATTTAAAAGATATGTTTTCTTATGTAAATTGTCCTCAGAATTCCATTTTCGCAAGTAATTTTAGTGTAGCTTGTAAGTGTGTATAGTTAGTAGCTTATTTTGATTAGATTAAGTTGTTTCGTTTATTAGTGGTAGGATTTATTGCTTATTCGGTGTCCTTTTATTCGAAATTTCACATAGTTTTCATTTCTGTTTTAAATTTCATTTCCGACCATGTATAAGAAAGTTACGGCCAAAATTCCATTTTGTACAATTCTTAATTTTGATTAGCCAATCACATTCATTGTAAATTTTGCAATATGGCTGTAAAAAATTGAAATTTCTGTAGCAACCAGAAACCTATAAAAGCAAGAGCTCAGGAAGTCATTCTCTCCAGTTTTTGTTCAAAAGTGAAAAGATTAAAACAGTGTTGCTAAATTTGTGTTTACATAACCTAATTTATTTTCGTCGAGAAAGTTTACGGTACGAATAATTTCGAGAGCACTTGTTTTATAACTTCGGTTAAAATTAAATAGTTCGGTCACCGATACCTGTCGTTGTTAATAAATTATTGCTGTACGATTAATTGATGTCACGATTTTGTGTAAATTTGTTTTCATGTTTTCCGATTTAAAATAATTACTGATATACCAAATTAAATTCCATTTTATTTGGTGAAAAGTTGTTTTATTTATCCGGACAATTCCTCTTAAATAAATATTATATTTTCGGTAACTAAAATAAAATTGTGTTAACAAAAATCTTGGATACTAATAATACATTTTAAACGAAATCAGTCATAAGATTTAAAACCATTTTAATAAAAGTTACCATAGTAAATAAGTGTTTGGAGGTTGCCGTTTTTGGAAAGAAAACATCTTGAAGATTGGAGGTTGGTGTCTTCGAGAACCGAGATAGCAGTTGGATATTCGTAACAACAACATCCGAGTGAACATTGCCTGCCTCCAGCTGAAGTTTGAAGACATCTTTCAATCGACAGGAAGGATTGTATCTGTGAGTTTTAAAATTTTTATAACCCTGTTATTGGTATTTCCTGCAATTTAATATTTGTTATATGTTATTAATTAAGAATTTCAATTATTTACCTGTGTAAACACCTGTGAAGCAAAACATTTCCTTTTCTTTTCTAAATTTTCATTTTTGATCCAAACATTAAAATTTCTTAATTATTTGACATTTTGACAGTTTTAATTATTTTTCACTTAAAGTCAGTAACGCATGCGTTAGAAAGCAAAACTTATTCAGACCAAATTTTATACGTCAAATTCAATTTAGTATAGGATATTTCTTATACAAAAATATATTATCTTCAACTAAATCCTTGAACCCTTTCCCCATTGAGATCCCTGAGCTAGTTTGGTGCAATAATAACATTTAAAGTTAAAATAAATAACTTTATTATTACATACAACATTAAACTTGAACCCTATCCCTTATTGAAAATAATAAATTTCAAATTAAACTAATAAATTAAATTACATCAATTTATTGGCACCGCAACGTGTGGGCACGATTTAGTTTGAAGATTTTGTTATATAAAAGTACAAAAAAATTTTATAGATATTTAGTTTTTCATTTTTTCGTTCATTGTTCATTGTTATTTGTTATTAGTTATTGTTTATTGTTTATTGGGTTTATTAGTGTTAGATTTTATAAAAAGGGGCAAATTTAGTTAGTACGACTAGTGAATGCAAGATCGTAGGGTAACTAGATCAGGAAAAGTTTACGGACCTAAAGATATTGAGGTAAAAGAGAAAAAACAGGATCTAGTTACAAAGATGGAACATATTGAAAAGGATGTTGAAGCACAACAAGAAGGGGGAAGTCCAGTGAGAGAAAGCAAGAGCTTAGACGTGGACATGATAATCGCCATGCTAATGAGAGCCGAAGAAAGTAGAAAGCAAGACAAGAAAGAAGCAGAAGAAAATATTGATAGTAAATTTAACAAGCTGGAAGAAAATAGGAAGCAAGACAAGAAAGAAGCAGAGGAAGAAAGGAAGGAGGATATGCGTAAGAAAATAGGAAAGAGGAGATACGTAGAGCAGATGAGAAGATGGAAATAAAATTTAACAAGTTGGTAGAAAGTATCGATAGACAAGTGAGTAAGTGGGAGAACGATAAAGAGAAGTTAGTGCATAAAATGGAGAAAACGAAGGAAGAATTAAGCAATAATATGCACCGAGAAAATGATAAGTTATGGGGAACGATTATCGACAATAAGGAAGAGGTAGATGACAAGATAGGAAAGTTGGACAAGAATATTAGAACTGAAACCCGTCTAAGAGAAGAGGCTTCTAACGAAATAAATGATAGAGTAGGAAGGATACAAGACATCCACGAACAAATATGTTTCCAGGTGGATAAGAATAAGGATGAGAACAAGAAACAGATAGGGGAAATTTGCAATAAACTAAGAATACACGATCATGACCTAGAAGAGTTGAAAGAACGTGAAACACCTCGAAATTTTCAAATCGGCTGGGAAAATTGCATGTGGAATCAAGAGATGCCATATAAATTTGAAGGAAAGAAGCAAGAATCGCCAATGCTATTTTTGAAAAATATAGAAGAATATTTTAATGACATTAAGGACAATAAACAAAGAATGCGTTTGGTGAGAAAGATGCTTAAAGGGAATGCCGAACTATGGTACAATTTAGTACAAGAGCAATGTACCGATTATAAGCACTTCAAGGAATTATTTACCAAACAATATTGGAGTGATGTCCAACAAAATGTAATAAGGGAAGAATTTTCAAGGGCGAAGTATGACAAAAACTATGGCACTTCGAGGAGATTTATGTAATGAAGAAATACCAAATAGCAAGATACTTCACACCACCGATGAATGAACAAGAAATAGTCCAATATTTAGCAAGGCAACTGGAGAATAATGTGGCAGAAAACATTATTCTGCAAAATATAGATAATATAACATCACTACTGCAATTTTAAGAAGATACGATGCATACGAACAGCATCAGAACAGTTACGAAAAGAGAAATTTAACCCTAGGAATTATGGAAATGACAGAAGGGAATATAATTACAGGCACGAAAGAGAGGACAATAGGAGAGACAATTATAATAGGAATTATGGAAATGACAGGAGAGATTATCAAAATCAATATCATCGTGCTGATAATCGTAGAGGTATTTCCAAAATGGCAACAATAGAAAGGCAATTATAGATCGGGAAGAGAGGAACAACTTCCAACAAAGACGAGGAGGATATAATAATGGCTACGATAGGAACAGATTTAATTACAACAATCAAGCCAAGGATAATGAACGGGAACATCAGAATAATAGAGAGAATGAAGGAAAGGATCATCGTAGAAATGATATGCAAAAAGAAAATAGAAGGCCATACCAAGAGATCGTGGATGATCAGAATAGGAGGGTAAATAACATCCAGGTACGAGAAGAGAAGGAGGAACCGAGTTGTGGAAGGATTAGTTGGGTCAATGCCATCGTACATGCATCCCAAGACGAAGAAAAGAACACACAAAGGACTTTGACAAGATCACCGTTCAAAATTTTTAAATACGAGCTTCCTTGTCAACAATGTAAAGACAAACTACCAACATCCTACGGAATTTTTAGAAATTGAACAAAATTTAGAACCAGAAACTGCAAACATTTTATTACCTTTCGTTAACATTAGAATTAAGAATTTAAATTTATTAGGATTAGTTGATACCGGATCAGAAATTTCATTAATACAGGAAAAATCATCGTAGAGAATAACGATTTATTTAAAGATGAGATCATTAGAATAAACAAAATAGAAGTTATGGCAGCTACGGATAAGAAGCTTAGCACTATAAATAGGATGCTACATACTGAAGCTAAGGTAGGGGAACAGATTTTTCAAACACAATGGTTTATAACTAACAATTTAAAATGGAGTTAATAATCGGAATGGATTTGATTAAGCAATTAAAATTGATTATCGATGGCAACATATGAAGATAAGAATTGGTAAAGATGAATTAAACTGGGTACAGCCCTACAATAAAAGATTAAATTTATATAAACCGCATATCCAGTATTTGAAGGTGGAAAGAATTATAAAGGATGAGCAATTCGATATCAATCACATTGGTTACAAGCAAGAAGTTATAAACATTATACAAGAAAATTTGGTGTTGATAAATGAAGAACCTAGCGTAGCAAGTAAATATGTACATAAAATTGAAGTGACAGACGATTCTCCGTTCCATAACAAAATATATCCTATTCCCTACGCCAGAAGAGAGCAGGTTAAAAGAGAAATTAATGAAATGCTAGAAAATGGTATCATAGAAAGATCAAAGACTAGTTATCTAAATCCGTTGGTTGTTGTAAAGAAAAAAGATGACAGCATTAGACTGTGCCTTGATGCAAGGAAGCTCAATTCCAGATCTAAACCTCAATATGAAACGCCACAAAATATGGACGTGCTCCTTAGTAAAATTTGGGAGAAAAAGATCTTTACTAAATTAGACCTTAAGAACTCATTTTGGCTAATACCTTTGGAAAAGTCGTGTAGGAAGTACACAGGGTTCAGTATCGAAGGAGAAATATACCAATTTAAAGTGGTACCTTTCGGACTTAGTTCTTCGTCTGCTGCATTAGTAAGAGCTATGCAAGAAATTTTAAATAGATTCGAACATTTCTGTATGCACACATAGACGATATTCTAATATTTAGTAAGAACGAAGAAGAACACTGTCTACACATCAAAACAATCATGGAAGCTTTAACAAATGGTTTAAAATTAAATTTAGAAAATGTTACTTTTTATGAGAGAAGTCATGTACTTGGTTATGAAATAGGGCAGACAGTAAAACTAAATGATAGTAGATTCCGAAATAAAAGAATATCCTCGTCCTAAAAATTTAAGAACGTTGAGAGGCTTTTTAGGGTAGTTAATTACTATCGTAAGTTCATTTCGGATATGCTGAATTATCTATTCCTTTGGTAGACTTGTTAAGAAAAACGTACGTTGAGTTGGGATAGAAGAAAAGAAGAAGCATTTATTAGTATTAAGGAAAGTTTGTTTACAAATATGATTTTAAGACACCTAATTTTAAGTTACCATTTATACTCAGGACAGATGCATCTTTCTATGCAATAGCAGCAGAATTATGTCAAAAACAAGGAGACGAAGAAGTACCCATTTGTTTTCTTTCGAGAATTTTAAAAGTGCATGAGATCAAATACACTACAGCAGAAAAGGAACTACTGGCCATTGTTTACGCAGTAAACAAATTAAAATTTTATCTATTAGGCAACAAATTCAAAATTGAAACTGACAACTCTGCAATAACTTTTATGAAAACAACTAATTTTAAGAATCATAGGATGTACCATTGGTCGTTACTTCTGCAGGAGTATGATTTCGACATATCTCATAGACCAGGCAAGGATAATGTGGTAGCAGATGCGTTAAGCAGGAATAATATAGACATTAAGGAAAATAGAGTTTTATGCGCATTTGAACAAATTAAACCTACATTTTTGGCACAAGAATTAAGAAATTTACAAAACTCAACGCAATTTTTAGAACTTAAAAGGAAGATTTTGGAATCTAAAGAAGAAATATATAAGGATTACTGTATTTTGAATGATAGAATCATTAAAGTTTTTAATACAAGAAAGTTAGTGTAGTAAATGAAGATATAGCAAAATTTATCATAATGGATTTACACAAAACGTACGGACATCTAGGAATTAGGAAAACTTGGTTAATTTTTTAGAGAAAATTTCTATGCAAAGAAGGATTTAACATATGTCAAGAATATTATAAATAAATGTGAGCTTTGCATATTAGCTAAAGAGAAGAACCACACTAATTTCAACCTTGTCAAAAGTATAAAAGTGAGTAAACCATTAGAAATAATAGCAATTGACTATATTGGAAATTTAGTACCTGGTCAGAACGGATATAAAAATATATTAGTAATCGTCGATATTTTTCTAAATTTATAAAATTATACCTAGCAGGAATGCACAAAGACAAGCTACGATTTCTATCGAGAAATTCATGGAAGAAACAGGAAAGCCAAAAGCTATATTAGCCGACAATGCCACTTATTTCAGAACTGCCAAATTTGTAAAGAAGTTCGAAGAGATGGGAATAAAGATATATTTCTGTTCGATCAGACATCCTCAAGGCAACCCAGCCGAGAGATATATCAAAGAAGTGATTAAATTTTAAGAATATTCACGTATGAGAAACATAATGCTTGGGTGAAGTATCTTAAGGTCATAGAGAAGTGCATCAATGAAGTACCGAATGTTAGAACACAGGTAGCTCCGATAACATTAATAAAAAGATTATACCAGAAAGACCCTGGAGGCAACAAGAAGAAGAAATTAAGTTGAAAATTTACTCCAAGAAGTCAAAGAAAGGTTGTGGAAGATTTTAGATAGTTATGAAAGAAACATTCTGCCAAAATTAAAAGAAGGTTACATTTAAGGAAGGAGATTTAGTAATCATACGCCGTTTAACAGTTGCAGATAGAGCACGAAAATGTGGCAAACTCTTACTACCATATGAAGGTCCGTATAGGGTAAAAAAATGTTTTGGGTACTACATATGAATTAGTCAATATAAAGGATGGTAGTAGTAGAGGTAAATTTCATATCTCCATGATTTATCCATATTTCAAAATTTAATTTTAAGGTAGGTCAATTAAAGAACTTAATATTTTCTTAACAAAAATATCTTCATTCTTAAATTGGGGAATTTGAGATGTTTAGAAAGAGGTAATAGAAGTATCGGACAGCTTACATTTTGGGTCATAAAAAGGGTAATTTCTGGCTCGAGACAAGTGCGAGACACAATTTTACATAAATATGGTTCACGATGTGTTTAAAATAAATTTATTTGGTATAAATTGATCTGAATATCATTTGCTAAGTTTGGTTTCATCATAAAAAGCAATTTGTTGCTACCAAAATTGTCAAAGATGTTAAATATCACCATTTTCGTAGAGTCATTTTAGTAGTGCAATTTTACAATAAAATTCAATTTTCAAAGTTAATTTGGCAAGTAGACATTTCACAGGTGTTTAAACATGGACTATGTAGTTAGGATTATGTTAGGGATAAGGTATGTTTAGTTTTTAAGAGCAGGAAATACAAAAATTTAGTTAAAAGGGTTATAATATGGATAGTATAGACAATTTTCAACATTTTTGTTAGTGAATTAGTGACAAAACTTATAATAAATGATTCACAAGAAGAAAGACATTTAGAACATTTTGGCATACAAACATTTATAGTGCCGTACAATTTATAGTGTAAAAATCCCAAAACAGTGTTAGACGATGAGACTTTTTCAATGCAAGACTAAATAACATTATGCATTGCAAATAAGTAGTGTGAACAATAAAGACAAGTTGTACAAACCTTAAACATAACATTTTATGTGCTAAAAACATTTTTTAATATGAATTTATTTCATATTTAAAATTTAAGTATGGTTACGTTGTAAATTTTAGATTTTTCACATAATTTTATACTTTTTCCATATTATTAGATTTAGTTTTTGCTCTTAAAGCAAATGATAGATGTTCTTTCACAATATAAATAAGTTTTTATAAGGATACAGCGTTTTATCCGCAAAAATTTGCTAAATCTAAGGTGATTTCTAGACAAATTTACAAAACTTAAAATTTTCATTAAAATAAATGTTTCAATTTAAAAGATATGTTTTCTTATGTAAATTGTCCTCAGAATTCCATTTTCGCAAGTAATTTTAGTGTAGCTTGTAAGTGTGTATAGTTAGTAGCTTATTTTGATTAGATTAAGTTGTTTCGTTTATTAGTGGTAGGATTTATTGCTTATTCGGTGTCCTTTTATTCGAAATTTCCATAGTTTTCATTTCTGTTTTAAATTTCATTTCCGACCATGTATAAGAAAGTTACGGCCAAAATTCCATTTTTGTACAATTCTTAATTGTAATTGATGTAATGTTTGGATTTTGGAATGCTTCTATCATTTTAAAATTGAAGTTTTCACAACTTTACTTGCATCATAACTCGATTAAATTTTGTTAAATGTGTGTTTTTGGCTGGCAATTTCATTGTTAGCTTTGCCGTAGAGAGTGTTCTGGTTTGTCATCTTTGAGGCAGTTTAACAATATTTAATCTTAATGACCTAGTTATTCTTTACTACAATTTTATAGTTGGCTTATACGTTTCTCAAACTGTTATATTAATAGCAGGCTTATGTTTATGTTTGAATTTTTCAAATTTGACAAAATTGTTTATACATCTTTAACAATTTTTAACTAACATTACTACTGACGAAGATAACTGTAAGTGTTATCGAAACGTTTAGATTGTATAATTTAAAGTACACCATTAAAAATCCCAAAAAGATAAGTATTTTATTATGAGTGTTAATGGTGAAAGTTTACATTTTCATATTTCAGTCCTTTATGGGAGGAAACTTATCGTTTTATCAGACAATTTGAAAAATTAAGGAAACGTAAAGCACAATTATTATCGTCACTCACTTTTTATTACGATGCCGAGACCAAAAGATTATCCAAAGTTTATCTATATTAAAAGAAATTTTAATAACAAGCAAGCGAATAATATTTACAGAAGAACTGAAAATGCTCTTCTACGTAATCAAATACATATTACTAGGAAGTTACTGGATAACACCGATAAAAATCTTTTATATTTACATTTAGAAATTTCATCTATTTTGAATAAAGAAGATTGGGATAAAATTGATTCTATAACGTTTAAATCTATGGAAATAAATTTTGACATCTCATGTCAACGTCAAAAAAAAATTTAATAAATTATACAAACAACAAAATAATAGACCATCTATTGATTGTAGAAAACAGTTATAAACCTTTCTGATAATGTTGTTTCAGATTATGCTATTGAAGCGCTTTCTAAAGGAGGAAATTTTGCGATAACACCAAGAGTAATACCTTTTGAAGATATAATTTCCAACATCGAAAACTCCATTAGATTATTACCTTTTGATGCTGCTAATGAAGTTAGATATAACACCGTTAACATATTACGTAAAACAAAACCTCCAAAGAGCAACTTATCCTTTCGTCAACGACATGCTTTACTTGATCTTAAACGCAATGAAAATATTATAATATTAAAATCAGATAAAGGTAATGCAACTGTTATATTAAATATGAACGATTATAACACTAAGATAGAACAATTGTTGGGACCAGAAACTTATCATGAAATACCGAAAGATCCAACAAAAAGTTTTTTTAAAAACTAAAGAGCTGATCAAATTATCATCTATTCCTGAAGAAATAAAGAAGAAACTATCTAACTCTGAACTATTTCACCAAAACTATATGGTTTACCAAAAATTCATAAACCTAATATTCCTTTAAGGCCTATTGTTAGTGCAATTGGTTCTCCTACATATCACCTTGCAAAACATCTTACATTGTTATTACAACCTCATATAGGAAAACACCCCATTACATTAAAAATTCTGCCGACTTTGTTGAAAAAATGCATAGTTTCAAAATTGAAGAGGGTGATATAATGGTCAGTTTTGATGTTATTTCACTTTTACAAAAGTACCTCTAAAAGAAACTATTGAATACATAGATCATCTTTTCCAAAGGACATAACCATTCTTTTTCAGCACTGTCTTACTACAACTTATTTTCAGTGGAATAATAAATTTTATGAACAGATTGAAGGTGTAGCAATGGGTAGTCCCCTTAGTCCTGTTATAGCTAATTTTATATGGAAAATTTGAAACATTAACGTTACAAAATACACCTAAAAACCTTCAGTTTGGTATAGATATGTAGATGACACATTTGTTATTTGGAGACATGGAGAAGAAGCACTGCATGAGTTTTTGGTTTTATAAATGGTATACATCCTAGTATTCAGTTTACCATGGAAAAAGAAACTAATGGAAGTTTACCATTTCTTGACATATTAATATCTAAAAATAATAATTCACTATCTTTTAAGGTTTACAGAAAGCCGACACACACTGATAGATACCTTCATAAATTATCCAACCACCATCCACGTCAAAAATTAGTGTAATTAAATCTTTAGTAGATCGAGCAAAACGAATTTGTGACCCTGAATTTTGAATGATGAATATAAATATTTAAGAAAATCCTTACAAGATAATGGATATTCACTTACAGATATTAATAATGTTATTACACCTTCTAGGCGTAACCTTAAAGAAAACCAGTTCTTAATGTTGGTACTGCTTTTCTTCCTTTTATAGCTAATGTTACAAATAGAATTGAAAAATCCTAATCAAACATGGCATTAGGACTATTTTAAACCTACAAGAAAAATTAAAGAACATTTAAGATCACCTAAAGATGTGTCAAACCCTTTATCATCTTCCGGAGTGTATAAGTTATCTTGTTCATGTGGAAAAGTATACATCGGGACCACAAAACGTAGCTTTGATACAAGACGCAAAGAACATATGAGATTTTGTAGATTGGGTCAACCAGAGAGGTCTGCTGTGGCTGACCATGCCCTGAATAATTTAAATCATGACATTCAATTTGACAATATGAAAATATTGTCAAGACAAACCCATTATTATGTTCGTTTGCAACGTGAAGCTATTGAAATATATAAACACCCGAATAATTTTAATAGACAAGAAGAAAATCTCCGTTTAAATAGGTTTTGGCATCTTATAATTAAAAAGAGCATAATGATACGCCTTGATTTTAATTTGTTTTCAACTTTGGTATGTCTAGGTTTTTGCTGTGTTTTTCCTAGACCTTGAAGCAAATGCTTTATCAATTATATGTTAAATTTCCACAGCACTATAATTTAACATAAGTAGTTGAAATTAAATTGAAATTAAAAATTACAAAGAACGTTCTGCATTGTGCTTTTCATTGTTAATAACACTTCCAATTATTGATAAAGATATCTCTTTGTTAGATTTAACTGGGTTATTTTTGATGTAATGTTTGGATTTGTGAATGCTTCTATCATTTTAAAATTGAAGTTTTTCACAACTTTACACTTGCATCATAACTCGATTAAATTTTGTTAAATGTGTGTTTTTGGCTGGCAAATTTCATTGTTAGCTTTCGCCGTAGAGAGTGTTCTGGTTTGTCATCTTTGAGGCAGTTTAACAATATTTAATCTTAATGACCTAGTTATTCTTTACTACAATTTTATAGTTGGCTTATACGTTTCTCAAACTGTTATATTAATAGCAGGCTTATGTTTATGTTTGAATTTTTCAAATTTGACAAAATTGTTTACTACATCTTTAACAATTTTTAACTAACATTACTACTGACGAAGATAACTGTAAGTGTTATCGAAACGTTTAGATTGTATAATTTAAAGTACACCATTAAAAATCCCAAAAAGATAAGTATTTTATTATGAGTGTTAATGGTGAAAGTTTACATTTTCATATTTCAGTCCTTTATGGGAGGAAACTTATCGTTTTATCAGACAATTTGAAAAATTAAGGAAACGTAAAGCACAATTATTATCGTCACTCACTTTTTATTACGATGCCGAGACCAAAAGATTATCCCAAAGTTTATCTATATTAAAAGAAATTTTAATAACAAGCAAGCGAATAATATTTACAGAAGAACTGAAAATGCTCTTCTACGTAATCAAATACATATTACTAGGAAGTTACTGGATAACACCGATAAAAATCTTTTATATTTACATTTAGAAATTTCATCTATTTTGAATAAAGAAGATTGGGATAAAATTGATTCTATAACGTTTAAATCTATGGAAATAAATTTTGACATCTCATGTCAACGTCAAAAAGAAAAATTTAATAAATTATACAAACAACAAAATAATAGACCATCTATTGATTGTAGAAAAACAGTTATAAACCTTTCTGATAATGTTGTTTCAGATTATGCTATTGAAGCGCTTTCTAAAGGAGGAAATTTTGCGATAACACCAAGAGTAATACCTTTTGAAGATATAATTTCCAACATCGAAAACTCCATTAGATTATTACCTTTTGATGCTGCTAATGAAGTTAGATATAACACCGTTAACATATTACGTAAAACAAAACCTCCAAAGAGCAACTTATCCTTTCGTCAACGACATGCTTTACTTGATCTTAAACGCAATGAAAATATTATAATATTAAAATCAGATAAAGGTAATGCAACTGTTATATTAAATATGAACGATTATAACACTAAGATAGAACAATTGTTGGGACCAGAAACTTATCATGAAATACCGAAAGATCCAACAAAAAAGTTTCTTTTAAAAACTAAAGAGCTGATCAAATTATCATCTATTCCTGAAGAAATAAAGAAGAAACTATCTAACTCTGAAGCTATTTCACCAAAACTATATGGTTTACCAAAAATTCATAAACCTAATATTCCTTTAAGGCCTATTGTTAGTGCAATTGGTTCTCCTACATATCACCTTGCAAAACATCTTACATTGTTATTACAACCTCATATAGGAAAAACACCCCATTACATTAAAAATTCTGCCGACTTTGTTGAAAAAATGCATAGTTTCAAAATTGAAGAGGGTGATATAATGGTCAGTTTTGATGTTATTTCACTTTTTACAAAAGTACCTCTAAAAGAAACTATTGAATACATAGATCATCTTTTTCCAAAGGACATAACCATTCTTTTTCAGCACTGTCTTACTACAACTTATTTTCAGTGGAATAATAAATTTTATGAACAGATTGAAGGTGTAGCAATGGGTAGTCCCCTTAGTCCTGTTATAGCTAATTTTTATATGGAAAAATTTGAAACATTAACGTTACAAAATACACCTAAAAAACCTTCAGTTTGGTATAGATATGTAGATGACACATTTGTTATTTGGAGACATGGAGAAGAAGCACTGCATGAGTTTTTGGTTTTATAAATGGTATACATCCTAGTATTCAGTTTACCATGGAAAAAGAAACTAATGGAAGTTTACCATTTCTTGACATATTAATATCTAAAATAATAATTCACTATCTTTTAAGGTTTACAGAAAGCCGACACACACTGATAGATACCTTCATAAATTATCCAACCACCATCCACGTCAAAAAATTAGTGTAATTAAATCTTTAGTAGATCGAGCAAAACGAATTTGTGACCCTGAATTTTTGAATGATGAATATAAATATTTAAGAAAATCCTTACAAGATAATGGATATTCACTTACAGATATTAATAATGTTATTACACCTTCTAGGCGTAACCTTAAAGAAAAACCAGTTCTTAATGTTGGTACTGCTTTTCTTCCTTTTATAGCTAATGTTACAAATAGAATTGAAAAATCCTAATCAAACATGGCATTAGGACTATTTTTAAACCTACAAGAAAAATTAAAGAACATTTAAGATCACCTAAAGATGTGTCAAACCCTTTATCATCTTCCGGAGTGTATAAGTTATCTTGTTCATGTGGAAAAGTATACATCGGGACCACAAAACGTAGCTTTGATACAAGACGCAAAGAACATATGAGATTTTGTAGATTGGGTCAACCAGAGAGGTCTGCTGTGGCTGACCATGCCCTGAATAATTTAAATCATGACATTCAATTTGACAATATGAAAATATTGTCAAGACAAACCCATTATTATGTTCGTTTGCAACGTGAAGCTATTGAAATATATAAACACCCGAATAATTTTAATAGACAAGAAGAAAATCTCCGTTTAAATAGGTTTTGGCATCTTATAATTAAAAAGAGCATAATGATACGCCTTGATTTTAATTTGTTTTCAACTTTTGGTATGTCTAGGTTTTTGCTGTGTTTTTCCTAGACCTTGAAGCAAATGCTTTATCAATTATATGTTAAATTTCCACAGCACTATAATTTAACATAAGTAGTTGAAATTAAATTGAAATTAAAATTACAAAGAACGTTCTGCATTGTGCTTTTCATTGTTAATAACACTTCCAATTATTGATAAAGATATCTCTTTGTTAGATTTAACTGGGTTATTTTTGATGTAATGTTTGGATTTGTGAATGCTTCTATCATTTTAAAATTGAAGTTTTTCACAACTTTACACTTACATCATAACTCGATTAAATTTTGTTAAATGTGTTTTTTGGCTGGCAAATTTCATTGTTAGCTTTCGCCGTAGAGAGTGTTCTGGTTTGTCATCTTTGAGGCAGTTTAACAATATTTAATCTTAATGACCTAGTTATTCTTTACTACAATTTTATAGTTGGCTTATACGTTTCTCAAACTGTTATATTAATAGCAGGCTTATGTTTATGTTTGAATTTTTCAAATTTGACAAAATTGTTTACTACATCTTTAACAATTTTTAACTAACATTACTACTGACGAAGATAACTGTAAGTGTTATCGAAACGTTTAGATTGTATAATTTAAAGTACACCATTAAAAAATCCCAAAAAAGATAAGTATTTTATTATGAGTGTTAATGGTGAAAGTTTACATTTTCATATTTCAGTCCTTTATGGGAGGAAACTTATCGTTTTATCAGACAATTTGAAAAATTAAGGAAACGTAAAGCACAATTATTATCGTCACTCACTTTTTATTACGATGCCGAGACCAAAAGATTATCCCAAAGTTTATCTATATTAAAAGAAATTTTAATAACAAGCAAGCGAATAATATTTACAGAAGAACTGAAAATGCTCTTCTACGTAATCAAATACATATTACTAGGAAGTTACTGGATAACACCGATAAAAATCTTTTATATTTACATTTAGAAATTTCATCTATTTTGAATAAAGAAGATTGGGATAAAATTGATTCTATAACGTTTAAATCTATGGAAATAAATTTTGACATCTCATGTCAACGTCAAAAGAAAAATTTAATAAATTATACAAACAACAAAATAATAGACCATCTATTGATTGTAGAAAACAGTTATAAACCTTTCTGATAATGTTGTTTCAGATTATGCTATTGAAGCGCTTTCTAAAGGAGGAAATTTTGCGATAACACCAAGAGTAATACCTTTTGAAGATATAATTTCCAACATCGAAAACTCCATTAGATTATTACCTTTTGATGCTGCTAATGAAGTTAGATATAACACCGTTAACATATTACGTAAAACAAAACCTCCAAAGAGCAACTTATCCTTTCGTCAACGACATGCTTTACTTGATCTTAAACGCAATGAAAATATTATAATATTAAAATCAGATAAAGGTAATGCAACTGTTATATTAAATATGAACGATTATAACACTAAGATAGAACAATTGTTGGGACCAGAAACTTATCATGAAATACCGAAAGATCCAACAAAAAAGTTTCTTTTAAAAACTAAAGAGCTGATCAAATTATCATCTATTCCTGAAGAAATAAAGAAGAAACTATCTAACTCTGAAGCTATTTCACCAAAACTATATGGTTTACCAAAATTCATAAACCTAATATTCCTTTAAGGCCTATTGTTAGTGCAATTGGTTCTCCTACATATCACCTTGCAAAACATCTTACATTGTTATTACAACCTCATATAGGAAAAACACCCATTACATTAAAAATTCTGCCGACTTTGTTGAAAAAATGCATAGTTTCAAAATTGAAGAGGGTGATATAATGGTCAGTTTTGATGTTATTTCACTTTTACAAAAGTACCTCTAAAAGAAACTATTGAATACATAGATCATCTTTTTCCAAAGGACATAACCATTCTTTTTCAGCACTGTCTTACTACAACTTATTTTCAGTGGAATAATAAATTTTATGAACAGATTGAAGGTGTAGCAATGGGTAGTCCCCTTAGTCCTGTTATAGCTAATTTTATATGGAAAAATTTGAAACATTAACGTTACAAAATACACCTAAAAACCTTCAGTTTGGTATAGATATGTAGATGACACATTTGTTATTTGGAGACATGGAGAAGAAGCACTGCATGAGTTTTTGGTTTTATAAATGGTATACATCCTAGTATTCAGTTTACCATGGAAAAGAAACTAATGGAAGTTTACCATTTCTTGACATATTAATATCTAAAAATAATAATTCACTATCTTTTAAGGTTTACAGAAAGCCGACACACACTGATAGATACCTTCATAAATTATCCAACCACCATCCACGTCAAAAATTAGTGTAATTAAATCTTTAGTAGATCGAGCAAAACGAATTTGTGACCCTGAATTTTGAATGATGAATATAAATATTTAAGAAAATCCTTACAAGATAATGGATATTCACTTACAGATATTAATAATGTTATTACACCTTCTAGGCGTAACCTTAAAGAAAAACCAGTTCTTAATGTTGGTACTGCTTTTCTTCCTTTTATAGCTAATGTTACAAATAGAATTGAAAAATCCTAATCAAACATGGCATTAGGACTATTTTTAAACCTACAAGAAAAATTAAAGAACATTTAAGATCACCTAAAGATGTGTCAAACCCTTTATCATCTTCCGGAGTGTATAAGTTATCTTGTTCATGTGGAAAAGTATACATCGGGACCACAAAACGTAGCTTTGATACAAGACGCAAAGAACATATGAGATTTTGTAGATTGGGTCAACCAGAGAGGTCTGCTGTGGCTGACCATGCCCTGAATAATTTAAATCATGACATTCAATTTGACAATATGAAAATATTGTCAAGACAAACCCATTATTATGTTCGTTTGCAACGTGAAGCTATTGAAATATATAAACACCCGAATAATTTTAATAGACAAGAAGAAAATCTCCGTTTAAATAGGTTTTGGCATCTTATAATTAAAAAGAGCATAATGATACGCCTTGATTTTAATTTGTTTTCAACTTTTGGTATGTCTAGGTTTTTGCTGTGTTTTTCCTAGACCTTGAAGCAAATGCTTTACCAATTATATGTTAAATTTCCACAGCACTATAATTTAACATAAGTAGTTGAAATTAAATTGAAATTAAAAATTACAAAGAACGTTCTGCATTGTGCTTTTCATTGTTAATAACACTTCCAATTATTGATAAAGATATCTCTTTGTTAGATTTAACTGGGTTATTTTTTGATGTAATGTTTGGATTTGTGAATGCTTCTATCATTTTAAAATTGAAGTTTTTCACAACTTTACACTTGCATCATAACTCGATTAAATTTTGTTAAATGTGTTTTTTGGCTGGCAAATTTCATTGTTAGCTTTCGCCGTAGAGAGTGTTCTGGTTTGTCATCTTTGAGGCAGTTTAACAATATTTAATTTTAATGACCTAGTTATTCTTTACTACAATTTTATAGTTGGCTTATACGTTTCTCAAACTGTTATATTAATAGCAGGCTTATGTTTATGTTTGAATTTTTCAAATTTGACAAAATTGTTTACTACATCTTTAACAATTTTTAACTAACATTACTACTGACGAAGATAACTGTAAGTGTTATCGAAACGTTTAGATTGTATAATTTAAAGTACACCATTAAAAAATCCCAAAAAAGATAAGTATTTTATTATGAGTGTTAATGGTGAAAGTTTACATTTTCATATTTCAGTCCTTTATGGGGAGGAAACTTATCGTTTTATCAGACAATTTGAAAAATTAAGGAAACGTAAAGCACAATTATTATCGTCACTCACTTTTTATTACGATGCCGAGACCAAAAGATTATCCCAAAGTTTATCTATATTAAAAGAAATTTTAATAACAAGCAAGCGAATAATATTTACAGAAGAACTGAAAATGCTCTTCTACGTAATCAAATACATATTACTAGGAAGTTACTGGATAACACCGATAAAAATCTTTTATATTTACATTTAGAAATTTCATCTATTTTGAATAAAGAAGATTGGGATAAAATTGATTCTATAACGTTTAAATCTATGGAAATAAATTTTGACATCTCATGTCAACGTCAAAAGAAAAATTTAATAAATTATACAAACAACAAAATAATAGACCATCTATTGATTGTAGAAAAACAGTTATAAACCTTTCTGATAATGTTGTTTCAGATTATGCTATTGAAGCGCTTTCTAAAGGAGGAAATTTTGCGATAACACCAAGAGTAATACCTTTTGAAGATATAATTTCCAACATCGAAAACTCCATTAGATTATTACCTTTTGATGCTGCTAATGAAGTTAGATATAACACCGTTAACATATTACGTAAAACAAAACCTCCAAAGAGCAACTTATCCTTTCGTCAACGACATGCTTTACTTGATCTTAAACGCAATGAAAATATTATAATATTAAAATCAGATAAAGGTAATGCAACTGTTATATTAAATATGAACGATTATAACACTAAGATAGAACAATTGTTGGGACCAGAAACTTATCATGAAATACCGAAAGATCCAACAAAAAAGTTTCTTTTAAAAACTAAAGAGCTGATCAAATTATCATCTATTCCTGAAGAAATAAAGAAGAAACTATCTAACTCTGAAGCTATTTCACCAAAACTATATGGTTTACCAAAATTCATAAACCTAATATTCCTTTAAGGCCTATTGTTAGTGCAATTGGTTCTCCTACATATCACCTTGCAAAACATCTTACATTGTTATTACAACCTCATATAGGAAAACACCCCATTACATTAAAAATTCTGCCGACTTTGTTGAAAAATGCATAGTTTCAAAATTGAAGAGGGTGATATAATGGTCAGTTTTGATGTTATTTCACTTTTTACAAAAGTACCTCTAAAAGAAACTATTGAATACATAGATCATCTTTTTCCAAAGGACATAACCATTCTTTTCAGCACTGTCTTACTACAACTTATTTTCAGTGGAATAATAAATTTTATGAACAGATTGAAGGTGTAGCAATGGGTAGTCCCTTAGTCCTGTTATAGCTAATTTTATATGGAAAATTTGAAACATTAACGTTACAAAATACACCTAAAAACCTTCAGTTTGGTATAGATATGTAGATGACACATTTGTTATTTGGAGACATGGAGAAGAAGCACTGCATGAGTTTTGGTTTTATAAATGGTATACATCCTAGTATTCAGTTTACCATGGAAAAAGAAACTAATGGAAGTTTACCATTTCTTGACATATTAATATCTAAAAATAATAATTCACTATCTTTTAAGGTTTACAGAAAGCCGACACACACTGATAGATACCTTCATAAATTATCCAACCACCATCCACGTCAAAAATTAGTGTAATTAAATCTTTAGTAGATCGAGCAAAACGAATTTGTGACCCTGAATTTTGAATGATGAATATAAATATTTAAGAAAATCCTTACAAGATAATGGATATTCACTTACAGATATTAATAATGTTATTACACCTTCTAGGCGTAACCTTAAAGAAAAACCAGTTCTTAATGTTGGTACTGCTTTTCTTCCTTTTATAGCTAATGTTACAAATAGAATTGAAAAATCCTAATCAAACATGGCATTAGGACTATTTTAAACCTACAAGAAAAATTAAAGAACATTTAAGATCACCTAAAGATGTGTCAAACCCTTTATCATCTTCCGGAGTGTATAAGTTATCTTGTTCATGTGGAAAAGTATACATCGGGACCACAAAACGTAGCTTTGATACAAGACGCAAAGAACATATGAGATTTTGTAGATTGGGTCAACCAGAGAGGTCTGCTGTGGCTGACCATGCCCTGAATAATTTAAATCATGACATTCAATTTGACAATATGAAAATATTGTCAAGACAAACCATTATTATGTTCGTTTGCAACGTGAAGCTATTGAAATATATAAACACCCGAATAATTTTAATAGACAAGAAGAAAATCTCCGTTTAAATAGGTTTTGGCATCTTATAATTAAAAAGAGCATAATGATACGCCTTGATTTTAATTTGTTTTCAACTTTTGGTATGTCTAGGTTTTTGCTGTGTTTTTCCTAGACCTTGAAGCAAATGCTTTATCAATTATATGTTAAATTTCCACAGCACTATAATTTAACATAAGTAGTTGAAATTAAATTGAAATTAAAAATTACAAAGAACGTTCTGCATTGTGCTTTTCATTGTTAATAACACTTCCAATTATTGATAAAGATATCTCTTTGTTAGATTTAACTGGGTTATTTTTGATGTAATGTTTGGATTTGTGAATGCTTCTATCATTTTAAAATTGAAGTTTTCACAACTTTACACTTGCATCATAACTCGATTAAATTTTGTTAAATGTGTGTTTTTGGCTGGCAAATTTCATTGTTAGCTTTCGCCGTAGAGAGTGTTCTGGTTTGTCATCTTTGAGGCAGTTTAACAATATTTAATCTTAATGACCTAGTTATTCTTTACTACAATTTTATAGTTGGCTTATACGTTTCTCAAACTGTTATATTAATAGCAGGCTTATGTTTATGTTTGAATTTTTCAAATTTGACAAAATTGTTTACTACATCTTTAACAATTTTTAACTAACATTACTACTGACGAAGATAACTGTAAGTGTTATCGAAACGTTTAGATTGTATAATTTAAAGTACACCATTAAAAATCCCAAAAAGATAAGTATTTTATTAATTCTTAATTTTGATTAGCCAATCACATTCATTGTAAATTTTGCAATATGGCTGTAAAAAATTGAAATTTCTGTAGCAACCAGAAACCTATAAAGCAAGAGCTCAGGAAGTCATTCTCTCCAGTTTTTGTTCCAAAAGTGAAAAGATTAAAACAGTGTTGCTAAATTTCGTGTTTACATAACCTAATTTATTTTCGTCGAGAAAGTTTACGGTACGAATAATTTCGAGAGCACTTGTTTTTATAACTTCGGTTAAAATTAAATAGTTCGGTCACCGATACCTGTCGTTGTTAATAAATTATTGCTGTACGATTAATTGATGTCACGATTTTGTGTAAATTGGTTTTCATGTTTTCCGATTTAAAATAATACTGATTTACCAAATTAAATTCCATTTTTATTTGGTGAAAAGTTGTTTTATTTATCCGGACAATTCCTCTTAAATAAATATTATATTTTCGGTAACTAAAATAAAATTGTGTTAACAAAAATCTTGCATACTAATAATACATTTTAAACGAAATCAGTCATAAGGATTTAAAACCATTTTTAATAAAAGTTACCATAGTGAATAAGTGTTTGGAGGTTGCCGTTTTTGGAAAAGAAAACATCTTGAAGATTGGAGGTTGGTGTCTTCGAGAACCGAGATAGCAGTTGGATATTCGTAACAACAACATCCGAGTGAACATTGCCTGCCTCCAGCTGAAGTTTGAAGACATCTTTCAATCGACAGGAAGGATTGTATCTGTGAGTTTTAAAATTTTTATAACCCTGTTATTGGTATTTCCTGCAAATAATATTTGTTATATGTTATTAATTAAGAAATTTCAATTATTTACCTGTGTAAACACCTGTGAAGCAAAACATTTCTTTTCTTTTCTAAATTTTCATATTTTGATCCAAACATTAAAATTTCTTAATTATTTGACATTTTTGACAGTTTTATTATTTTTCACTTAAAGTCAGTAACGCATGCGTTAGAAAGCAAAACTTATTCAGACCAAATTTTATACGTCAAATTCAATTAAGTATAGGATATTTCTTATACAAAAATTTATTATCTTCAACTAAATCCATGAACCCTATCCCCATTGAGATCCCTGAGCTAGTTTGGTGCAATAATAACATTTAAAATAAAAATAAATAACTTCTTTCATTATTACATACAACATTAAAACTTGAACCCTATCCCCTTATTCGATTTTTCGCCAAATAATAGTTTAATTTCAAATTAAACTAATAAATTAAATTACATCACAATTTATATATATATATATATATATATATATATATATATATATATTTACTAAGAATAAACATTATCCATAATAATCAAAATAGTACACAAATATTTAACTAATCAATGTTTATTAACAAAAATAATTATTTTTAAGTAAATGAATTATTCAGAACAATAAATCAGAATTCAATATTGAAAATTAGATTTAAACGTGGTCTTCAACTCTCTTTGGGATCAGTATGATTTTCATGCGTCCTGCAGTAGGCTGGGGAAATAAAAGAATGTCCGTTAGTAAATGTCAAGTAAATTGATATCTCACAAATCGGTTATTGAAAACAAAATGCCTACAAAATTAAGTTTAGAAGAAAAAATAGAATTAGTGTTAATTGTTGGTGATAATTACAAAACGTACAGAGAAGCTGCAGTGATCTTCAATAACAGGCACCCGGAAAATCCTATTTTCCATGTATCTGTGAGAAATGCCATTGTTAAGTTTAAAATGATTGGGTCAGTTAATAATAACTTTAGGAGAAACCATGCGCGAAGAGTTAATCACGAAGAAAATCAGTTACAAATCATGCAAGCCGTTGTGGAAAAATCAAGAACTTCCTTAAAACAGATTTCGCAAATGTTACCAAATAATGTAGGCAAATCAACAATTTCGAAAATTTTAAGATCTAACAAATTTCATGCTTACAAACCAAAATTTGTTAATGCTCTCAAAGATAGGGATTTTATATCTCGATTAAATTTTTGTGCCTGGTTTCAAGGAATGTTAGTAGACGATCCGTTTTTTGTAAGAAAAATACTTTTCACTGATGAAGCAACGTTCACATCTAACGGAGTTATGTGTTCCCAAAATACTCGTTGGTGGAGTTCTGAAAATCCCAACTTTGTGGTTGAATGCCGTGATCAGTATTCATTCAAGACCAATGTATGGGCTGGCATTTTTAATAATCAAATAATTGGACCTTATTTTTTTCGACATAACCTCACTTCGGAGACATATTACCAATTCCTGAATAATAAAATTTTTGATGTTCTGCATGCAATTCCTTTGCATATTCGATCCACTTTATGGTATCAGCATGACGGGGCTCCATGCCATAGCTCCAGAATTATAAACGAATACCTGGACACATCATTTCAAGGACGCTGGATTGGAAGATATTCTGCAAACACTTGGCCAGCCAGATCACCCGATTTGACACCCCTCGACTATTTCTTGTGGGGCTATCTCAAAGAAAGGGTATACTCTGAAAGACCTTTTCAAGATATGGACCATTTGGAAAGGATTATCGCTGAAAAAATGAACCAAATTCCTGGCGCAATGATCAGAAATTCAGTGAAGGATTTTGGAAGAAGAGCTGTTCTTTGTATGGAAAGAGATGGAGGACATGTTGAATTCTGAATAATTGATTTACTTAAAACTAATTTTTTTTAATATAAATAGATTAGTTACCTAGTTTTATTATAATTTTGGTTATTATGGATAATATGTATTCTTAGTAAAATAAAACTTTTGATTTCCCGTATAGGTTTAGATCGAAAAAGTTTTCTTTGGTGTTTAGTAGTTTTGAACTAAGCAGAACTTTTGACAAAAAGATTTTTTGTCAATAATTAATAACAAAAATTCCATTTGTAAAGAACTTTCGTGGAAACGCTGTATATATATATATATATATATATATATATATATATATATATATATATATATATAGTATGTCCCCGGATCACTTTAAAGAGGAACATTCCCTTATTTTTGATTTCTCAGAAAATTTCATTCTTGCTGATTTGCCCTGCTTGTTTTCAAACCCCGAAACATAAATTACTTGCTATTTAACTCAAACGGTTTTCGAGATAATATCATTTTTCTTGAAAAATTCGAGCTTTTCGTAATTCTTTGAAGTAAATTGATTTGTTTCAAAGGAAAAATCAAATTGGTCTCACAAGTTGTAATTAATAAATGTAACAATTGTAACAAATGAAATGAAATTCTCAAAAAACGGAACTATAAATTTTCTATTCGAATAATGCTCCTCCTTTTTCCGCACAGATTTCAATGCGAGCTCTGAATTCATTGAAACTGCGCCTTATTTATTCGATTGAAAGGGACTGGACAGCATTCCGTATCCTATTTTGCAATTGCTCTTCATCATTGTTTAATGGCTCACTGTACACAATTTGTTTTAAACGACCCCACAGATAAAAGTCCATTATTGTGAGATCAGGACTTCTCGGCGGCCATAAAATGGGACCATCTCTTCCTATCGAGTTATCATGGAACTCTGTATTGAGCCACTGGCGAACAGTACCGGCATAATGAGCAGGGCACCCATCGTGCTGGAAGAACATTTCCAAATATGAATAACGGTTTAAATTTTGATCAAAAAAATATAGGCCAATAATTCCATGGTACGAAACCGCACATCACACATTAACTTTTTTCAAACATTGTCTGCGACTAGCAATTCGGAAGTTTGGATTCGTCCTTCTCCAGTAACGGCAATGTTGGGAGGAAACGACTCTGTTAGTTGAAAAGGTCGATTCATCGGAGAACATTATTCGTTTATGAAAATTTGAATCTTCTAAAACTCTATTGCCCATTTCCAAACAAAAATCCAGACGTATGGCTTCATCACCGTTCTCTAAAGTTTGCCTAAATTGCGGCTTAAATCGTAAAATTTTGTTCTCCTTGAAGATTCTTTGTAAATGAGATTTACCTATCCCAATCCGTAGTGCCCTCCTTCTTAAAGACAACCTTGGAACTTCTGTTGCGGAATGAACGGCGAGAACAGTAGCAGCATCTTCTTCATCGAACAACTTCTTTGGCTTCTTTAGGTTTAAAACCGAGCCTGTTTGAAGGAATTTAGTTACCAAGTTTTTTGCTCCGGCATTCGAAATGGCAACCTCCGGGTATTTTTGGTTGAATTTTCTAATAACAACTCGGTAGCACTCTTCCCCAGTTCCGTAACATTGAATTAGATAAATTCAATGTTGTAAAGTCAACATTATAGCATACAATTCAAATTAGCATGAATTAATTTGCAGTTCAACAGAATTATCACATTTGACAATTTCTGTCATTGGTGTTTTTCAATGAAATCCGCCTACTAAAGTTATTTCTAAAAATTAGGAAAAACATTCTAAGTCCAATTTTTCAAGAAAAATGATATTATCCCGAGAACCGTACGAGTAAAATAGAAAGTAATTTTTGTTTCGGGGGTTTGAAAACAAGCAGGGCAAATCATCAAGAATGAAATTTTCTGAGAAATCAAAAATAAGAGAATTTTCCCTCTTTTAAAGTCGATCCGGGGACATACTGTATATATATATATATATATATATATATATATATATATATATATATATATATATATATATATATATATATATAATATACAGGTGGTCCGAATTTTATGCTCATAACTTCGAGGGCGTATTCTACTTTAAAAAACAATATGTTTTCGATATAAACATATATCCAAAAATCCTTCGTTTCCAAGATACAGGGTGTTAAAGTTTTTTTCGATTTTTTTTAATAGCTTCCACAGTTTTTCAGATATTGATTTGAAATTTGGTAAAGTTATTACCTTATGAAGAGGCATTAATTTGAGTATTTTAAATTTTTTTAAATTCTACAGCGTGGTCCATTTTTGGAGGTGTCGGTAACTTAATCCCCCACAAATTTTTAGTGGTACGCCCCTTGTGTATTTTGATTGCAGATTTAGATTTCTTATTCAATTTAGAAAAAAATGTGTTTATTGATTTTTTTTCGTAAAGTGCACGATTTTCGAGATTTTTTAACTTTAATAAACGAAATTACAAACACCAATTATTTAATTAACTACAATAAATATGTACATACATATTATTTAAAATTTTATAAATTTTGTTCAAAATGAAATCCATTTGAATTAATGCACATTTGGCAACGACGATATGTTGAGTTTACAGCATCGGATAATTGATGTGGCCTATTGCGCAGGTTCTCACATGCTTCCTCGATCCTCGCATGTAGGTGCTCTTCTGTATCAACTGTATCAACTACGTCATTAAGATACCCCCACACAAAAAAGTCGAGAACGGTCAAATCTGGAGACCTAGGCGGCAGGCGGCTGGCCCTATTGCTGGTACATGGTCCACATCTCTTCCTAACCGACCTATCCAGTTTTGCGGAAAATTTATATCGCACCATTCGCGTAAGTTTCTTCCAAAATGCGCTGGTGCACCATCCATTTGTAGCCAAGCTTCGTGCCTTAAATCTAGCGGAATATCTTACAAACAAATGGGCAAATCATTTTCAAGAAAATTCAAAAATACTTGTGAATTTACCCGGGGGGGAAGGAAAAATGGACCACACAAGATATTATCAATGACTCCCAACCATACATTTAAGCTAAATTCGGTCTGGAAGGACCGCGGCCTGATTTGATGTGGGTTTTGATTGCTCCAAACATGGAGGTTATGATAGTTTACTACCCCTCGGCGAGTAAATGTAAACTCATCCGTCCACAATATTTTCCGTAAAAATGAGTTGTCTCTTGCAACCGATCTTATAATCCAGTTGCAAAATTCAATTCGTTTTGGAACATCTCCAGGCCTTAGATCTTGCACCGGTTGTAAGTGAAATGTTTTCCTGTTATCCTTATGCAATGTTCGTAAAACTTTACTTTTGGATACTCGTAGGTTTTGAGCATTCAGTTGTCTTGCAGCAGCACGAGAACTTAAGCGATCATTATTGTTAAACAAACGCAATATTTCAGGTCTATGTCTGTCATTCCGTATATCATGACCTCTTACGTTTTTTTTTTAAACCACCTTCTCTAAATCGACGATGTACCTCCCTGAACACTTTTATGTCAGGTTGTCTTCTATTGGGAAATCTCCGACGATATTCCCTAACCGCTTCAGAAGAATTTCCATTAGTGAAACCGTAAATAAAATGTATGTCCACATATTCGGCGTTTGTAAACACATTAGGCATTTTAAAAAACACGTAAACACTTAAATAAATTCAACTGAATTGTTTACACGCAAACGCAATTAAACTTTATTTACGTTTTAAGTTGTCAAAAATGTCAGATATCAAATGATTGCTATGCATCATAGCCTACTCTAATTATCTTCGCAGATTTACTAGCAGGGTGTCCTTTTTTTTGGGTTTCAGAACCTCTTTTCCCCCCAAACTTCTTCGGGGTGCGACACTGACTTAAAAAAAAACTTGGTATGTCAATTACATTTAAACAATTCTTCATAAGTTACATTTGTTCGAGAAACGCATTGTTTTTGAGAAAAAGCGGTAAACTAAAATTCCGATGTTTTTGAACAGTTTTTCTCATTTATCTCGAAAATCGTGCACTTGACGAAAAAAACTCAAGAGACAAAATTTTTTCCAAATGGAATAAGAAATCAAGTCTGCAATCAAAATACACCAGGGGCGTACCACAAAAAAGTTTGTGGGGGATTAAGGTACCGACACCCCCAAAAATGGACCACCCTGTAGAATTTAAAAAATTTAAAATACTCAAATTAATGCTTCTTGATAATAACTTTACCAAATTTCAAATCAATATCTAAAAAACTGTGGAAGCTATTAAAAAAAATCGAAAAATTTTAAAAAACTTTGACACCCTGTATCTTGGAAACGAAGGATTTTTGGATATATGTTTATATCGAAAACTTATATTATTTTTTAAAGTAGAATACGCCCTCGAAGTTATGAGCATAAAATTCGAACCACCCTATATATATATATATATATATATATATATATATATATATATATATATATATATATATATATATATATACATAATATATAAGAATGTTATGTTTTACAATTTCGCATACATCATTTTTTGTTGCTGGTTTAGTTTATAATAATATTTTCAAAATGACTGTCTAGATTTGTGGTTTGAATAAATGCATGTATATGAAATAACTGGTGTACAACACTGCACGACCTTCCAACCTACAAAATGGAAATTAAAAGAAATGAAATAATTTTAATAACATTTTTGAGGATAATTATGCAACCCCTTTTATAATAAGTTCATTACGAAAATAGGTAACATTGAAGAAACAAAAACAATTCTCTATGTCAAACAGACGTTTAAAACTTCATGTCAGACATTAAAGTATCATTCACAACCACTTAACTTACCTTAACTTACAAAAAGTTATAATTAACGTACGATAACGAAAAGCTCTCTGTTCACAATTACGTTAGAATGTAATGTAACAACCAGTTAAAAGCACACGTGAAGTATTTGAGGTTACCGATCAAAGTGAAGTAAAACATAACCTAACCATAACGAACGCGCTAACCACTTGTCAAAGTGTTATGTCAGCTATCAATGTTGATGGTGGGGTGGTGATGCCTCCGATTGATACAATTAATAAAATTAACGTACGAAAAGTTGAAGTTGATTCAACTTTTCCGTGCGTTACGTTAATTTAAGTGGATGCGAATGAATGTAATTTGATTCTGTGCTGTTTATCTTATCTTAATTTTTAGAATTTCGTAAGTTAAGTTGTTGTGAATGGTACATCAGATCCTAACTTAAAAAAATTAAAAGAAATTAAATTATTTTAATTATAATTTTTTTAGGATAACTATGCAACCTCTTTTTTATACGTTCATAAAGAAAACAGGCAACATTGTAAAAAGAAAATAATCTATGTCAGAATGACGTTTAAAACTTCATGTCAGATAGAGATTAATAGACATAAATACATGTAAACTTAAACAAAATTAAAAAATATCGATAATACAGTTTAACCATTTACATTCACATTTAATTCATTTTTAGGCTTACCTTGCATTATATTACAAAACTTTATAAAGAAAAGTTATGTAAAAGTACATTTTGTTTAAAACTATGTCTACACTTATTTTTAAAAAAGTGATCGTTGTTCAGATATTGAAAAACTAATACTTAAATTCTACCTTAGGAATTTTTTTGCCGCTAAATTACGCGTCGTACCAAAAAATTCAATTGAACATAATTAATAAGTATGTTTCAGGTCTATAGCTAGGTATTTTTTTTATCTTTAAAATGTGCAGTTGTTTTAAAAATATTTGGTAAAAACCAAAAACTGCCCCTAATAAACCTTCCCTCCCTGCCGTTGGAGTTCTCCCAAAATCTAATCAGCTCCAAGCGAAATGATATCAAGCTTAAATACAAAATTTCAAGTACGTAGGTGTTTTCGTTCTGAAGTTATCGTGGATACTTCTACACAGACACACATCCAGACATCATGGCCGACCCTGGCGAAACTTGGCCAAAAGTTGCAAAATGAACAAAAAGTCGATTGCATAACCTTCTATACCTATATTATATATGTAGGTTGGAAGGTAAAAACACCAAAATCCATTATTTTATCCTGTCGTTTGTAAATTAAATAACCTAAATAAACTCAGAATAAATCAATTCTGGGGCGCCTATTATTACATTTCCACCAAGTCGCTAAATCCCCTAAGATCTACATCCATAAGTGATAAGTGATTCGAATTAGTGAAAAAATTTCAATTAACAAGTTGCTGCTCAGATTAATCGTGATTGAAATAACAATTTCAGAATGTTTTAAAACGTTTCCATCTTACATAATTTTTTACACGTGTGTAATTACCGGAAGATATATTATTGATCTTCATTAGTACAATTACGTTGTTTTATGTGGAAATGAAGCTCTTTTGCGTATAAACAATGACATGAATGTCTCAAAACTCATTAAATTCATAGAAGTTGACTGAACAATGAGATTAATAACATTTTGATTATTTTTTTTATAATTGAACACTTGACAGTATAACTACAACTAGGTGTCATGCACTGAAAGTCTACTAAAATGTTTCATCTCGTTGTGATGTAAGATATGTTTGAGGAAGGAAACTTTTCCATATAATTAAAACTTAATTGAAATCTTAATTCTTCCGTATATTTTATTATAGACGGAAATTTGGTAATTTTCTAAACAAAGGAATTTCAAAAATTAGGGAACAACACATTCGCCAATTTATTGACTTTCGCTGTTACAAAACCACTTGCACAAGCGTAGGTGCTGTTACTAATTGTTGGTGTGACTGTGACAATCTAAACGTAATTATCCATAGTTTTTTTTTTATATTTACTATTTCAAGCTCAATAATATTAATAATAAATGATAGAGTGCTGTT
>JARFJB010001511.1:1542500-1575000 GCA_036346205.1 Vesta saturnalis
TTTATTGAATCGTGCCGCAAAATCCCCTTGCACATCTCTCATGGTTTTCCCGGAGTGTGTACGTTCATGAGCCCATGCACTTGCCAAAACACGTTCTTCCACAATATACGTACTTGTGTCCATCTCCTGAAAAGAAAAATTACAGAAATACGTAAAATAAAATAGTATTTAAAATACCAGTATGAAATTGCTGAATAGGAGATGTTTAAATAATTAACAAATTTTAGCCAAAGAGAATTGCAATCATTTTATGCAAGTTTGAAGAACACGTTAGATATTCGCTGAAAGTCACGCCCTGGTATGGTACCTCGAAACCACCAATCTGGAAACCTGGCGATTAGAAGAGGAAGCCCTATATCCTGGCCCCTCGTTCTCCAGACTTGACAGTTCCAGTTTTGTCCCTATCGGGATATGTAAAAAAAACGTCGCTGTCTTTCACTACCTCAAAATTTAGAGCAATTAAAAATTATTATCCGTATATTGAAATCAGTGGAAGGCATTTTCAACATTTACATTAGTTTTTTGAGAATTATTCTAACCTTGTAACATTTATTTTGTGAATAAGCTGTAACTTTGTTTTTGTAAAATCTGTATTTCTCATTGTTTACTTTATTATTCTCTTTTTAAATGTTAAGCATCCTGTATGTCACCGGGGCTTACCGAACATTACTACTTTCTTTCCACGGGCGACATTTCAAAAACTATAGGGGAAAGATGGATAGTACCGCGCTGCACATTCCTCCACCCATACATATCACATAAAAACTACAGTAGACAGAAACCATCTGATAACGCTGTAGTGACCATCGATATGTATTAAATGTTATCTTCTCGCGCGCCAATCAGTTAGAGAAAGTGTGGCGATGAGGTATGGTCAGGTCAATTTTTCACGCGATTGATGTAACATTTGTATCCTGAGAATTAAGCCGTAAGTACATTTTATAATTTATCAAATGGTTTCACTTTTATGTTAAAAAGTGGTCTATGTGAAGTACTTTGTGTATTAAATAATTTAATTATTTGTTATTTTAGTCAACATTTTTGACCCGTTTTAAAAAAATGTAATTGCATCTAGGTCCGCTCAGTGTGGACGGGCCAAAATTCAATAGAAATTTGAAACACTTAAAGTTGAAAATTGTTACAGATGCCCGTAATGCAACAGATCGGACCAAAAAGGTCGTTGGTCAGCAGAAGCCCTAATACAAGCGATGCAAGCTGTAAATAATGGTACAGGGAAGCGAGAATCACCTAGAATGTTTGGTAATTTATCTAATTAAGAAAAAAATAGTCAAGTCTTATTATTGTTATTTTTATATGTATTCCACGTTAAAAGATCGGCTAAAAACGAATGACACAACTGCTCCACCTCGGAAAAATTTGTACTTTCACAAATGAAGAAGAAAATGAATTGGCAAATATTTATATTAATTTGGCCAAATCATTTTATGGGCTTACACCAAAAGAATCGGGTACGAATATGCTGTCAAGAACAATATTAGTCATAAATTTAATAAGGATAATGAAATGGCTGGTAGAACCTGGTTTAAATGGTTTTTAAGACGACACCCCGTTTGAGTTTAAAGAAACCAGAATCGATTTCCCTTGACAGGATATCCGGATTTAACAAAGAAAGTGTACAAACATTTTTTGATAATATAGATGCAGCAACGACAAAATACGAGTTTCCAACACACAGGATATTCAATATGGACGAGACTGGTATCTCAATAGTTCAAGCACCTACAAAGGTTTTGGCACCCAAGGGTGTTAAACAACTGGGGAAAGCAGTGAGCGCCGAAAGAGGCCGTAATATTACTGTTTCTTTCACAATAAGTGCATCTGGAATGTACCTTCATCCCATGTTCAGTTTTCCAAGGGGTAGAATGTCAAAACAATTAAAAAAAAGGTCCAAATACGAGTGCGCAGCAAAAGGTTGTATGACAGAAGTTCTGTTTTTGTCTTGGTTAGAACATTTTAAACAGTATACAAATGTTTCTTTGGATAATAAAGCACTATTAATCCTTGACAACCACAGAAGCAGGTGCATTCTCGAAGCCTATGAATTTTACAAGAATAATGGAATTGTATGGTATCATTTCCTCCCCATACGTCCCATAAATTGCAGCCGTTAGACCTAACCGTATTTGGCCCGTTTGAAGAGGGCCTATTCTGATGAATGTTCAAACTACATGAGACAACATCCCTATGAAAAAATTACAATTTTTGAGGTAGCAGAACTGTTCAATAAAGCTTTTCTTCGCGTAAGCAATATAGAAAAAGCTCAAAGTGGTTTTAGGATCAGTGGAATCGTACCGTTTAATCGTAATATCTTTAGTGAAGAAGACTTTATAGAAAAATTGAACATCCTTCATGCAGCAGACAATACTTACCAACTATGACACAACCGCAAGAAACCAATGTGGCTGAACCAACAGGACACACGGATATTCTACCAGAAGAAACCAACAGGACAAGGGGATATATTACCGCAAGAATTTAATCAACTCGTCCTAGTGGAATTATAAAAATTTGTTTCGTAGATATATCTTCGGTCCCAATTGAAAAAGTCCAGAGTAAAATAAATAGACGTGGAAGACCGTGTGGAAAATCCAAAATAATGACCGCTACTCCTGAAAAAGACGAAAGGAAGAAGGAAAACAAAGTGGAAAAAATTGAAAGAGAAAAAATAAAACGAAATTTAAAACAGCCTAAAGACACAGAGGAAAAAATAAAACCTAAAAAGCTAAAGAAAACTAAAATTCCGATCGAGAGTTCTTCTAGTAGTGACGAAGATGTGGATGAAAATATGCTGTGTAATGACGATAGCTCCGAATATGAAGAAGAAAAATAATTTAGTATGCGGCGAGGTTGGAAAAACGGAAGTATGGTTTAAATGTGGAGTGTGCACAAAGTGGGCTCACAAAGAATGTACAGGGCACCCAGACTATAAAACTTATATTGGTGATTTTTGTTTTTAGACAATCTATTTTAATTTTTTTTTCTTGAATTTTCTGTTTTCAGTTTTATGTTAAGTGTGGTCCTTCGGTTGGTCTTTGCACCAATCCTCCACTTATTTTTGTTTTTATTCTTTTAGTTATTTTTCTTAGGTTGGCGGTACAATCCACATTTCCCCTAATTATTAGTTTTAGATATTAGTATGTCATGAAATGGTAAACTGGATGCTATAAAAATTAAAAATTCGTCCAGTACTTCTCCTTTTTCCAAATAACAGATGTATCATCTGCAGATCTATACCTAAACTATAACTAAAGATTTTTTAAGTGCATTTTGTAACCGTATGGTTTCAAATCGTTCCATGTAAAAATTAACTATAACAGGACCAAGAGGGCTAATCATTGGTACACCATCAAGCATATAACTTATTATTTTACTGAAAATAAGCCGTAGTAGGACAGCGCTAAAAAAGCATTGTTTTATGCTTTGGAAAAATATGATCAATATATTCAATGGTTGCTTTTAGAGGGGCTTTTGTAAAAAGTCAAACAATATCACAACTAACCATTATATCACCCACGTCAATTTTGAAATTATGTATTTTTTCAATGAAGTCGGCAGAAGTTTTAATATAATTGGTGTTTCCGCTATATGAGGTTTTAACAGAAATGTAGCATGTTTTCCAAGACTATGTGAGTATGGTATGATGTAAGGCAACATTATTCAGCCTTGTTTCATTTACTGTAGTAACACTGCTCTGAGGTTTATTTCTCTTCTTCCCATGTGCAGTCTGTGGTACAGGTCCGGATTTTTTCCTCCCACAATAACCTACACTAAGTTCTGATGCAAGGGCTGATCGAAAATTCAGGTGGGACATTGCTTTCGCGTTTTGACATGTTCAGTGTGGTTTTGTATAAAATATAGCTGTTCACGATACACCACTCAAGACAGTAGTAAAATATTGTCATCCACCAAAGGCGACTTATCCAAGAAATATTATATGTTGAGTGCAACTGATCAAAATGATCTACACCTTCCATGAACATATCATAATCTCTAACAGCAACTTTGTTACTGAAATTACTACATCAAATTCTCCTCTTTCCAGATCTGTGTCAGAATTCAGTTCAGATTTTGGAAAGTATTTTCTGTTTTGTTTTATAGTAGCACAGCAAAAAAAAATTCTTTTGTAAAAGTTTTCGGCTGTATCACCGAGGAAAAGAAATTGACAAAAACAAGCAGTAGTTAAAACCTTACTACACTTTCTCCTAAAGAATCACGTTTGATGGGTTTCATCGGTATGTATTGATATGTATTGTGTGCTTCGTGCTTTGTACTTCACCATCGATTCATCATCAGATAAATATCATGACGGATGAAACAGCCTTTTGAACTTTTTGTTCTAAAATAGGTTTTAATTTTATAAAGTTTGTCGAATCCACCTTCTCCTTTTTTTGGCATCATAGAATTAACATTTATGTGAATATTTCCAGTCGTTTTTAGAAAGCGCTTCAGTGTCATAATATTCTGTATTCTGGCAACATCAAAGTTGCAATCGCTATTCCAGGAAAGCTGCATGCTAGGTAGGGTATGAAAGCCCTTCATTACTAGTATCCCTAAATAGGTTTTGAACTCATCAACATGGAATTCAAGCAGTGTGTGGTTTTGTACGGCATATACGTTTGATTGTTCTACAGTGTATTGGAGACAGAACTTCTAAGAATATTAGTACTGGACTTCTTAGGTCCAATTGCGTACTTCTTAAAATT
Source organism: Vesta saturnalis (assembly GCA_036346205.1). Lineage (NCBI taxonomy): Eukaryota > Metazoa > Arthropoda > Insecta > Coleoptera > Lampyridae > Vesta > Vesta saturnalis. The sequence continues at coordinate 1,547,225 of JARFJB010001511.1, forward strand.
CCGTAAGGTGTATCAAATTTACTGTTGGCAAAGTCGGGTGACACTCTTGAAGTATTCTTACATATACGATCTTCGTCCAAAGAACAACTACCAGATGTTTCTTCATCATTGTCCGATACAACTCTTGGCGCAGGCGCGTCTTGGTCGAAGTCATCATCTTGTGGATCGTCCCGTGTTTCTGATTCTTTTACTTCAACTGAACCCGAATACGATGGACGTATAGAAGATGCTGATGTGGAAGGAAGATTGTCCTCCGCAGCTTCATCACCTTCGGCTTACGAGTCGATGTCTACGTCATCGGTAACATAAGTGATCAAATAGTTGACGTCGTCAGGATTATTTAGATTAAAATACTTCTTTGTGTTCATTTAAATAATACATAAATAAATAGACAACAATCTTTAGCTTCTGAAAATAGCAGAAAAAAGTAAGAATCTAAACATTTACAGAGCTGGATTACACTCAGTTCAATAAAAAATCACACACAATTTAGCAATGTAGTGATAAATGCATAAATATTATCTTTGCCAAAACTGCCACAAGATAAATACAACATGAATACTAATTACTATATATTACACTATATGTTGAAGAAAATTTTACCCAAGACAAATGAAATGGATAGCTAATGTTTTCTGAACGAACTGTATTTCGCAAAACCGAATATCTAACCTTAAAATTATAAAATTATAATCTTCGACCCCTGAGGAAACCACTGACTGCATATGGATCATATTGAACATACTACTTACATTCATTTCAAAATGTTCGTCAAGTAACAACGTAAATCACAAAACAAGGCACTCATCTCAGCACTAAATGCACAAACTTTCGTCGGTAGAAATATGAACCACTTAGACTTCAAGCGCTGGTAGATGGCACCACAACATAAAGGTGGTACAAATATGTACCCAGAAGACTTCCTAGGATAGTAAGGGTCTTTACGAGCTAGAATAACAAGCAATAGATATGAACAATGACCCGTAACTGCAAGTGATACAAATACGTACCACTCTCACTTAAAAGGTTGAGACAACTTTGTTATTTTAAATAGACCACCCTGTATATTTTGCAATATTCTTAAAGTTCCTGCTTTCCCCTTTCGGAAAATGTAGCCTAAGTTATGGTTATTACAAAAAATAATGAGTTTATAGGCCTCCAAAAAAATGGACTGTATATCATCTATTTTTCACAATTTTACACTTAAGTCATAACTTGGTTAAATTTTGTTAAATTTGCTCATCGATTATAACATTTTTACTGTTAGCCTTCGACCGTTAGGGGATGTTATGATTTGTCATCTTCAAGGCAGTTTAATGATAGAGTGCACAGCGTCCTACCGACAGGACAAATAGTACTTCTGAAAAGACTTGGTAAATTTCCTCATATAAGTTTTGCGCCTCCTAGCAGGACCTAACCAAAAACAGACAAAAGCATATAAGAACAAACTAAGCGCATTTTTATCCAAAGCATTGATGATAAGCGGTTTGACAGTTACGCCTGTTGCAACTTGCACTTCATATGCAGCAAAATGGTGTACGTTAACAACCGTGTAAGTGCATTGGCCACAGTTTTTCACGAGAAAAGTGGGGATGATTGAAACAGAAGTCAATTTGGACACAACTGGAAAACCGCAAGGTGTTCTGGACTTTGTACACAAGACAATAAAAAAACTGCTCTATGGGATCTAGACAAAACAAAAACACAAATTAACGGCCAATTATTAGAGGTTGTAACTGGGGGCAATGCTGCAGTTAAGTGATTTACTTAATAAATTATTTTCGTTGATATTCATTTTTCTAGCTACCACAACTCCCAATAATAATCATGATGATAATGTGCAATCGAAAGTCGAGCCTTATAAAGAATCTTCCTATGAAGTAGAAAGTGACGACAGCAACCAAGCAAGTCATGCTGCTGATGATGACGGTGACAACTATGTGCATAATAATAATAATGAAACTCATGGTTCGCATCAGTCAATGCAGGTATATAATTACATAAAAGGGGACTTTACTTTTAGGGTATTGTGAAAACAGCTCCAAGAAGTTTTAGAATTGCTGAAGCTAGAAGGCGTTGTCCCAGTCAAGCTGGAAATCATGTTGTACTAACTGCTACGGTTGATAATATTTCTAACATGTGTTGCTGGGAAAGTCGAAAAGGTTCATACTTTTATTGGACCCCGCGGGGCAACATTATACGGCGAATCAGCTAAAAAAAAGCGTATGAATAAAGATGGAAACACAATAATAGAGGAAGTTCCCAGGGTAAAATTAACGGGAGAATACTTTGAAGGGGCGCCAGCCAGTGTTATTCATAACCATATCCGCCAAAGTGGATTAGACCTCGAATATTGGCTAGTATGTTTGGCATAATTGAGGTTAATGCTTATTTAGTACACAAATATTTCCAAAGAGATTTTACCATAAGTCATTCCGATTTTACTGAAGCCCTTGCTATTCAGCTAATAAATAACTCTGGGTTGAACAAGACGTAGAAAATAGAGAACAACCATTAGTATAAACACCTGCTAAGCGTGCACCGACAAATGACCACTAACTGGAAGGTATACAGGGTGATTTTTAAGTTGATGCTTTTTTTTTAAACTGTGTATAGAACTAAATAAACAACTTTTTCAAATAACATTTTTTAATTAACTTAAAAATAAAAGAGATATTTCGTTTTAAAGTAATAAGCAGTCAAGTTCTATTTCAAATGACATGTTCAATGTTGTCACCATTCTGTTCTACACAACGTTGTGCGCGATGTAACCACTGTTCGGTAACAGCGCGTAATAACGAAATTCGTTTTGTTTTAATTGTTGCTGCTCCCTGTTCTATGCGCCAAATTAATTCTTCCCGCGTGTTTACCGGTGTTTTAAAAACTAACGCTTTCATGTAACCCCACAGAAAAAAATCGCATGGTGTAAGGTCTGGTGAGCGAGGTGGCCACTGCATATTCACATATTCACAGGTTGTCTCGGTCTTCCTACATGCCCTCCACGATGTTCTCTTAAATAACCAGTATCCCTTGCCCTCTGAACGAGATTTATAAAACTACGGGATGTCGGATGAACTTTTAATGGAAAGCGTTCTGCATACAGCCTTGCGGCTGCAGCCGCACTTTGACGACACTCCCCATAAATCAACAGCATGTCCACGAGTTCATTATTTTCATACACATGAGCCATTCTTTATTTTTCAATAATCACAAACTAACTGAAATCTAACACGCGATTAACTGACAACAAATTGACACATTTCTGCTTGACATAAAAAATGTAAACAGAAACAAAACAAAATTAACAGCTGTCTTCTCACAGAGATTGTTTGCAGTTCCATAACAACCCCAATATGCATGGTGAGGCTATAAACACCGGTAAACACGCGGGAATAATTACTTGGGCGCATAAAACAGGCAGCAGCAACAATTAAAGCAAAACGAAAAAATGTTATTTGAAAAAGTTGTTTATTTTAAGTAGTTCTATACACAGTTTTAAAAAAAGCATCAACTAAAAATCACCCTGTATATACACTCATTCCTCTTAGTGCAAACGATGATCGACAGAGGGTTCAGAGAAAATCTATAATTTGTAGCCGTGTACACAGAAGGTAATAAAAAGCTAGCTATAGGTGTAGTGGTTGTGGGGTGCGATCTTTCATGTGTTTACCTCCAACAGGTCGTAATTGTTTTGCTCATCACATTCAGCATGGCATATAAAACGAAAGCTAACATTTTGTTGTGTTTTATTATTTGTTTAGAATAGTATTTGGTTTTATAAGTAAATAAAGTGTTAAAATCATAATCGTTATTTTAATTGTTTTCGCGTAACTACTTCCTGCAGGACATTGGTAAGCAGGAAAAGAACACGAAGTTCTGCCAGCAGTACGCTAATGATAAAACCATTTTGCCATTTTTGATGCGTACTGCTGGAAGTACGAATACGTATGCCCCGTAGGGCTACTACGCTTGCACAGTTGTGTCCTGCTAGCAAGACACTATCTCATGTACAAAAGTACTTTCTGAAGAACTTCTTGCAGGGCAAGCGTGTAGGTAACGAACCGCGAAAATTTTATTATTATAATAAACGTATTCAAATCGCAATTGTTACCGCGATAGAAGTGTTAACGGTGTTTGATATATATTATTATAAATTAAGTCGTAATTTGATATTTTCTGGCTATTTTATTTTTTGTATTTTACGTAATTGATATTTGAGTACGGGTTGAAATAAACACGTGAGAAGTGAAACAGATGTTCACTCGAACTGCCTTTATTGAGGTAGTGTAACGAATTTTTAAAAGTCGCGTTATGCACATTCTTGTGGTAAAAACTTCACAAACGTAATAATAAATTGTGTCGGTACAGACCGTGGTCAAAAGATATCTTTGTGGATACGTTGAAACTTGAGACCTTAATGTAGCGCTTGTTACGGGCGAATGCATATTTTTAAAATTAAGATATCACGCAATAATTAATATGAAACTGTCCCAACGTAAATTAATGTTTCTTGTTCTTTTTATTACTTTTAAAAGACGGGGGTTGATTTTCGGGAGTAGACATGGTGAGTTTGAAATCGAGGGGAAGGAAGTTACGGTTAGAGTGTCAATCGAACCAGATCGATTGTAGTTAATTCATTGTAAACAGATTGTCTTTAAAATATTTCTTGCGTGTACATTTTCTTTTAAATTAGCCAATACTAATTGGTCTTTGCTTTCGGGTGTTAGTTGTAATGTGTTTTTCAAATATTAATCTATAAATAACAGTCACCCTTTTTGAGGTTAAACCGCGTACGTTAACGATTTGTGTCTGTGATCAATTAAAGGAATTCAAGTGTAAGTAAGTATTTTTATACAAATTAAGGCTGGCAGCAAATAATTCTACGGGCCTATATAACCTATTAAAAATCGAGCATTGCCTTGCAAAGGTATCTTATTCGCACACGGGCCCATTAAGCTGAAATCTGATAAAATAAAAGACAGTACAGGGCTCGCTCACTCTTGTATTTGTGTTTTAGAATTGTTGTTTGTTGTTTATATTTATATTTGTGTAGAGGTGGACTGGTGAACGGGTACGTGATACCGCTGGGTTATTCATTGTAAAGGCAATTGCCCAGTGGGCACGTACTCCGGGGTCCGGATAACCATTAAACACCTCGAACTTTATTTTTATTGTTGTATAGATGAATGTGTAACCTGAGAACGAGGCGCTGTATTTTTCTAACGCACTCAAATGTATATACTGGTCACGATGTTATGATCCATTTATAACTTACCCTTGTAAGGCTTTGTTTTAATGAGTTTTTTTGTATCAGTTTGTTAAGTAGAATTGTTTGCCTGCGAACTAATTTCTCTTTATATGTAATTTATTGTAATTTGACTTATGTACTTTGTGCTTTAGTAGTCACTAAACAATTGTGTATGTGTAAATTCCTTGTCTATTTTCTTTCGCCCTTGCCTTTAGCTTATTATCACCTGTGCAATTTTACTGTTGTTGTATTTTATATGTACCATACTTTGCCTTATTTTTTTATGTGCTTATTTACTTAAAGTCCGGCATGATTGGTTTTAAAAGGCCACATGTTTGGTATTGCGATTTTGATTCTGATTATTTATGGGTGTGACTACAGGGTTTTTTTTCTTTATTGTGTTTGTGTAACTAAACTGCTTTTTATTTATTTTTCTTTTAATGTTATAATTTGTACGCACTTTAACCTAATTTAATGGTGTTTTGTTATATATTTAACCCTTTCATTGTTTATTAATGTACTTGTGCAATTACTTGTTTATGAATAAAGTGGGTTTTATTGGTGATTCTTTCCCACAATACTACATTAACGAGCTGAACCACCATTGCGCAAAGCTCGTTAATTTTAATTTGAGTAATTTCATTGTTTACCTACCCCTCATGATGCAACACTTACCTCATCCAGCCTATCTAATTGAAATAGCACAGTGTACCTACCACTAGACGCCACTTCGTTTAATTAGATTAAGGTAAGTAATTAACTTAAGTAATAGTAACATTATTGTCAGTAAAGTCCAAGTAGCGATTGTTTTGGTCTTGAACTTGCGTTCTCTCAAATAAATAAGTTCAAATTACAATTTTCAAGATAGGTTACCTGGAGGACGCTACAGAGTGGTGTCTCGTGACCAAAATGGGGTTGTGTTGCAGTATGGGCGTGTTTATTTCTTGTCCGTTTTTATTACCGTAACTTTTCCACCTTTAATTAAAAAGAAAAAAAATGATGAACAGGAAAGGTTTAATTGTTTTTTTTTATCTTTTGAGCCAGTATTTTTTTTTGTGCTGTTGAAAAACATCCATTGTGAGGGTGAATGGTTATGAACATCTGTTATAAAGGTGCAAGGGGGAATCAATTTCCTCAGAAGTCAAATAAAACCTATAAAGAAAGATTTTGGTGGAATAATTGAGCACAAATTTTTTTTCTCTTTCAGTGATTTAGAAATTTTATTAATTATAAAATTGCAACTAATCTGAAAAGCGATGACTTCTTGATTTATTAAATTACAATGTGTGATTAAGGACAGTTGTATTATCTAATATGGGTTAGTATTTAGATTTTAGCGTGCTACACCACAATATTATTACTTTTCCAGGTTTGCTTGTTGACAATTGATACTGGTTATGTAACATATTTTGGGGAAGGGTGAATGTTTATTTATGGTGAACCGCGTAAGGCCTCAGAGGTACAAGTGCGTAACTGCCACCTGTGGGATGCCAAGGAACACCGAAGTATGTAATTTATATAAAAACACCTACTTATACTTGAATTCCTTTAATTGTTCACAGACACCAATCCTTAACATATGCGGTTTAACTTCGATGACTATATTATTTAATGTTTGAACATATATAAATATATATATATATATATATATATATATATATATATATATATATATATATATATATATATATATATATATATATATATATATATATATATATATATATATATATATACAGGGTGTTTCATTAAGGCTGGCCACCGGCCATATTTCAGAAACTAGTGGACATAAAAGTGGAGAAAAAATTCATTATAAAAGTCGCCACGAGAAAATCCTGGAAATTATTTTTAAGTTCCGTAATTCATCGCAAGGGGCGCAATTGAAAATTAAAAAATAAAATTATAAATTTCTCCGAAAATTCCCACATTAAGGCATACCTTTGGTAACATCGTTAGAAAGCTTAGACAATTCTGCATCATTTTGGTCTAAGGCTCATTGGCGTACCGACCTTAATAAGAGTGGGGGAAGCTATTGAATGTGTAATCATTTAAATCGCTGTTATTTTTAAACGACTTATCCGATTGTAGTAAACCTAGGCTTGTTTAGAAGAAAAAGGTAAGTACTTTTAACTGTCGCATCCATTGGTACGCGATAGCTCATAATAAAATTGTTAGAGGGCGCAATTTATAAGAAGACTTTTTAACCGTTTAATTTAATAATTGATTGTTGCTATGGTTTCTTAAGGTGTATAGGTTGGATTAGTAATGAGGAATCTGCATTTATCATAGTCTGTGCCTCCCTTCACACTCTATCTAGGCTTAGGACTAGTCCAAACTAAGCAAATTGCAAAATTTGGAGCGTGTTTAGAGGCCAACGGGCCATAACAACGATATCAAAGTAATGATTGATTTTTGTTTAAGAAACTTTTCAATAGAATGGTACAAAATCATGAGCAACTGTTAAAAAACTAGTGAAAATCTATAAATGTTCAAATTGACGGCCGTTTTGTAAAAAACAACTATTAATTCTTCTTCTGTACGTTTATAACATCATATAAAACTTCTAAGGCATAATTCTAATGTGGTGTGTTTTAAAATAATAATCTAATTTGCTGCGGAACAAAGTCGGCTCGTTTCCATGGAGGTAAATAAATTGAAAAAGTTGTCAACTTACTATATTTTGATTGATGTTGTGTTGTAAAAATTTTTTCCTTCATTAGTTTTGGGTTTCATTGTACCTTATCAGAAATTAGTGCTATCCTTCAAAAATGTCGTATACCAATGCCGAGGCTTACGACATGCTTGCCCTGTATTATGAATGTTTTCAAAATGCAGCTATTGCGGAACGACAATACGCTATCAGATATCCTGATCGAAGGCACTACACTAGAAAATTGTTTCGGCGAATGGCAACACGTTTAAGACAAACAGGAAATGTACGACGTATTCCACTTCCTGTCAGAAGACGTCGCATAAGAAATGAAGACAATAGTATTAATGTTCTTGCGTACGTAGAATCGGAGCCTCACGTAAGCATCAGGGAGATTTCCACAGAACTAGGTGTAAGTGTTGCTTCTGTGTTCAGAATTTTAAGGGATTTTAAGCTGCATCCTTATCATCTAGTTTTACACCAGGCTTTATCAGGCACTGATTTTGACAGGCGGCTCGACTATTGCTATTGGCTGAGAGACATGTGTAGTGAATATCTTCGATTCCTTTCCAAAGTTTTATGGACCGATGAGGCTACTTTTACTAGCTGCGGCAGAGTTAATTTGCACAATATGCATTATTGGTCGCAAACAAATCCTCACTGGATGCGAGAAGTGGATCACCAAAACAGATGGAGTGTACATTTGTGGTGTGGTGTTTTAGGTGACAGAATTATCGGACCATTTGTTTTTCATGGACACCTAAATGGTGAATCTTATTTAAACTTTTTACAAAATGACTTGCCCAATCTTTTAGAAGACATTCCCCTTGACGTGAGAGCATCCCTGTGGTATCAACATGATGGATGTCCTTCACACTATTCCCGAAGAGTCCGTGATTTCTTAAATGTTAGATACCCAAATCGCTGGATGGGAAGGGGTAATTTGTTTCCGTGGCCACCTAGATCCCCGGATTTAACTGTATTAGATTTCTACTTGTGGGGAAGAATAAAAGATATTGTTTCCGAAACGAGACCAACCACCCGAGAGGACATGATTCACCGAATTGAAATTGCAATAAATTCGATTCCACGAGACGAAATCGAAACAGCTGTTTCCAGTACAAGAAGAAGAATTAATAGTTGTATTTTACAAAACGGCCGTCAATTTGAACATTTATAGCTTTTCACTTGTTTTTTAACAGTTGTTCATGATTTTTTACCATTCTATTAAAAAGTTTCTTAAACAAAAATCAATCATTACTTTGATATCGTTGTTATGGCCCGTTGGCCTCTAAACACGCTCCAAATTTTGCAATTTGCTTAGTTTGGACTAGTCCTAAGCCTAGATAGAGTGTGAAGGGAGGCACAGACTGTGATAAATGCAGATTCCTCATTACTAATCCAACCTATACACCTTAAGAAACCATAGCAACAATCAATTATTAAATTAAACGGTTAAAAAGTCTTCTTTTCGCCATAACTCTGGAACAAATAAAGATATCAAATTGCGTTATTTACGTTTTTTGTTACAAATTTAAGCTACTTTCCGCTTATGCAGTCATAATTATACCGTAAGATTTAATTTTTCTGAATAAAATCAAAAATACTGGTATTATTACAAATTGCGCCCTCTAACAATTTTATTATGAGCTATCGCGTACCAATGGATGCTACAGTTAAAAGTACTTACCTTTTTCTTCTAAACAAGCCTAGGTTTACTACAATCGGATAAGTCGTTTAAAAATAACAGCGATTTAAATGATTACACATTCAATAGCTTCCCCCACTCTTATTAAGGTCGGTACGCCAATGAGCCTTAGACCAAAATGATGCAGAATTGTCTAAGCTTTCTAACGATGTTACCAAAGGTATGCCTTAATGTGGGAATTTTCGGAGAAATTTATAATTTTATTTTTTAATTTTCAATTGCGCCCCCTTGCGATGAATTACGGAACTTAAAAATAATTTCTAGGATTTTCTCGTGGCGACTTTTATAATGAATTTTTTTTCTCCACTTTTTATGTCCACTAGTTTCTGAAATATGGCCGGTGGTCAGCCTTAATGAAACACCCTGTATATATATATATATATATATATATATATATATATATATATATATATATATATATATATATATATGAAAAATACTGACGCTGTATGTGTAAGGTTTGAAATGTGTTACCTTCCGGTTTACTAATTATAGGTACAGATCTTTAAGATGTTGTGCCTATTATGTGTGCTTGCAGACAGCTATGTTTCTCCATTTAGATAATACAAATAAAAAAAAATGTTTGTATTGTTTTTTTTTGAAGCCTCAATGAAAATAGTGAGTTGTTAGACATACAACCGACATTTCTGATTTTTAATGAATCGTTAAGGTTGTCACTTTGCAATAAATTCTCAGTAATTGGGATTTTAATAGAAGCCTAAAAATATCTTTTGTTTCTTTTCATGCCAATTAGATTAAGTGTCAAATTTTACTTGTTATCAAGATATATATATATATATATATATATATATATATATATATATACTTTATTTCTTTTGCTAAAATTTGCAATTGCATTATTTTAATTCAGCAGTAATACCTGTCGAACGGTGGGTTAATAAAATATGCAACCCTTGCTTTCAAGTTAATACTATGCTTGACGGTTTAAAGTTGCGAACATGTAACTAATATAATACTAATTTTTGTTTGTTTATGTTCATAATTATGGACCAATCGGAAGTTCTTGGAGTAGATTATGTACGGTATCCACCAAGGTATCAATAATCGAAAAGCTAGTCACTACACCCGGAAACGGAGGTCCAAATGGTGCACATGGTTCGGGCCTATCTGGGGACAGAGCATCATCATCAGATTTTTGTGAAAGTCGGTCACTTAGACTTAGAAATAGTAATTCTGTACGCTTTATTACCTCTGACCCGCGTGAAGTGTACGGGGATGGCAATACACTCCCTGATTACGAACAAGCTTCTGAAAACGCTAACGTTAGCTTTTCAGGTACGGAATGTCGCAATATTTTGTTGGGGCTATCTAATAAAACTAGGTTCCCTTTAAAATTTGAGCGGCCAACTTTTCGCGGTAACCATTGGTTGCATCCCGTTGTTTTCTTACGTAAATTTGAACAGTTTGCGGATTCGTATTGTCGGGTGAGAATTACTTAGAGCGGCAAAAATGTGTCTTGAAGCCGGTGCTCAAAGTTGGGCGTTGACAGATGAGGCCGATTGACCAGATCACGATTCGTTTAAGAAAAGCTTTTTGGTGTATTTTTGGTCACCCGAGAAACAGACATTGAACGTAATATACTCTATTACATGCGTTATCACCCAGAAAAATGGTTGTCCCTAACCGAATATTTTCTGAAACAAATTAATGACTATCGCATTTTTGATCCTTCCATCTCTGAGGGTGTTATTTTGTATGAAATAATGCGTCAATATCCCATTGCCACCCAGTGTTCAGACCAAAGCTTGAGTGGAGCTCTTTCTATTTTAGAACGATTATCGGCTATTGAAGCAAAGAAACCGAGAGATGACGTTCCGCGGGTTGAAGGCTATCAATTTTGCTAGTGAGTTACCGACACCGTTATCTTCTTTTAGCGTACCTCTGCCATTTTGGATCCCTAATGAGACCCCTCCTTGTACTTCGGGAAAAGACCGTGGGGGAAACTAGGTTTTTTTCGCGAGCTAGGGATGTGATTTTAGGGCCCGAATTACGCCAGTTTGTATTCAATTACGTTGTATCTGAATCGTCTTGTGATCATATACAGCATCTTCGGAAACTTTTTGGTTCGATTTAAGGAGGCCAATATGACCATAAATATTAGGAAAACCGGTTTTTTTTTCATTGCCCGAGGTAAAATGTTTGAGACATTATAACTACTAGGGGCGTTAAATCGGATCCCGAGAAATTCTTCAATACAACCGCTAGGCCATGGAATTCGATTTACTTTTTCATGTGTTATGAGTGAACTAAGCAGGTTGTTTAGAGCCTACTGCCGAAATGCACATGCTACTTGCGCTAATCACGTTAAGGATATAGAATGTCTATTTAATATCGTTCCCCATTTGAGCACAGGTTACCCCACTTGTGATATTGTAAATGTTCTATGTCCTAGGGATCGTTTTGCCACTTACCTGGGAAAAATGTTGCCCATCTCCGCCACCGAATCGCCGGCGGTGATTTGGAATAAAGTTCGTCAGAATTTGGATAGAAGTGCAAGAGCGCAAGTACGAGGTTTCAAACACCGAGGTGACCGACTGTGTAGCGACGACTACGTTTTACTTAAGGAAAGTAATATTTCGGACGCCTCCAGGAAACAAATATCAAAGTTTCTCCCCTTATAGCTCGTTAATTTTAATTTGAGTAATTTCATTATTTATCTGCCCCTCATGATGCAACACTTACCTCATCTAGCCTATCTAATTCATATTTGCACAGCGTACCTACCACTAGACGGCCACTTCGTTTGATCGGATTTGAGGTTTACGAGTAATTAAATAACAGACTTGCAAATAAATTCTAATCTTTTAATTATTGACAGGAAAGTCTATGTAAGGCAAGTAATTAATTTGAGTAATAATAACATTATTGTCAGTAAAGTTCAGGTAAATCACTTAGCGATTGTTTTGGTCTTGAATTTGCATTCTTGCAAATAAGTTCAAATTACACTTTTCAAGATAGGGTACCTGGGGGACGGACGCTACAAGCGTCTGTACGTTGTATCATTAACAATATTTAATTTGTTAAGGATCTAGTTATTCTTATTCCATAGTTGGCTTTATACGTTTATCAAACTATTGTGTTAATAGCAAGCTAATTTTGCGTGTTCACTTTTTCATACTTCATGAATTTGTTCTAACGCCAGCAATAATTCTAAAAGGTTTTACTACTACTGAGGGCGATAACTATATGTGTTATCAAAACGTATAAATTTGTATAAAACAGAAATAAAAATACACCATTAAATACCTAAAGAAAGCTAAGTATTTTAATTATGGGCAGATAGTTTTTAACTTGAAATGTATGCAAAGTGTACTAAACTGTTTACTCTCTACTATCTTAATATTATCTTAATTTATTCTCCAAACGGTTTATAAAACAGTGTCATTATCTGCCAGTCTATAATTATACAAAAAATTTATTATTCCATTTCTTTTAATTTCCACTTTGTAGGTTGGAAGATCGTGTGTTGTTTCACACCAGATATTAAATTAATATTCATACGTTAGAAATGAGTCGTTTTTGAATTTTTTAAATAAATGTTTGATGCAAACATCAGAAAACTGTGTATGACAACATAATTACTTAGATTAGCAAAGGGTGAAATTGATGTTACATTATTTGTTGATAAAGCTTCGTTTAATCCGTTTTTTAAACTCTTTCTCAGTATTAAATCGCCTGCTAGCTATGCAACATATCATACAACACTGTATATTTATTTTCAGGTTTACTCCTACACATTTTCACTTTAACGAAAAGTTATTTAAATTTTGGTTATATTAATCTAAATTTGACATTCGCATTTATTAATAAGAAAAATTATAATTAAATGTTGCAAATAAATAGATTGAAATGTTCAAAGTTAAATGCTTGACCTTTAGATAATTCATTTGGGAACATACAATTGTACATTTTGACGCCGAGTAAATCAACACGATTCATTCAATTAAATTTACTTACAGAAATAAATTGAATTAATAAAAAAAATCATTAACGGAGAATAAAGATAGAACGTGACTAGGTTACCTTCATTACAAAATTGTATTTAATCTTTAATACATTTATTCAATATTTATTTGATGCGATTGTTTCCATTTCTGTTAATAATATAATAGAACAGAAGTGACATACTAACGTATATTCTTTAATTTCGGATTTCAGAAGATACTTCAGATAAATCTTAATAATCTAGAAAACATAATCAATACCTACTCTTTGTAAAACAGTACTCTCAATGGTTTATATTCATAATCTACACAAAAAAAACGTGCAAAAAATAAATGAAAAATCTTTTCACCAACTTCCTTTTCTGCGTGTTGCATAAATTTATATCATCCTTTTGATACATTAAATGCGAAGTACGTGATTATGAGCACTAAAATAGAACATTTGTATATAGCACCACGGCTTAAACATAAAATTAAAATTTACACAACTAGTTCTAAACTAAGAAATTATAAAGTTTTAATTATAGGTTTTTGTATGGTAAACAGTATGCGTGTTAGAAAATGTTATTTTGAATGCAATTCTTCCGCATTTGTCTTTACCCAACCTCCGTCTCCGACTAACTTTGCTTTTGTCTCTGTCTTCCTGTCCGGCCTGCAAGTTTACCTGTGTATTCTCTCACCGAACACCCCTTTCTGGAGTAAAATTTGTATACAGTTAGTACTTCATTAGTGCTTTTTGGTGGTGTAGCGTTAGTACTACAATAGACAGATAATAAACTTAAAAAAAAGCAGGGCATGATCTGTTTGAGAAATAACCACATAATTTTAATACTAATGATTAGTGCTACGTTAATGCTGTTTAGTGCCTAAAATATTCCAATCCCGTGCTGAGGTTTTAAAGATAATCAAGAGAAACCGCTGTTGATGTGAAGTTCACTCCTCCTGTATTGGATTCTAGTATTGAGATTTTATTAACTGTTAATATTACGTTAGTGCCCAACATTCTCCAAACGTTTTTAAGATAATTAAGGAACACCGCTATTAGTGTGAAGTTGGTCTCGTTCACAATGGATTCCCATATTCAACTTTTGTTCATCGTGCTACGTTAGTTATGTTTAGTGCCCAAATTTTTTTAACCGGGGTTTCACGTTTTCAAAATAATTAGATAAACTGCCATTAGACTGAAGTTGGCCTCACCCGGGTAGGAGTTGTTTGGATTGCGAAATTGTTAATGTTACGTTAGAGCCGATTGAAACTCCATACTTAATTATTAAACATTATTAATATCAAATTGGACCCACTCACAAAAGATTTTGATATTAAATCTTTTCCGTCGTTAGTACTACGTTAATGCTGTTTAATGCCCAACTTCAATTTTTCAAGATAATCAAGAAAAAGCAAAATTAATATGATTTTGGAATAGGCCTTATTAAATTTTTGTGTATTTGGAAATTGATTTCCATATTAAAAACGTTGTTACCACGTTAGTGCTATTAGTGCCCCAAAATGTCTAACTCCGACTCTCAACTTTTCAAAATAATTTATAAAAATTGCTATTAGAGTGAAGATCATATTAATATCATATTAATTTTTGTGGATTTTGAAATTGACTCTTTTTTATTATTAGTGTTGTGTTAGTACTGATTGGTGCCCGAAATGTGCCCATCGCGGGCTTCAAGTTTTCAAGATAGTTAAGAAAAACAGATATTTGAGTGAAGTAAGTTGCGCCCACGATATACTTTAAACCTTACTAAGAATATGGGCACAATGTACGCCACTGGTTTTGAAAACGCGCTGCCCTTCCTCCTGCAATAAGCAACAATTACAATGGATTCTAGTATTGAGATTTTATTAACTGTTAATATTACGTTAGTGTCCAACATTCTCCAAACGTTTTTAAGATAATTAAGGAACACCGCTATTAATGTGAAGTTGGTCTCGTCCACAATGGATTCTCGTATTCAGCATTTGTTCATCGTTAGTGCTACGTTAGTTATGTTTAGTGCCCAAATTTTTTTAACCGGGGTTTCACGTTTTCAAAATAACTAAGATAAACTGCCATTAGACTGAAGTTGGTCTCACCCGCGTAGGAGTTATTTGGATTGCGAAATTGTTAATGTTACGTTAGAGCCGATCGAAACTCCATTCTTCAACTTTTCGAAACAATTAAGAAAAACGATTACTAATATCAAATTGGACCCACTCACAAAAGATTTTGATATTAAACCTTTTCCGTCGTTAGTACTACGTTAACGCTGTTTAATGCCCAGCTTCAATTTTTCAAGATAATCAAGAAAAAGCAAAATTAATATGATTTTGGTATAGGCCTTATTAAATTTTTGTGTATTTGGAAATTGATTTCCATATTAAACGTCGTTGCCACGTTAGTGCCATTAGTGCCCCAAAATGTCTAACTCCGACTTTCAACTTTTCAAAATAATTTATAAAAACTGCTATTAGAGTGAAGATCATATTAATTTTTGTGGATTTTGAAATTGATTCTTTTTTATTATTAGTGTTGTGTTAGTACTGATTGGTGCCCCAAATGTGCCAATCGCGGGCTTCAAGTTTTCAAGGTAATTAAGGAAAACAGATATTTGTGTGAAGTAAGTTGTGCCCACGATATGCTTTAAATCTCACTAAGAATATGGGCACAATGTACGCCACTGGTTTTGAAAACGCGCTGCCCTTCCACCTGCAATAAGCAACAATTACAATGGATTCTAGTATTGAGATTTTATTAACTGTTAATATTACGTTAGTGCCCAACATTCTCCAAACGTTTTTAAGATGATTAAGCAACACCGCTATTAGTGTGAAGTTGGTCTCGTCCACAATGGATTCTCATATTCAACTTTTGTACATCGTTAGCGCTACGTTAGTTATGTTTAGTGGCCAAATTTTTTTAACCGGGGTTTCACGTTTGAAAATAAGTAAGATAAACTGACATTAGACTGAAGTTGGCCTCACCCGCGTAGGAGTTATTTGGATTGCGAAATTGTTAATGTTACGTTAGAGCCGATTGAAACTTCATACTTCAACTATTCAAAATAATTAAGAAAAACCATTATTAATATCAAATTGGACCTACTCACAAAAGATTTTGATATTAAACTTTTTCCGTCGTTGGTACTACGTTAATGCTGTTTAATGCCCAACTTCAATTTTTCGAGATAATCAAGAAAAAGCAAAATTAATATGATTTTGGTATAGGCCTTATTAAATTTTTGTGTATTTGGAAATTGATTTCCATATTAAACGTCGTTACCACGTTAGTGCCATTAGTGCCCCAAAATCTCTAACTCCGACTTTCAACTTTTCAAAATAATTTATAAAAATTGCTATTAGAGTGAAGACCATATTAATATCATATTAATTTTTGTGGATTTTGAAATTTACTCTTTTTTATTATTAATGTTGTGTTAGTACTGATTGGTGCCCCAAGTGTGCCAATCGCGGGCTTCAAGTTTTCAAGATAGTTAAGAAAAACAGATATTTGTGTGAAGTAAGTTGCGCCCACGATATACTTTAAATCTCACTAAGAATATGGGCACAATATACGCCACTGGTTTTGAAATCGCGCGGCCCTCCCTCCTGCAATAAGCAACAATTTTGAATTGTTTTTTAAGCCATTTAAATTAATTCGCGGGCTCAGGGGTGAATTAATGGGTTGATTCCCGGTTTTAAACGTTAATTGAATTAATTCGCTATTTGACTCGGGCTTTCTGTCTTTTGTTTTTAATGACTGTTTCCGAAAGGCAATTAAATTAATTCGTAGATCAATTAAATTAGCTCGCGGTTTGATTCGTGATTTTTTCTGTTGCTTTTCAATCACCATCTCCCTTGTAATGTGCGGATTTAAAGGCCAGCTAAATTAATTTTTGTTTTTATTATAATATTGCAGGCTCTCATTCCATTAATATAAGTAATTTGATTGTTATCTCATTATATTTAGAATCTACATCAGTTCTACATACATAAAGACAAAATTTACATCGTTTGGGGCTTGAATCTCGATACCGCAGTTGGTTAGCGCGGTACTCTAGCAAACTACAGGTCGTTGGTTCAAATCCTACTCGAGGTAAACTTTTTATTTATGTATTTAATAAAATTAGTAATAATGTTTAATTTTTGTTAAATTAGCCGCTCAATCAAGGGAGTAATGTAGATTGCAGGTCACAAACAGATTCTTGGTACAGCATCTTGGGTCGTTGTCTTAGACCATAATATCCTAAATCTTGAAATTGGCCCATCAGGATATTAAATTTGCATCTTGGTCTAGTGTCTAAGATATTGAATCTTGAAATTAGCCCGTCAACGTTATCCTATGGAAATAAGAAACATTTTGCAATACCTTGAAGTTGTTTCTACATCTTAAGCTCTATATCTTGAATCTGGTTTTATCATCCCGGTAGTCACCTTGAAATAAGGTCCATTTGGCAGCATCCTGAAACCGGTTTCAGTATCTACTGCTACTGAATGTTACGTCCAGCAGATTAGTCCTGCATTCTGGGACCTCAATCCAAAAAGAATGTGCAATTTTGACTAGTAGAGTCTTGCTTACTTTTCGAAATTTCTCATACCTTTCATCAGGATTACATAATATTTTTTAACGAATTGGAAAAACCCTAAGATTATATTTTTTACTTGGATTATGTAACAGCTTTCACTTATGACTCATTTAATATTACGCAACACTGTCGAGAAACGACAAAGTTATTCCTTTCACATGTAATACTTTCATTTATGACTCCTCGTCAATACTTTTAGAAAAACCCAAGGTTATTCCTTTCACTTCGAACCACTTTCACTTATGACTCGTTCTTTCATCAAGGTAAACTTTCCACCCAAATTACGTAATACGCTTTTAACACGTTAAGAGTTAAAGAATGCTAATTCTCGAATGGACTATTGAGGGAACGAAAAAGTAATTCTTATTAAGTTGCGTATTTGTTCTTGAAAGTACCCTGAATTAAAGTTAAAGTTAAAAAATAAAAAAAAAGTCCTGTTAAAATTATAGATAACTTGTTTTAGAAATAAAATGCTTAAAAAGTACAAAGCATACATTAAACCTAAAATTAATATGAAACAATTAAAAAAGTAGTAGATAACATTGTAATACATCGATGGGTATGAAGATACTGAAACCGGTTTTAACATCCCTCCAAAAGAACCTTATTTCAAGGTGCAGGTCCGAGATGGTGATATCAAATTCAAGATACAGGGCTTTAGCGATGTAAAGGCAATTTTAAGATCTCCCAAAGGATTTTATTTGAAGTTACTGGATCTGCTAAAAAGACCAAAGTTACTAGACCAATTTCAAAATTCAGGATCTTAGGATCAAAGGTGCTGACCCCAGATGCTAAACCAAGAACCTATTTGAGATGTGCAACCGCATCACTGGTCTTGCACCGAAATTAATTCAATTGATCTTTAACCTGCAAGTTAAAACGAAAATAGTCATTAAAAAGCAAGAGTAAAGGAGAGAGAGTAAACGCGAATCAACCTGCAAATTAAATTAATTTACCTTAACAACCGGAGTCAACCCGTTATTTGACGCAATTAATTTAATCAACATTTAAATGCGACAATAAAACAGCGAATAATTAATTATAGTTTACCTTTGAATCCACAATAGAACCGGTTATTAACTTTTGAACCCACGAATTGAAACGGAAATAGCCATTAAAATCAAGAGCGAGAAAGAAAGAAGGACGAATCAAACAAACTACGAATAAAATGAATAAACAATTAAAATTCTAAAAAGTCATGAACAAACAATTAAAAACCCATTATGAAAAATAGTAGTGAGGGAAAAAGAAAGGAAAGGACCACGTATTTCATTCCCTCCCCAAGAGGGAGGGCAGGCTGATCGACCTTTCCGAGCTCCTTGAGCCACAATCATGGATTCTCAGCACACATACATTACGTATATATGTATGGCGGGACTAAGGATGGGTGTGGTCTGGATAGGATCGGAAGGAACGGAGTTAGAGTTCTGAGGGGGAAAATACTGCCCTAGCATTCGCCTAAGCAGCCGCACATGGTGTGCATATACGCAGTGACCATGCCTCTACATGTGTATGAGGAAAACCCCCTGAAAAAAACCTCATACAAGGTAGACGGTAACGGGAATTAAATCCATTACCTCCCGAATTCTACGCAAATTATGTCACCACTGCTATACCAACTCGGTGTCGAGGGAAGGGTACTTATTTAGAGGGAAATCGCCCTTCGGATACCTCCAAGTTGTCATTAAAAATCAATTAAAAAAACACTTTCGTTAAAACCAATAACTTCTATCTATTGATGATGAGATTTAAAATATAAAGTGGGCGCAACGCACGTCATACTAATAGCGATTTTTCGCTAAGCCAGGGGATAGAAAATTTTGTTCAACCAGTACTAACAGCACTGGCACTTAAATAGAGTTAATTTCAGAATATATAACAATCTAACATGGGGGCGAGGACCTACTTCACACTAATAGCAGTTTTTTCAATTATTTTGAAAAGTTGAAATCCGGTGTTAGAAATTGTTGAGCATTAACAACCACTAACGTGGCAATGACGTAAAAATCTAATGCTAGGACGATTTCAAGAATATATTCCTTATTTCAAGATGTTAGGTCAATCTCCTGTCCAAAGACCTAAGATAGAAACATTTCAAAAATCATCCCTCCAAGAAAGGAGGGGCACAAATTTATCAAAAGAACCTTGATGTTGGAGCCATATTTTGCCAAAAGGACCTTACACGCTCAATCAGTTTCAAGAATCATCCTTAGGGGATTAGATTTTGTGCAACTTCAAAATCTGTCAAAAGGGCCCTCTTGGACGTTTGGACAAGGATCTTTAAGGACCAAGAATCTGTTAAATAACCTTAAATGTTACGTCCTACTAAAAGGAATTCAGCGATCTGTTAACAGACCGAAGCTAACTATACAAAATCAAGAATTTAATTTGACATTAAGTCAAAGAAATATATCTACATAACGCACAAATCTCAGTTTTTCCTTTCAGCAAGTTTATTTTTAATTTCATCGATCTTAGGTAATTGCAGTTTATGAAAAAACTGATGACGTCATCTAGTCCTACATTATTAAGATTCGATGTTTTGGACCTATAAAGTTATCGTAACGGTGTTTCGGAAATTCAGCGTTTTGGAAATTCGGAATTTTGTGAATTTGGCGCTTTGGTAATTCGGGGCTTTGGTTATTCAGCATTCGACGGAATGGTCTTCGGCGTTTTGGTCACATTAGGAGTAATAGCCCAATATTGAAATTCGTCGGAATCGCCACGGTTTGGTCACGTTCGGTGTTTTGGACCATTAAAATAAAGATTCGGAGTTTTGGTAATTCAGCGGAATGTCCAGGCACTATGAACAGTTTACATTATTTTGTGTGTTATTGCATAAAACAATAATTTGAGTAACAAAAAGTTTGATTTCTTTCTGTATGTTTATTAACCCTTTGGTGAACAAAGTTGCTTTCTTCGAAAAATATATTTTTTTATATTACATTTAAGATAAAATGACTTCTAAACGTATGGTAAAGAACTTATTTTGAAAATTCATTAATAAATTTTGATAATATAGGCCGTCCCCTGTAAGGGGCGCTGTCCAGCCTGTCCAAAGTTACACATAAATGATAAAAAAATACCTTTAATACACAATTTCTTTATTATCTAAAGAAACATATTAGGGACTGTACAATTATTCTATTTCATATGGAAATTTTAAAAACACCGTTTTGGATACAAGGCAACATTACATTTTTCGCATACAAACTGGCGCACAATGTTTTCATCTTCGGTCAGTGTTGTTGTATACCACTATGTGCCCAGGATTGTCAATCTTAACTTCACTCAGTGGATTGGAGACACGTCTTTGATGTGGTTTTATACCAAAAGACTTCAAGAAAGTGTACTTTTTTTTAGTCTTATTTATTTTAGCTTACCTAGATGTTGTGCGTAGACTGGTCAGGAGTCCTTCTCCTCTTCAGCCCTGGTCATTCTTTTATTGTTGGTGTTGCGGAGTTTTGTGTAATTGTACAGTTTACAATCATGAGATGTGGTTATTTTTGGTAATAAAAAAAGACAAAACAGATTTAGATTAATTTGATTATATATGCTAATTTGTTTAAGTGTGAGTGTTGTTTAGTTGGGTGTAATGTGCTGTGTGTGGTTAATCCGATTCGTTTGCCGGTATCATGCTAGGTCGTCATCGAATAGACGGGGGGATGCGGAAGGCATATGGATTGTTGTCTAGGGATTCATCTATCTCCTCGGGGTGGTCGTCAAAGAGTTGTGTTAGGATCGCGGGGGGGGGGGGGTGTGGTCGAATTTTAATTTGGGTTTTTTCCGTGGGAATTTAGGAAAACGGGTAGTTGCAAGGACTTGTAAGGATCTCTCTGGATGGGATTGCGGCGCCGAAAATTCTTTTGTGTGCAAAGTTTCTTTGTAATGTCTGTATTCTGTGTGTGATGGGTGGTTGGTTTGCTTGTTGCATTGTGAGGTCGTTAGGGTACCTCCAAGGTAACTTGTGTATGCGTCTGAGTACTCGGCGTTCACTGGAAGCGATAGAGGAGAGGTGATTAGGGTTTATGTTAGTGTATATAAATTTTTGTTAAGTTTTTCAATTAGAGGCCTTTGTATAACTTGTCTTCCTGTATGAGTGTAGCGTTGTCAATGAAATGAATATATTTCAATATTTTATCAAACCTTTTCAATCGCATACTATTTTGCACAATTTTTGGCATATGCTCTTCGCCGAACCAAAAATTATTCTGTTTGGTTATTTTCCATATCCTGACAATGAAAGTATTCCCAAAAAGTCATATAATTCATTTAGAGAGAAGTCTAAGCCATCATTTTTTTGCGGGGCATATTTGTTAGATCTCTATTATCATAATTAGGAGCTCCATGTCAAAGAACTGTGTGAAATAGTCATGCGTCTTCTTAGCCCAGCTAAAGGCAACCAATCATCAGCTTCGTAGTCATCATCATCACCAGCATGCTGCGCCATTTCATGGGGTTCGTTCAGAATCCCTCGAGGTAAGTGGTTAACATTTCCTACGTGTTCATCGTCTGAAACATCATTCGAGAAGAAATCGTCCTCCTCGATAATGTCCATGGGTTGTGCGAGTGTCAACCTATAGAAGTGTAAGACACCAAATCGCAATGGGTAGCGTCCTCTAAAGGGGGAAGTTATTGAGTACACTCCCGCGAATGTTTTTAGTATAAAAATTGTTTAAATATCGGCCCCAAGTGCCGATATTTCGACGCAGCAACGCGCACCGGGTACTGCTAGGTTTCATTAGCATAGTAGAACACGCAGGGTATCCGCTATGTTTTATATTTGATAAAAATAACAAAAATAATTGTATTAAAAATATATGTAGCTTAGTACTGACTTTTAGTGGAGTTTCAAAGTGGGTTAATCCACGGATATTGAATTCGTCACGGGCAACGCCGTGCAGGGTCGGCTAGTATAAAATTACCAGATACTTACCCACGGTTTCATGCGAAATGAAGCTCAGGATCCCCTCCTATTTATATAAATAGACGAAACAGCGACGTCCCTTTAAACAGGCGTTGTCCACTAATGGGTTAAATAAACGAATTTTTAATTACTGGAAGCTTATTTCTTGTTTTGATTTCTCTGGGTCTTGTGCTAATTAAAATTTTCTCTTACAGCTTCCTTCGCTATTTACTCCCTTTTTAAATTTTTACAGTTGTGTTTTACAAAATTCTAGGCGTCTATTATTACTTATAAAATGGCTTATGCTTACGAACATTTACACCAGTCTAGTACAAATAATGAATCTTCTGACCACGCATCCAAAGTATTTTAATTACTTTGCTAGCTGCTCGGTTATACTTGCTAGCTTGTGCTGTGTTAAAGGCTCCCAATCACAATTATTCTACGGAATTGCAAAAGAGCCATAGACTACAAAAAAGGTGGCGCCCACTCCAGTCTGCTTAAAAGCAAATTTTACAAGCTTTAAGCAGTTGTAGTTATCCGCCCCAGTAAAAGTAGAAAACTAATCATAAACATTTCTCAAGAAATATCATATACAGGGTGTGGCGCGAAGAGTTTTGATTAAAAGTAATGGCGGATACAGTTATGTTAAAAATCTGAAATTACGAAGCTGTAGGTTTTGGATGACGTTCAAATATAATATTGTCCTGAATGTGGCACTTCCGGTTATACCGGAAGTAGACGTCAACTTTGTTGCTTTTAATTCTCTAACACCCGACCATATTTCCAGAATTACAAGACATAACTTAATGAAAAGGATTCATAAATGTTTAGAAGTAGATGGTGTTAATTTTGAACACTTATTATAAAACTTTATTTGTTTAATATTACATTTAGTTATTTTTGTTTGTAAGTTACCTAATTAAATTAATACAAAATGATATCCACAATTAATAATCCTTTCAGACTATTGGTTACTTTTCAGAATTAATAACTTATGAAAAAATAACAAAATATCACCTTAAATAATGGAAATCATGGCCTACCCTTTACTAGAAATAATTAAGTGTTATGTTTTAACTAAGATAATGAAATATCTCAAAAGTGGTTGGGTTTAGGTATAGGGAATACTGATACCAAATGAATTGGCTTAAAAAAATACAGCGGAAAATGTAATAAAATACAGGGTGTTCTATTTAAAGTAAGCAACTTATAAATGATTTAAGTTGTGCATGTTGGCGGCTAAGTTTAAAACACCCTGTATGAAATATCAATGAGATGGATATACGGAGTTAACGGGCAAGCGCTTGTTTATTGGTTACAATTTCACGTCACTAGCTTCGTAATTAATGGAGATATCGTTATTCAATGTGGACTAGGATTTTTTCAAAATTTTAAAAAAAATCGAAATATCTCCAAAATACTTCATTATTGGTATAGGATATTGTGCACAAATTTTATCTAGAATTTTATGTAGAATTCGAAAAGAAAATAAAAATATTAGGTTCCATTTAAAATAACAAAGTTGACGTCTACTTCCGGTATAAGCGGAAGTTCCACATTCAGGACAATATTATATTTGAACTCAGCGTCATCCAAAACCTATGGCTTGGTAATTTCAGATTTTTAACATAACTATCCGCCATTACTTTTAATCAAAACTCTTCGCACCACACCCTGTATACCACAGGATTAACGTGCTCTTTTTCGTTACTGGTATCGGAATTACACCTACTCCCATGCGACAACCCGAAGATAGCAGGCTTCACGCTCCGTCGCACGGACAGGCTGACCGGAAGAGGCGGAGGGACGGCCATCTACATCAAGAGTTCCACCGACCACTACCCACTGCCTACACGTAGGATACAGAGGATGAAAACCACCGCCTTCGGAGTCATCACCAGCACAGCCGGTCTCATCAGAATCGTTGCCGTCTACAACCCACCAGGAGCCCAGATAGACGAACAGGAACTAGACGACCTCTTCGAGGACAACACCCCAACGATCGCAGGACCACCAACGAGCTGGGAAGAAAGCTAGAAGACTACGTCGGCCCGAGAAACATCATCGCGAATGGACCAACCGAGCCAACCCACTTCCCATACCAGGAAGTATACCGACCGGACGTACTGGACATCGCCCTTTTCCGGAACGTGAGGCTACACTACACGATGGAGACGATAGAATACCTCAGCTCCGATCACAACCCGGTTCTACTCCAACTAGGCACGCCGGAAGCGCCCACACCCGCACAACAATCCACGATCATCTGGAGAAGATACAAGGACATCATAGAAGGAAGGATCCCATCGGTGCCGACCATCGGCAACGTTCAGCAACTGAACTTCGCCGTAGAGGACCATACTCCAAGCAACGGAAGACGCCAGGCGCACCACGAAAGCACACCGAAGAAACACCTACGGACTACGCAGGTAGATCAGGGAACTGATCCACGAGAAGAACAGGACCAGAAAAACCTACCACAGGACGCAACACCCGCACGACCGGAGGGAGATGAACTGGATGCACCAGGGCGTGAAGACAGCAGTCACGGAGCACCGAAACTCGACATGGAAGGCCAAAGTGGAGTCCCTCGACACCCAAGACCGATCATACTGGAAGATGGTGAAAGCCCTAAGGAAGGAATACGTCCTCGTCCCACCACTGCATGGAAGGAACGGACTCGTCTACATAGAAGCCGAAAAAGCGGACGTGTTTGCCGAGACCATCAAACTTCAATGCATACCGTTACAAGAACACACCGACCAGGACTACATCGCCGCAGTCCACTGCTCCGTCAGGGCCAGCCTAGCAGAGGACACCGAGGACAACATCCGACCCACGACGCCGAGAGAAATCCAAGGCATCGTCAAGAAGCTGAAGCCCAGGAAAGCCCCGGGACCGGACTTCATCCCGAACAAGGCCCTGAAGCCCCTCCCACCGAAAGACATCGCATACCTCACGGCAATCTAAAACGCGGCGCTGGAGCTCAGACACTTCCCAATCAGATGGAAAGAAGCGGACGCCGTAATGATCCCAAAGCCTGGAAATAAACTCAGCCACCCTCAAAACTACCGTCCGATCAGCCTACTATCAACGATGGGAAAACTACTGGAGAAGATCATCCACACCCGACTACAGGAAGAAATCGAAGAACTCAAGATCCTTCCCGACGAGCAGTTCGCCTTCCGTTCTCGCCACTCGACCACACAACAAGCGCTCCGAGTCGTGGAATTCATAGTGCGTGGATTCAACTGGAAGAAGTTCACCGGAGGGATATTTCTGGACATCTCCAAGGCCTTCGACAAGGTTTGGTACCACGAACTTCTCTTCAAGATGCTACCCATGGTGAAGATGATCCGGTCCTACCTCACCAGTCAATGCTTCAGGACGAAGCTACCCCACTGCAAGTCGCTTCCCAGGAAAACCACCGCGGGTGTCCCTTAAGGTGCGATACTCTCCCCTACACTTTTCAATCTTTATGTTTCACATTTGCCGAAGACCGAAGGAACTACCCTAGCCACCTACACGGACGACACCGCAGTCCTCGCCCAGTCACACAGCAACTACCAGGCGGGCAAGATCCTGCAACGAGCAGCGGACGACGTGGAAGGATGGTACTCCAAATGGAACATCGAAATCAACCCCGAAAAAAGCACCGCGGTCCTGTTCACCCGAAGATTCAAGAGGCCCACGAGGAACATCTTCATGTTCGGCCAGAACATCCCATGGAGGGATTCTGTGAAGTACCTGGGACTCCTCATGGACAGGAAGCTTCGATGGACCAGCACGTCGCAGACAGAAGAGCCAAGGCCTACGGAACCGTCAACAAGGTGTATCCGCTCATGGGGCCAAACAGCGTCCTAACGACCGACAACAAGATGCTGATCCACAAGTCGATCATCCGCCCGATGCTGACCTACGCCTGCGAAGCATGGGCATACGCCGCTCCGTCGTACATCTAGCGCCTTCAGGTCGTCCAGAACAAGTGTTTCCGGATCATCACCGATGCTCCCTGGTACGTCAGGAACGACCAACTCCACAAGGACCTCAATATGGCCACCCTTATGGACATCATGAAAACCTTCGCAGCTAACCAGGAGATGGTACTAGGCCCATCCAAATCCCGTCATCGCGGGATTATGGAACTACGACGCCAACGACGAGACGAGGAACAAGAGGCCGAAGATTGTGCTGTGTTGAGTTATATGAAATATTTATACCATGCAGTTATATGCCTATTTGTTGTTACATATCTTAAGTTAGTTTAAGTTAGGTAGGAATGAAATGACATGTATATACTATGCCATGAATAAAGCAAGGTCCGATGAAGGTATAGGGGGCATCTGCCCGGTATACCGTAGTCCTACCGATTAAAATGAATCTTTTTCGTCAAAAATTAGACAAATTTTATATGAAAAACACTACCCTTGACCATGATCAAAGACCAATTCAAAACTGCCCAAATAGAAGACATTAGCTATGCAACACAAAAAGATTCAGGTCAAAAATAGTAGTAAAAAATAGTTCAATATTTTATTAAATTCTGTTACACACTGAAAAAAGGCGCCCACAATAGCATAAGTATTGTTTTAACTTTTAAAAATTGCGCTAAAAAATTTATTGAGTTTGTAGCAAAATTATTTACGACAGAAGTTTTACTTTTACTAAATAATAGGTAGTATTCAATTATAACAGCCCAACCTTTTCCGTTCTTCATTCCGTTAA